>OY731404.1:22459563-22943134 GCA_963425845.1 Sphenostylis stenocarpa | reverse complement strand
GATTGAAAAACTTAGTTTGTTCTTTTAATGCAGAAAATGATTTTCAATGCTATGCAGAAGATTAAGGCGCTTCATCACAACATATAATGGCCTATCAAGGGATTAAGTGCTCAAGCTAAAAACCTAATCATCTACACACCCACAACCTAAACTAAATTTATGTCTTCATCAAATTATATCTAAGTCTTCATCAAATCCACCAAGTGCTTCAGCCGGCCCATCATAGGGAACCCGAAAGGGGCGTCGTCAAGGAACTAACACTTCCTTTACATGTAACTAACTCCCTTACCCAATTCTGGTTCTAATGACCAAAGTTGTTTTTCGAAAACCAATGCCTTTTTAAAAACCCCTTTTCCGATGTTTATGGTAAAAATATCGGTGGCGACTCCATAGAACCCAAATTAAATAAGTCACTGGGTTAGCCAGGTTATCGGACAACCCAGGGAAACTTTCGAAAACCTCGCCCCTAGGTTAGCCCGGTTATTGGACAACCTAAAGGCGTTGTAACCACCAATAAAAAACGCGAAAATCAAGAGGGTAAAAAAAAAACCATCGCGTCGCTCCGATCGCCTTCCTTTTTTACGGCAGCGACAGTCGTTAGAACCAGAGTTAGGTAAGGGAGTTAGTTACGCGTAAAGGAAGTGTTAGTTCCTTTACGACGCCCCTTTCGGGTTCCCTATGATAGGCCAGCTATTCTGAGTAAATAAACCAGAAAATACGCTTTTACCCTTTTATTTTGCGGAATTTAAATTATGACTACATTGCCCTAATGTCTATCACGTAATTTAAATAAAGCGGTAAAGTAGAGAGAGAGGGATTAGAAACCTTCGAAGCAAGCTCTCTATTAATTCTTTGAAAAAAAAGGGTGCTTTTTGGCAGCCCTCCGCTCGTTACAACGCCGAAAACGCTCAAAAACGCTCTAGAAAACACTCAGAAACTCCGGAAATGTTCCTTTGACGCGGTAGCTGACCCCTTGGCTGATGAGTATGAACCCTCGTCTAGTTGTGGTGCCTCTAGATGCCCCTTCTTGCGGTAGCTGATCCTTTGGCTATGGTGGCGGCTTACTGCTCTAGCTCATGCGCCGACTCCTTGGGGAGTGATTTTTGTGTTGGTAGATGTACTTGGACCTTTTTGAATGGTCATCCGGGTTGTTCCAGGGATTTTGTTGGTATTTCATCCAGCTTTGTTGGCTGCTGGGGATTCTTTGTTTTTGACTTTTGGTAGTGATCATCCGACTCTTGCTGGCTGGTCATTTTTTGTTTGCCTGTTCGACTCTGCTTGGTAGTCAAAGTTTTGTTGATTGAGGTGATGGCTTGTTTTAAATCCAGCCTTTTTCTCGCGGTTTTTATCTCTTTTTTCTCGCGATTTTGGATTTTGGCTTTTCTAATTGAGCGTATGCCTTTTTCCTTTTTAAGCTTCTTTTTTTTGTTACGCTGGCTTTTGCAAGAGGTGGCAAGGGGATGCATGAAATAAATTTTATTTATAAGGAAATTTTATTAGAACCACCTTCTATTTTGGCAAGTACAATCCCTAAGGGCTATCCTCTGGAGATGATCTGGGGAATTGCTAGTAGAAGTGATATCAGAACTCCGCTTGCTCCCGGACTTCGTCGCGGTATTCCTATTGGAATGTTGTCCATTCCTGCCGCATCACTTGCTGGTGCTGGTACATCTCCTCCTGCCGGGTGTTGTAGGCTTCTTGCCTCACGGTCATCTGGTCGAGTTGCTGGCGCAGATCATTCATGTTGCGGTTCAGGCCAGCGAAATCGTCCGTGTACGATGGTGGTTGTTGTTGTTGCTGTTGGAAGTTAGGAGGTGTGGGAAGATCTTGCATCGCCACGAGCCCCTGGAGGTCTAGCGCAAAATCCAGTGTGGGATGGAGGGCCAACTGGGTCCCTCGGCGTATCAGCATTCCCATGCTGACCAGGACTGACGCGTTGATGGACTCAGGTCGCAAGTTGGAGGCCAGCTCTTCCCGGCCATGGCACCCCCATCTTTCTGCCAAGGGAGTGATAAGAGGAGCCACGAGGACGGCCCCCGCTGATCTGTTCCCGAAGTCCTTGAGGGCTCTCAGGAAGAAGTAGCCGGGGTTGCAGCGCCGCTTCTGGCTCATGCAATAAAGTACGAAGAGGTCAGGGAGGGATACCTTACCCTGACTCTCTTTCCTCCCATGAATGGTCCCTGCCAGCAGTTTGTGGCAGATGCAGAGTGCTGGGGGAAGCGCAGAGCCCCTCATCAGCATGGGCAGCGTGGTGGCTCCTGTGAGCTCGTGCCACATTTCGGCGGCGGTGAGGTTGGTGGGCCGGGAGCAGATGGCCTCACGGTATTCCTGGGTCATTGTGTCCTCGGGCCGGACGAACTCGATCGCCATGTTGAACTCGTCAAGGGTGGTGGTCTGGTATCTTCCACCCATGAAATAGGTCACCATCTTAGTGGGCTGCAGGCCTAGGACCGTGGAGGGGACCTCGGAGTAGGAGACCGAGGCCAAGAATTCCAGTACCGCTTGTGGGTACACATGTGTAGGTGGTGGTTGCAGCAGGAAGCCCCACCCAATGCTGTCTATGTGGGTTCGGACGTCGTCCTCCCACCCAAATTCAGCCAGGATGCTGAAGTCAAGTCTGAGCATTGGGTGCCACTGATACGTCCGGATGTTGTCGAGGCGGGCCTGGTGCTGCGGTGATAACTGAGAGGGATCCTGGGGTGGCAGTGTTGCAGAACTGCTGGCACCCGTAGTGCTCCTTCTCTTTCTGGAGGCACTTCTACCAAACATGTTGACTAGGGGGTGCTTGGGAGTGCAAAATCTGAGAAATGGAGGTTTTGGAGGCAAGGAGAGTTGTGAGGAACCCCCCAAGCGCGCCCCCTATATATAGCAAATTTTTCCAGTTCGAGACCACCATCTGGGAGGGCGAGACGGCGGTCTCGAGTCACCTACAAACCGAGAGGGCGGTCCGGATCATCGAGACGGCAGTCTCGATTTTGGCTAAGTCGAGACGGCGGTCTCGTTGGTTGAGACGGCGTTCTCATCTTGCCGGGGCACCGAGACGGCGGTCTGGACGGCCCAGACGGCGGTCTCGAATTTCTGAGGGTTTTTTTTTTGAAGAGAAAAATAGGACCTGTTCAAAAACATTTTTATGCATGCAATGTTTTTATGTTTGATGTCCTATAATGCCTACTTTGATTGAATTTTCAGAAAGATTTAACTGACGTGTCTTGTAGCGCCGAGTGCCATCTGATCTGTGCTTTCGTACTTGCTGTACCATGCCGGACTTCTTGTGACCGAAGAGTCATTTTGTTTTTCCTCTTTTCTTTCTCTTTTCTTTTTCTTTTCTTTTTTTTCTCTTTTTTTTTCTTTTGCAGCGCACTCTTTGTCATGTAGTGCCCCTTTTTTTCCTCGCTTTAGGGATTTCAATCCTCTTATTGAATATACGCCTCCATATTCCCAAATTAATTATTAGAATATTGATGTGAGGGTCAAGAGAAAAGAAACAAAGAGGCAAATTCAATGGTTTGTGTTTTAGAGGGTTAATTTTTATTTAGAATGCTTTTGTAAGCATGGTTGGCTAGGGTTAGGCTTAGGTGTTTAAGCTTTTGTCTATGCAAACAGTTTCCTTTCCTTTTGTATTTGTGCTTTTTGGTTTTATTCCTATTGCTTTTTAATGGCTAGCTGATTTCCCTAGATCGCCCTTTAGGTTTTCGAACTAGGATATTGTGCTTGACCCTAACTTTTGTCTGGGTTCCCTCTTTTTGTAATTTTTGGAGAATCCTAGCGGACCTTATTTTGTAACCCTAACTTTTGCCTAGGCTACCCTTTATTGTTGTTCGGGTATCCTACCGGGTTGACCCTATCTTTTGCGTAGCCCCCTTAGTGGGTTTCCTACCAGGTAATTTGCCCTTTTCTTTGGCCTTTGGCTTCTCTGGGCTTTTCATTTTTTTTCTTTTTTCTTTTTTTTTGTTCACAATATTAGCGAAGCATGGCTTTCTTTGTGGGTGAGGTGAAGCCTTATTTTTGTGTGCTTCTAACCAACTAGCTTGATGGCAATATCAATGTTTGATTATTTGGATGCGCTTTTTATTCTTCTTTCTTTTTTGTTTACTTAGACAGTGTTATTCATGTGGTCCAGTCAGAAATAGAAAGAAGAGAAGCAGATAGTAAGAATCATTCTTTATTAATTAATAAGGGAATATGTGCCCTAAGATGCCCGGGGGTCGGGCTCGCCCCGAGGGATAATCTCTAACAATCATGGGGTTTACATCCCTTAAACGAAGAAAAAGATTTCCTAATGACTAAGGTGGCTCTTGATGCTTGCACCCCTCCACTTCGGAAAATTTGCTTGAGTGTGCGGAGGGGGGACTTCCCTTTTCTGCTTTTCGTTCGGCCCTTAGTAGGGTCATATCCTAGGCCATACTTGCAACGATTGTCTTTGAATTCTGGAGGTTCCCTCATGCCTTGGGAATCTGCCCCCAGTCGTTGGCCAGGATGGTAACCATGCTTCCACATCATGCGGGCTACCTTTGTGTTTCTGGGAAGTCGCTCTATGCTGGCAATTTTGAGCGCTTGAAAAGATGTTTCAAGGGCCTCTTCAGCCACATCCACATAAGGCTGGGTGGACGGTCCACTGATCAAAATGTCGTCTTCTACTTGGACCGTGACCAATTTGTCATGAACTTGACTTTCTGGTGGAGCGTTGAAGGTACTGCCTTAGCGTCATGAATCCAAGGCCTGCCGAGGAGACAGCTATATGCTGGAGTAATATCCATTACATGGAAATCGACGTCGAAGATAGTAGGTCCAACTTGGATTGGCAAATTGACCTCCCCTACTACTTCTCGTTTGGATCCGTCGAAGGCTTGAACGATAGTGCTTCTTCGGCGCAGACGGGTTCCTTGGATAGTCAACTTGTCGAGTGTGCACTTGGGCATCATGTTCAAGGATGACCCGTTATCCATAAGAACTTTGCAATGAGGTATTCGTTGCACTTGATGGAAATGTGCAAGGGCTTGTTGTGGTTTGATCCCTCGAGGGGGAGTTCTTCCTTTGTGAAGGTGAGGTGATCGCTTGTCGTAATGTGACCGACGATCCTTTCAACCTTTTCTTGGGATATGGTGTGAGGTACATGCGCTTCGCTCAAGACCTTCATCAGGGCATTTATGTGCGGTTCCGAGCTCATCATCAGAGATAATAGGGTTATCTTTGCAGGTGTATGATTGAGCTAGTCAATAATGGAATACTCACTTTGCCTTATAAACTGGAGTAATTCCTCTGTCTCCTCCTTGGATTCTTTATTTTCTTTTTCTTCGGTCTTTTTATTTTTTCCTTTATTCTTGGGGACGTCTTCTTGTGAGTCCTTGGGGGAGTAGACTCTTCCACTTCTAGTCATGCCCCCAATGCCGACTATGTTGGAGATATCTTCCTTTATTGGTGAAGATTCTCCATATCTCCATGGTACAACTTTATTTGACTCGTAGGGGAAAGGACGTGGCATAAATAGTCGCACTGGTGTCCTTGCCCCCTCTTCCTTATTTTTGAGGACCAACGGTCGAGGCTTATTGTCCTCTTATGGTGAGTCAACCGTTGCGGAAAGCTTGATTAGGAGTGGCTTTCTCTCCATTCTTCTGATTTGGAAGACGTGTCAGTTAATCCTTCCTTTTTATTATCTTATTTATTAAGAGTGAAGGAGGGGAAATTAAATATGCAAATGAATGATATGCATGCAAATAGATTGTTGAATAAAGAAAAATTTCATTTATCCGTAGAAGGTGTACATTCCCCTATTCCATACTACGAAGCAACTTTTAACAGAAACGGAAAAGCCTAAAGAAACCCACAGGCGGGTCTTGATCTCTATGTAATTCCCTTTCGGCTTCCCGGACACGATGAGCGAGTGCTTCGCTTTGCTTCTGGACTGCCTGGCTCATATCTTCGTTGTACTTTTGAGCCTCTTTGATCTTCGCCTCTTGATGGACGACCAAGGCTTGCAGTTCATCGAGTTTTGCAAGGGCTCGGTCCTTTTGTTGAGTCTCTGATTGGCCTCTCGCTCTTGGCGTATTTCTGACCGAGTCCTAGTGAGGTCTTGTAACAAGTCCTTGATCATTTGAGCCTGTTTTGCTGATTCAGCCTCAAGGCGCGCTGATTTGGCGGTTATTTCTTGAAGTTGGCTATCCGAGTTGGTTCTAGCAGCTTTGGATTCTCGGATAGCTTGCTCATTAGAGTCAGCACACTGATCCTTGAGGCGCTCTATTTCATGATCCTTTTTCTTGCATTGCCTTTGCAGACCATCAATGGTGAGGATAGATTCTTGGTCTCTTTCCTCAAGGGCCCTCATCTGGGCTCCCATGATTTCTATCCTCTGGGTCAAGGCGTCGACTTGAGCTTGCTGCTCTTCACTATTGGTGCATGTAATAAGTGAGGTGGATGGTTGAGACATCCCTCTTCTTTTTCTCCACACCTCATAGTCACTAGAGATAGCTGTAGACCCCAAATCTTGCCCGGCCTCCAAATAAAGTCAGAAAGCTTCCTATTTGAAGACGGCTGAAGCCTAACAAGCCATTAGGAGAGACTATTAGGCTCCCGTACCAAGATAGGAAGGTTTTTTGGCCCGAAAATAAAGTTTCTCGCCCTGAAGGGATGAGATCGCCGTCTGGAAGGACCAGACCGCCGTCTCGTCGCAACGACAGGACGAGACCGCCGTCTCGATTGTCCAGACGGCGGTCTCGTCACCTGCAAAAGTCGAGACGACGGTCTGGGTTTCCCAGACGACGGTCTCGATTCCTGCCGAGTCGAGACGGCGGTCTAGATTATCCAGACGGCGGTCTCGACCCTCTACCATGAACGAGACGGCGGTCTGGACTTTCCAGACGGCGGTCTCGACCCTGTCAGAGGAGACGGCGGTCTCGACCTGTCAGGCGCGAAAAACTATAAATATGGGCGTCATTTCTCCCTTTTCCACACAGAAACAGCATAGCTCTCCCTTCTCTCTAGACTTTCTCTCTCTAAGAATCCCTCCGAGGCATTTCCGGAGTTTCTGAGTGTCTTTAGGCATAAACTGAGCGCTCTAAATCTTCTTTAGAATCCCTCCGAGGCATTTCCGGAGTTTCTGAGAGTTGTAAGAGTGAAGGGTTGCCAAAACGCACCCTCTCTTTTAAAATATAAAAGCTTGCTTTGGAGGTGCATATTCTCCCTCTCTATTTTTATTACTGCCATTTAAATTACGCAATAGAAGCTAGGGCCGTGTAGTCATAAACTTAAATTCCACATAATAAAAGGGTAAAAGCGCATTTTTCCAGTTTAATTATTTATTCAAGGTGGCCGGCCTATCATAGGGAACCCGAAAGGGACGTCATAAAGGAACTAACACTTCCTTTACACGTAACTAACTCCCTTACCCAACTCTGGTTCTAATGACCAAAGTCGGTTTTCGAAAACCAACGCCTTTTTAAACCCCTTTTCTGATGTTTATGGTAAAAATATCGGTGGCGACTCCATAGAACCCAAGTTAAATAAGTCCCTGGGTTAGCCCGGTTATCGGACAACCCAGGGATACTTTCGAAAACCTCGCCCCTAGGTTAGCCCGGTTATCGGACAACCTAAAGGTGTTGTAACCACCAATAGAAAACGCGAAAAGCAAAGAGGGTCGAAAAAACCATCGCGTCGCTCCGACCGCCCCCTTTTGGGGAGGCGGCGACAGATGGCGACTTCACTGGGGAAGCCTAGAGAGTTGATCCCATTCAGTGATGGGCTGGCTCAAAAATAATTAAACCAAGAAAATGGCGCTTTTACCCTGCCTTGTATTATAACATGCTTTATTGTTTGACTTTCAAATAACTGTTGCTTGTTTATACTTACGCAATTGATTGAAATATAAATTGCACACAAACCCTCGCACACTACAGTTCCCTCTATACCCGGGGGCAAGTGAGATAACCATAGGGAGTGGGTGGCAGGTACGGTTCGCTGTAGTTAGGGCCTTGTGCCCACCAGTGTGATCGGAAACCACCACTCAAGGTGATAACCTTCCTCTTTTGGCAACAAGACCGACTCTGGCCTTAGTGTTGAGCATGGTCGGACGGCTGGAGAGTGGGGACCCTATAATGGGGGCACCTTGGGGGCCTTAGCCTTGTGAGAACAGTTAGAACCTACCCCGACCAATGCACTTTTCTGCAGGAAAACCCTACCTCGTGATAAAAACGAAATCTCGCCTGTTCGGGGATGATCGAATTGTGTGTGCATATGTTTGTTGCATAGCATAAACAAAAAAAAAAAAAAAAAAAAACAAAAATATTTTCACAAATAAACACCCTTATCTCGGACAGTCTGCCTTTTAGCTAGCCTGGTTTCAGGTTCTTTGCAAGCTAAGTAGCCACGCAGTTCCGACAGAAGAGATAAGGGACGCTAAATATTCTTTCGCATAAAGCCACATTTTATCTCGGACAGTCTGCCTTTTAGCTAGCCTGGTTTCAGGTTCTTTGTAAGCTAAGTAGCCACGCAGTTCGACAGTAAGAGATAAAAGACTATAAAATAAAAAGCAATAAAAATCAAAATAAAAATCCAAAATAAATAAAATAATAACAATAAAACGTTTATATAAAATAATTTTGACAAAGTCGTATAATTCATATCACATCATGCCATAAGTGGAAAAAACCAAGAGAGAAAATAAATGCATAAGGAAAGTATGCATACACATCATTTTAATAAATCCCTAAAAAATGGGTCTTAGAGACGTTTTTTGGGAAAATTACTGGGCCAAATCGCCTTCGGCAATTTGCAACTTGGTTCTTCACCCTTTTCTCTTCGTTTTGACATGTTGTGCGTCCAAATCGGACAAACAAAAAACAAACACTATCATCCGTCATGTTAGAAAATAAAACATGATGTTAGAAAATAACACAAAATAAAACAAAAAACAAACCCTCATCCGCATATAAACAAAAAAACACAAAATCCCAAACACTATCATACATCATGTTAGAAAAAAAAACATGATAATGTTTAGGAAAAAACAAACAATTGCATACATGCATTCACCAAACTTCATCCTCATAACATGCATCTAATAATAGACAATCGAAGAAGTGGACATTCCTCAATACCATGAAAAAGGGATTAGAGCATTCGCATGCCATGCACGGGAAGTTAAAAAAAAAAATAAGTAAATGTACTTCGAAACATTGCATTGAGGAATGTACACTGTCTAGATGAAATAAAATTGTTTGTCTCAACCGTCTATTGCATTCATAAATTGCATCCATTCTCACTTTCACAATAATAAGATAATAAAAAGAAAGGATTAGTCGATGTGCTTTCCACGAATCGAAATAAGATGAAGAACAAACCTTTCGTCGTCAAGTTCTCTCTGACGGTTGATCCGCCTAAGAAGGGTAATAAGCCTCAACTGTTGGTCATCTGAGTAAATAAGGAAAAGGGACAAGGATGCCGTTACATTTGTTCACCCCATACATCAAATAAGGTTGCACCATGGAGATATGTAAAAACACCGCCCATTAATGAGGATATCTCCAGCATAGCTGGCATTGGGGGCAAAATTAGAAATGAAAGAATCTACACCCCCAGGAGCTATAAGGCAATGCTCCCAACAATAAAGGAAAAATAATAAGACCGAAGAAAGACATAATCCAAAAAGGAAATTGAAGAGACTTTGGATTCACGACGCTGAGGCAATTAACGACGCTCCGCCAAAGAGACAAACTCAGGGTAGGCGACAAGCTAGTCACAGTTTTAGCTAGAGACGACATTCAGATCAGCAAATCGTCTGCCCTACCTTGAATGGATGCGACTGAAAAAGACCATTGAAATATCTTTTGCCAATATGAAAAGACTTCCCCAACAATATGAAGGTGACCCACGTGATGAGAAAATATGGATGTCGCCCAAACCAAGGGCTCATTAGAAACTCTCAAGGAATAAGGGAGCCACTAGATTTTAAAGACAATCCTTTAAAGCATGGCCTAGGGCATGCCCTACAAAGGACCAAGCTGCATGGAGAAAAGGGAAGTCTCCCCTCTACACCTTGAATCAGATTTTCCCAAATAGAGGGGTCCAAGCGTCAAAAGCAACTTTAGTCATTAGGTGTTCTCCTTCTGATTCTTAGGGTTGTAAATCCAATGACTATTAGAAATTACTCCCGAGCATTGTAGGGCACATATTCCCCTATTAATTACAAAGAATGTCATTCTTACTATCTGCTTCTCTTCTTGCTATTAATGTCTGAACCTCATTAATAACCATGTTTAAGCAAACATTTTCAAAAGTGTGTCAAAGTAATCAAAATGCGCCATTGACCAAAATAAAAGTCAAATCCATCACCACTGATTGACTAGAAGCATAAAATAAAGTTTTACCTCATCATAAGTAAAGTCGTGTTTCGCCAATGTTGTACAAAAAGAAAACAAAACATCAAAAGAAGCCCATAAAAACTAAAGGTCAAAAAGAGAGGGCAAGATACCCGGTAGGAAACCCACCAAAGGGGGCTACGCAAAAGTTAGGGTAAACCCGCTAGGAAACCCGAACAACCATAAAGGGTAGCCTAGGCAAAAATTAGGGTTACAAAATAAAGTCCGCCAGGTTTCCAAAGCAAGAAAAAAGAAACCTAGACAAAAGTTAGGACAAAACCAAAAACAACATCCTAAGCTGAAAACCCAAAGGGCAGACTAGGGAAGACAATCAGTCATAGCAAGCGCCATAGAATAAGACGCCACTCCATAAACAAAACGTTGTTTAAACTAGCCTAAACACTTTAACCAACCTTGGCTAGCCGTGCTTACAAAAACCATATTTTGTCAAAATAAAACAATTCTAAAACACAAGCCTTTGAATTAAATATCCTCTTCTTTCTCTTCTCTTGACCCTTATCACTACGACATTCTAGTAAGTAGTAGGGAAATATGGAGACAGTAATCAATAAGAGGATCGACATCCCCAAGGAAAGGGAGGGGCGCACTAACATGGCAAGTCGCTCTACAACTAACACAATCATTCTTCGGTCATGAAAAATTGAGACGGCAAAATGGGTACAGCCTATCCCTGTCGACGAAAGCACGTAACGTCAGAAGCTCATCAGATGAAAAAGCACATTGGTTAATCCTTTTGAAAAATTAATTGAAATAGTATTATAGGATGCATATCGCCAACATTGCATGCATATGATAGGCTCCTATCTCTCAAAAAAGGAAGAGAAAGAAAAAATGAGAATAAAAAGAATAATGCCTGCTAGGAGATTCTTAGGCAAAAGTTAGGGTAGCTCGCTAGATCGAAAACCCGCAAAGGGCGGTCTAGGCAAAAGTTAGGGCATTCATAAAAAAGGAAAAAGCCTGCTAAGATATCCTAGGAAAAAATTAAGGCAGCCCGCTAGACCGAAAACCCCAAAAGGGCGGTCTAGGCAAAAGATAGGGCTAAACCGAAAAATAAACAAAAGAGAAGGACCCTTCATCATAATCATAAAAAGTCCAGCAGGAGAATGCCAGTCACTTTTCCAGATGCATCAACCAAAAAAAGAATAGATTGCATTTAAAGCATCCACACACAAGTAGTCGCACAAAACGACTTTGTCAAGGTAAAAAAATAATAAAAAATCACTTCAGATAAATAACAAAAAAAAAAAAAAGCATTCATGCATATAAGGAGACTAGCTCCATATTTGTGATTGAAAACAGGATCACTGAGACTGAGTCTCCAAATAAAGCCTTCAAGAAAACGGAGCAAATCTTCAATCAAGCGACTCAACAGAATAATAGCTTCTGAAAATCAAGAGCTCCAGCTACCATCCTTCTATCTAGAAAAGAAGGCACAAGAAAGTAATAAGAAGAGCGAGTTGTCATAAGAAGCTTCCAGAAGCCAAAGCTCCAATCATCACAATCATCAGACATCATAAAAGAAAAGCCGACGGAAAGGCTTAGTCATCCCCAAGAGGATCCTTGCCTACCCCGAAGGCAAAACAAAAATACTCCTCATGGCTCAGCATTGCCACCACATGAGTCATCGAGCACACTCACCCAAAGTCTCCTCCACACTCCCCAACGGAGAATAAAGGCTCCAAGACCAAGAGCCCATCATCATCATCATCAACAGTCAAAAGAGTCCGATCTCCATACCATCAAGGGCTCAACATAAAGAGAAAAAAGAAGAAAACCCTTGCATCCCTAGCGGATATCCAAAAGAAAGGGTCGCAACAGAGAAGGTCGAATAAAAATCCTCAAGTGGATCTCCAAAAAATTCAACAAAAAAAGGGGAATCAGAAATTCCCATCCCCCAGTGGAATAAGAGCTTCACAAGTATAGCTCGCATCAACATCAATCAAGGAGCCAAGACTCCATTCCTAGAAAAGAAAAATCAGATCCCCAGGAAGTCAACTAATTCCCTGGTGGATCACTAAAGAAATAAAACATCATCCCTAGTGGACCTTCCCCAAAAAGAAAGGAAAAAGCCAGCGTAATAAAAAGAGACTAAAAAGTAAAAAGGCTTACGCATTATCCCCACAAAAGCCAGATTTCAAAATCGCGATAAAAAAGAGGTAGATCGCAGAAAAAAGGCGAAATCAAAACCATTGCAGCAGAATAAAGAGCTTCAAGGAAAATAGCTCTAACCTTCTACACCAATAAACAAAGGTACACCAGAAAAAGCCAATGGAAAGGCTTGATCATCCCCAGCGGAATAAGAGCATCACAAACGCCAGCTCACACCCACATCAATTAAGGAGTCAAAACTCCATTCCCTCAGGGGGCAAATCAAAATTAGATCCCCGGGAAGGCAATCAATTCCCCGGTGGATCACCAAAAAGAGAAAAATTATCTCCAGTGAGCCTACGACAAAGGCAAATTCTAGACTCACATCCTTAGAAGAGTCATTTGCCTAGGCGTAGGCAAGATCTGGCGAGCAAGAGCCAATTTCCCCAGAAAGGGACATCAACCTATTCGGAGGCAAGCAAGTATGAAGTCTTCACCACTATTGAAGCATTCGCCTACTCAAAGGCACAGTAAACAAAAATAACAAAAAACTCCAGAGGAATAATAGCTTGAAGAAACCAGCTCTCATCGACACCAAACAAGGAGTCACAACTCCATTCCCCAAAAAGGCGACCAAAATTAGATCCCCAAGGAGTCAACCAACTCCCTAGTAGATCACCAAAAAAACTTACCCAGAGAGCCTACTACAAAGGCAAAACTTCAAACGCATATCCTTAGAAAGCTACTTGCCTAACATGGATATCCCTAGTGGAACGCATAGGCAAAACCTTGCAAGCAAAAAAGCAACATTAGCCTATTCAGAGGCAAAGAAAAAAGCAAAACCAAAAGTCTTCACCTCCAAACGGAACATCTGCCTACTCAGAGGCATTACCAAAAACTCAATGGATATCCGCCTACTCAAGAGGCGTCACCAAAGATCAACAAATCCCCAGAGGATTCCTGCCTACCTAAGAGGCACTTATCAAAAACTTCCCGACAACCAGCAAAGTCGGATGACCACCACAAAAGATAAAAAACAAAGAATCCCCAGCAATCAACAAGTTGGACGAACACCAATAGAATCCCCGGCACAGACCGGACGACAATTCCCAGAAAAGACAAAAAACAAAGACAGAACACATCTCAACAACGGACTGCAACTACCAGCCTGATGGGGGGTTTATACCCATCAACCGAAGGATCGGCTACCGTTAGAAGGAGTATCCCGAGGTTTTACCACGTGTCCACCGAAGGGATCGGCTACGTCAGAAGTAGTATCCTGGAAGTGCACGAACACAGAAATCACTCCCCAGGGAAACGGCGCATGGTCAGAATCAGTAAGCCGCCACCATTGCCAAAGGATCAGCCACTGCAAGAAGGGGCATCCAGAGGCACCAAAACCAGACGAGGGTTCGTACTCGTCAACCAAAGGATCAGCTACCGCAAGATGGAGCATCCGGAGGCACAACACCAGATGAGGGTGTAAACTCATCAGGCCTTACAAAAGGGGGCTTACCGGGCGGGGGTTCGTACTCGTCAAACACCAGATGGGGGTGTAAACTCATCAGGCCTTACAAAAGGGGGCTTACCGGGCGGGGGTTAGTACTCGTTAAACCAGATGGGGGTTCGTACTCATCAGCCGAAGGGGTCAGCTACTGCGTCGAAGGAGCATCCCAGAAGCGCACAACACAACATTTCCCTAGAAGATCATCCGCCGCAAAGACGGAGTATTTGAAGGGTAACCGGGCAAGAGGGTCAACTCCTTTACCCTCCAGTCGATCACCTCGGCACAAAAGGCCAGCAGTCGACTGGTCGGGTAAAGGGGGGGCAGCTGTAGACCCCAAATCTTGCCCAGCCTCCAAATAAAGTCAGAAAGCTTCCTATTTGAAGACGGCTGAAGCCTAACAAGCCATTAGGAGAGACTATTAGGCTCCCGTACCAAGATAGGAAGGTTTTTTGGCCCGAAAATAAAGTTTCTCGCCCTGAAGGGATGAGACCGCCGTCTGGAAGGACCAGACCGCCGTCTCGATTGTCCAGACGGCAGTCTCGTCACCTGCAAAAGTCGAGACGGTGGTCTGGGTTTCCCAGACGGCGGTCTCGATTCCTGCCCAGTCGAGACGACGGTCTGGATTATCCAGACGGCGGTCTCGACCCTCTGCCATGAAAGAGACGGCGGTCTGGACTTTCCAGACGGCGGTCTCGACCCTGTCAGAGGAGACGGCGGTCTCGACCTGTCAGGCGCGAAAAACTATAAATAGGGGCGTCATTTCTCCCTTTTCCACACAGAAACAGCATAACTCTCCCTTCTCTCTAGACTTTCTCTCTCTAAGAATCCCTCTGAGGCATTTCCGGAGTTTCTGAGTGTCTTTAGGCATAAACTGAGCGCTCTAAATCTTCTTTAGAATCCCTCCGAGGCATTTCCGGAGTTTCTGAGAGTTGTAAGAGTGAAGGGTTGCCAAAACGCACCCTCTCTTTTAAATTATAAAAGCTTGCTTTGGAGGTGCATATTCTCCCTCTCTATTTTTATTACTGCCATTTAAATTACGCAATAGAAGCTAGGGCCATGTAGTCATAAACTTAAATTCCGCATAATAAAAGGGTAAAAGCGCATTTTTCCAGTTTAATTATTTATTCAAGGTGGCCGGCCTATCATAGGGAACCCGAAAGGGGCGTCGTAAAGGAACTAACACTTCCTTTACACGTAACTAACTCCCTTACCTAACTTTGGTTCTAATGACCAAAGTCGGTTTTCGAAAACCAACGCCATTTTAAACCCCTTTTCCGATGTTTATGGTAAAAATATCGGTGGCGACTCCATAGAACCCAAGTTAAATAAGTCCCTGGGTTAGCCCAGTTATCGGACAACCCAGGGATACTTTCGAAAACCTCGCCCCTAGGTTAGCCCGATTATCGGACAACCTAAAGGTGTTGTAACCACCAATAAAAAATGCTAAAAACAAAGAGGGTCGAAAAAACCATCGCGTCGCTCCGACCGCCCCCTTTCGGGGAGGCGGCGACAATAGCCACTCGAGCTTTTCCTAGCTCTCTATCTCCCATAAAGATTGGTTTCTCCCATGCTCTTCTCACGGCTGGTGAGTTAGCAATTGTGCATGGGTCTCCAAAGAAACACAGTCCTTTCGAGCTCCCCTCGGGATATTGTAGTTTGAGTCCTCATGAGTTGTCTCATAGCTACTCTAGGTGAATAGGCTATGCAACCCCTGAGTCCTATCAATGGTACGTTCGGATAATCCCCACATCTGATGAGGACTGGACCAGGTCGGAACCAAGGGCAGACCCAAGATAAATGGTTGGCGTCCCATTGTTCCAACTCGTCCTTCCATTCTGAGGTTAAGCGTCGTTGGAGAGGGATTTTGGAGAAGCTCCTCAAAGGGTCGGGGAACATCCCCATGTGACTAGAGGCGTAAAAATGTGTGATGCCCCACACAAAGAGTAGTGAAGAGCAACAACGAAGTGTTTTTCCTTGCTTCTGGCGGCAAAATTCGACCGAGAGCAAGGTGTCGGCAAGAATTGCAGGCAAGGGACTCTTCGAGTTCACGTCCCAGGCGAAGAAGGCGTCCATGACGGCTTGATCCACTATGTCGATGTGGAAGGGAAACAAGATTGTTCCAAATATAATCAGAGCCAGGGTTTTGTTAAAAGCGACCCATTCTGCCCTTTTATCCAGATCGGACAAATGGTTTTCTAACATTGAAACGTTCCAACCCTGGATGTTCCCTTTTTCTATCAGGGTAGCTTATTGGAATGGAAGTCGGATGATGGCAACAACTTGTGCTGCAGGAGTATATGCCCGTGGCGGATATGGACCCCAGCTGATTTGGGTCATTTCAGCATTATCTCGTACTCCTTCAAGGTGGGCACCATGTCGAACTGCGGAAATTAGAAAAAACGCAGACTGGAGTTCCAGAAATGAACTAGTACCATGATGAAAACTTGATCGACACAGATCTTCAGCAGGTCGAGAATCTGTCCATAGGATTTTTCAAAGTCAGAGCGGACCTCTGGTGGCATTATTGCACAAAGTCGTTCCAACTTCTCAGTATGGTACCGGGGAATGTCCACTTTCTTCAACTGTCTACTAGTCCCCTCCATTTTCTAAAACCAAAAATGCATGCTTTATGACCATGATGCTTATTGTGAGTATGCATGTGAGTGTTTATTTTTCTATTTATCATGTTTTATTTCTACATGATGTATGGTATTTGTGTTTTTTTTTTGAACTACCTATATGAATGATTTATGAGTATAATGTTTATGAACAAGGTCCCATTTATTGTTTTGAATTGGATTTTTATTTTGATTTTTTATTTTGATTTTATAGCCTTTTATCTCTTCTGTCGGACTGCTTGGCTACTTAGCTTACAAAGAACCTGAAACCAGGCTAGCTAAAAGGCAGACTGTCCAAGATAAAAAATGGCTTTGTGCGAAAGAATAATGTTTAGCGTCCCTTATCTCTTCTGTCGGACTGCGTGGCTACTTAGCATACAAAGAACCTGAAACCAAGCTAGCTAAAAGGCAGACTATCCAAGATAAGGGTGTTTATTGCAAAATTGTTTTTTGTGATTTTTTCTTTGTTGTTTGGTTATGCTATGCAACAAACAAATGAAACAAATAAATGCGCACACAATTCAGTCATCCGCGAACAGGCGAGAAGTCGTTTTAATCATGAGGTAGGGTTTTCCTGCAGAAAAGTGCATTGTCGAAGGTAGGTTCTAATTGTTCTCACCAAGGCTAAGGCCCCCAAGGTGCCCCCATTATAGGGTCCCCACTCTCCAGCCTTCCGACCATGCTTAACACTAAGGTCATAGTCAGTCTTTGTGCCAAAAGAGGAAGGTTATCACCTTGAGCGGTGGTTTCCGATCACACTGGTGGGCACAAGGCCATCACTACAGCGAACCATACCTACCACCCACTCCCTATGGATTTCTCACTTGCCCCCGGGTATAGAGGGAACTATTGTGTGCAAAGGTTTGTGTACAATTTGTATTTCAAACAATTGCGTAAAATAAACAAACAACAGTTATTAAATCCGAGCATTAAAACATGTTATAATACAAGGTAGGGTAAAAGCGTAATTTCTTGGTTTATTTATTTAAGCTAGCCCATCACTAAATGGGATCAACTCTCTAGGCTTCCCCAGTGGAGTCACCATCTATCACCGCCATCAAAACGAGGCGGTCAGAGCAACGAGAAGGTTTTGACTTTCCAATTTTCGCGTTTTATAGGTGTGGTTACAATGCCTTTAGGTTGTCCGATAACTGGGCTGAACCTAAGGGCGAGGTTTTCAAAAAAAGTGTTCTTGGATTGTCCGATAACCGGGCTAACCCAAGAACTAATTTTGAAGGGTTCTTATGGAGTCGCCACCGATGTTTTTACCAAAAATATCGAAAAAGGAGTAAAAAGGCGTTGGTTTTCGAAAATCAACTTTGGTCGTTAAAACCAGAGTTTAGGTAAGGGAGTTAGTTACGTGTAAGGGAAGTGTTAGTTCCCTTATGACGCCCCTTTCGGGTTCCCTATGATAGGCCGGCTATTTAATAAATAAACTTTGTGAAAAGACGCTTTTAGCCTTTTTTTTGCAGAATTAAAATAATGACTACATGGCCCTAATATCTATTACGCAATTTAATCATAAAAATAAAAGCAATAAAGAGATGGAGAGAGTG
Source organism: Sphenostylis stenocarpa (assembly GCA_963425845.1). Lineage (NCBI taxonomy): Eukaryota > Viridiplantae > Streptophyta > Magnoliopsida > Fabales > Fabaceae > Sphenostylis > Sphenostylis stenocarpa. The sequence continues at coordinate 22,924,995 of OY731404.1, read as the reverse complement.
AAGAAACCTCCGAAGCAAGCTCTTTAATTAATTTCTTGAAAATTAGGGTGCATTTTGGCAGCCTTTTTCTCTTTAAAATGTCGGAAAAACTCTCGAAAATGCTATAAAAATCTCTAAGAAACTCTCAGAAACTCCGGAAATGCTTGGGAGGGGTTCTAGGAAGATAATTTGAAGAAGTTGTAGAAGGGAAAGTGGAAGAACTGTGTGAAATGAAGGGGGGAAGCGCTACTATTTATAGGGATTCGCTCTTGTCAGGTCGAGACGGCGTCTCGTCTGACAAGGTTGTCGCCGCTGTAAAAAACGAGGCGGTCGGAGTGACGCGATGGTTTTATCGACCCTCTTGTTTTCGCGTTTTTATTGGTGGTTACAACGTCCTTAGGTTGTCCGATAACCAGGCTAACCTAAAGACGAGGTTTTCGAAAAGTGTCCTTGAGTTGTCCGACAACCGGGCTAACCCAAGGACTTATTTATTTTGGGTTCTATGGAGTCGCCACCGATATTTTTACCATAAACATCGGAAAAGGGGTTTTAAAAAGGCGTTGGTTTTCGGAAACCAACTTTGGTCATTAGAACCAGAGTTGGGTAAGGGAGTTGGTTACGTGCAAAGGGAGTATTAGTCCCTTTGCGACGCCCCTTTCGGGTTCCCTATGATAGGTCGGCTTATTTTTATTGATAAACTAGAAAAATGCACTTTTGCCCTTTTTTATTCTGCGGAATTTAAAAGTATGACTACATGGCCCTAATGTCTACTGCATAATTTAAGATAAAAGCGGTAAAGGTGGAAGGAGAGAATTTGAACCTCCGAAGCACGCTTTTTATATTAATTCTCTTGGAAAAATAGGGTGCTTTATGGCGGCCCTTCACTCTACAAGACGTCGGAAACCTCTCGAACGCCGAAAATCACTCTTGAAAACACTCGAAACTCCGGAAATGCGTCGGAGGGATTCTAGAGAGAAGTTTTAGAGAGAAGGGAGAGCTATGCAGCTGTGGTGTGTGAAAATGAGGGGGGAGAGCCCCTATTTATAGGTTTTCGCGTCTGTCGATGGCGAGACCGCCGGTCTCGCTCGACGAGGTCGAGACCGCCGTCTCGTCCAACGAGACCGCCATCTCGTTCTTTATCGGCAATGAGACCCCGGTCTCGTCCAACGAGACCGCCGTCTCGTTCTTTATCGGCAACGAGACCCGGTGCGGGTGAACGAGACCGCCGTCTCGTTATCGTAGTCAACGAGACCCCGGTCTCGTTAGACGAGACCCCGGTGCAGGTGAACGAGACCGCCGTCTCGTTTCGTAGACGAGACCCGGTCCGTAGACGAGACCCCGGTCTCGTTAGACGAGACGACGGTCTCGCTTGCTACGCGAGGCGAAATGATGGTCTGGGTCATCCAGAAGGCGGTCTCGTCCCTTCGAGGCGAGAAAACTTATTTTTCGGCCCAAAAAATCTTCCTATCTTGGTACGGGAGCCTAATAGTCTCTCCTAGTGGCTTGTTAGGCTTCAGCTAGTCTTCAAAATAGGGGATCTTCGACTTTATTTGGAGCCGGGCAAGATTTGGGGTCTACGGTTGCCCCCCTTTACCCGACTAGTCGACTGTTGGCTGTTGTGCCAGGCAGATTGACGAGGAAGGTAAAGGAGTTGACCCTCTTGCCTGGTTACCCTTCGGACTGCCGTCTTGTGGCGGATGATCCTCTGGGGAGATGTTGTGGTCATGTACCTCCGAGATACTATTTCTGACGTAGCCGATCCCTTTGGTGAACACGTGGTAGAACCTTCGGATACTACTTCCGACGTAGCCGATCCTTCGGTTGATGGGTATAAACCCCCCATCAGGCTGGTACGGTCCGTTGCGTGGGACCGGATGGGTATGAACCCCCCATCAGGGTGGTAATGGCGGCTTATAGTTCATGTGGCCCATGCGCCGGTTAGGCGCTTCTCGTGTGCTGGTTGATAGGTATGAACCCCCTATCTGGCTGGTACAGTCCACTGCGTAGGACCGGTGGTAGTGGCGGCTCATCGCTCGGGTGGCTCATGCGCCGACTCTCCGGGGAATGATTTCGTGCTCGTGCACTTCCGGGATACTACTTCGACGTAGCCGATCCCTTCGATGGACACATGGTGGAACCTCCGGATACTACTCCCGACGTAGCCGATCCTTCGGTTGATGAGTATAAACCCCCCATCAGGCTGGTAGTTGCGGTCCGTTGTGCGGGACTCGGATGGGTACGAGCCCCCATCGTGGCGGTACAGTCCGTTGTGCGGGACCGGATGGGTATGAACCCCCATCGTGGTGGTACGATCCGTTGTGTGGGACCGGATGGGTATGAACCCCCCATCAGGGTGGTACAGTCCGTTGTGCGGGACCGGATGGGTATGAACCCCCCATCAGGGTGGTACAGTCCGTTGTGCGGGACCGGATGGGTATGAACCCCCCATCAGGGTGGTAATGCGACTTACTGATCCGGCTCGAGCGCAGATCAGGCGCAGCTCTCTAGAGAGTGCTGCTTGTATTGATTTGACTGCTTTTCGGATTTCTTGAATAGTCATCCGGGCCACGCCGGGGATTTTGTTGGTGATCAATCGGTCTTTGCTGATTGCCGGGGGTCCTTTGTTTTTGTTCTTTTGGTAGTGATTATCCGATCCTGCCTGGTTGGTCGGATGGATCTTGATTTTGTTCAGCTCTTGTTCGATTAAAGCTTTGTTGGTTGGTGCGATGGCTTAATCCTGCCTTTTTCTCGCGGTTTTAGGGTTTTGGCTTTTTCCTTGAGTGTGTGCCTTTTTCCTTTTTAAGCTTCTCTTTTGCTATGCTGGCTTTTACGAGAGAGGCAAAGGGTCGGCGAAATCATACTGGGATACCTTTGGTTGTTTTTCATGAATGCAAGCATAAGACTGAATGCTTTCTATTTTCCTGTAGTATTTTGTTTGTTTTACTTTTGACAAAGTCATTTATTGTGCGACTATTTGTGTGTGGATGCTCTAAATGCAATTTTATTTGAGGACATTTAGAAAGTGACCGGTGCCTTCCTTCTTTTTGTTCTCTCGTGATTTTTGTTTTTACTTTTTGTTTTAACCCTATCTTTTGCCTAGACCGCCCTTTGCGGGTTTTCGATCTAGCGGGCTTTTAATTCTTTCTTTTTACGAAAGCCTTATCTTTCGCCTAGACCGCCCTTTGCGGGTTTTCGATCTAGCAGGCTATTCTGTATTTTTCTTGGGGTGGCCCTAGTTGGTGATGTACGTCTTTTGCTTTTATGCTTTCTCGAATTGCTTGTTTTATGCATGCTCATATTTCGTTAATATAGAGGCATTTACGCAAGTAGGTAAAGAGAAAAAGACAATTTTATTGATGTAACCAGATGGTTTGTTTTTACATGGGGGTTTTACAAAAGAATTTGTAAGCATGGCTGGCCAGGGTTGGCTAAACTTGTATGAGGGTACCACAATCATGTCTGTGATCTTTGTTTCCCCATTTCTCCCGGTCCCTTCAGTTGAGATGCCTGATCCCGGAGTGAAGACTATGCGAAGTTTGTTTGCTGTTGTGGAGGTATTACCTTAGTCGCCTTTGCGGTTTTCGGCTAAGGTAATCATTGCTCTCTTTTTTTTTGTTTTGTTTTTTTTGTTTTGTTTTTTTTTTGCACCTCTATTTTTTGCCTAGGACGTATCCTAGCGAGGTATATAGGCCCTATTTTTTGCCCAGGATGCTCTTTGCGAGTTTTCATCCTGACGGGTCATGAGCAATGCTTTTTTAGGCGTAGTATTTTTTTACCGCATCTGAGTTGATGGGATATCGGAGCTCTTCTCCATCCATGTTGGTGAGGATAAGGGCTCCTCCTGAGAAGGCTCGCTTGACCACAAAGGGTCCTTCGTAGTTGGCTGCCCATTTCCCGATTTTGTCTTTCTGGGCTGGGAGCAGTTTCTTTACTACTAGATCTCCTTCGTGGAAAGTGCGGGGATTGACCTTCTTGTCGTAGGCCTTCTTGATTTTCCGTTGATAAGCTTGCCCCCGACATATGGCGTCCAGTCGTTTTTCTTCTATTAGGTTCAACTGATCATACCGGTTCTGGACCCATTCAGCTTCTGTTAATTTGGCTTCCATGACGATTCGTAGGGAGGGTATTTCAACCTCTACTGGTAGTATGGCCTCCATTCCATAAACGAGGGAAAAGGGAGTAGCCCCTGTGGAGGTCCGTACTGATGTTCTGTAGCCGTGTAGGGCAAAGGGAAGCATCTCATGCCAGTCCTTGTAGGTGACCACCATTTTTTGGATAATTTTCTTGATATTTTTGTTGGCTGCCTCTACTGCACTGTTCATCTTTGGTCGGTACGGAGAGGAATTGTGGTGTTGGATTTTGAAGTCTTGGCATAACTCCTCCATCATTTTATTATTGAGGTTGGTCCCATTATCAGTAATGAGCTTATGAGGAATGCCGTACCGACATATAATGTTTTTCTTGATGAAGGTGGTCACCACTTTCCGGGTTACGTGCGCATATGATGCTGCTTCAACCCACTTGGTGAAGTAGTCGATTGCTACCAATATGAAGCGATGGCCGTTAGACGCTTTGGGTTCGATGGGTCCGATGACATCCATGCCCCACATAGAAAATGGCCATGGTGTAGCCAGGTTACTGAGAGGTGCGGGCGGCACATGAATGTTATCGGCGTAAACTTGGCACTTATGACATTTCTTGGCATATTGGTGACAATCAGCTTCCATCGTGGACCAATAGTACCCTGCCCTGAGGATTTTCTTTACCATGACATGCCCGGGTGCGTGGGTTCCAAAAGTCCCTTTGTGGATTTCTTTTATCAGTGTTTGGGCTTCTTCTTGGTCCACACACCTCAAGAGGGTAGAATCGAGACTTTTCTTGTAGAGGGTTCCTTCAATCAATGTGAACCCTATGACCCTTTTGCGAATGGTTCGCTTATCATTGTCACTGATTCCCTCAGGGTATTCCCCCTTCATGAGGTACCGCTTGATGTCATGGTACCAGGGGTTTTGATCGCGCTCGTCATTTACTGCCATACAGAAAGCTTGCTTATCGTGCAGTTTGACTTGAATGATTGGCATCTCATGTTCCTGGTCCAGGGCAAACATGGATGATAGTGTGGCGAGGGCGTCGGCAATCTGATTATCCTCCCTAGGGATGTACTGGAAGGTGACACTTTCCATTCTTGCGACCAGCTCGTGGACGTACTCTAGATATGGGATCAATTTGGCGTTTCGGGTTTCCCATTCACCCTTAAGTTGATAGATAACGAGGGATGAATCGCCGAATATTTTGAGCTTAGTGACCCCATGATCTAAAGCTGCTCGGATTCCCAATGCACATGCTTCGTATTCGGCCATGTTATTGGTGCAATCAAAATTAAGCCTGGCTGTTACGGGAATGTGTTTCTTTTCAGGGGATATCAAGATAGCGCCTATCCCGTGTCCAAGCATGTTGGAAGCCCCATCAAAGAACATGGTCCACATCTCTTCTTTGGTCTCTTCGTGGTTGATGTGCATAATGTGCTCATCCGGGAAGTCATCCTGTAGAGATTGGTATTCATCTGTGGATCCATGAGCTAGATAATCCGCTAGGGGACTTCCTTTAATAGCTTTCTGGGTGACATGGGATAATGTCAAATTCTGAGAGGAGAACTTGCCACCTAGCTATTCTTCCAGTCAGAATGGGCTTCTCGAAGAGGTATTTAATTGGGTCCATTTTAGAGACCAACCATGTTGTATGTCGAGCCATGTATTGTCTGAGACGCTGAGTGACCCACACCAATGCGCAACATGTTTTCTCGAATGGTGTATAACGGGTTTCATAGTCTGAGAATTTTTTACTGAGATAATAAATGGCTCGTTCCTTCTTTCCGGTTTCATCATGTTGGCCGAGCACGCATCCCATTGACTCTTCGAGGACTGACAAATATAGGATCAGAGGTCTCCCTTCAACAGGTGGTACCAATACTGGTGGATTGGTTAAACAAGCTTTGATTTTATCAAACGCCTGTTGGCATTCTTCGTTCCACACCGTTGGCTGGTTTTTGCGCAACAGCTTAAAGATGGGGATACATTTATCTGTTAACTGTGCAATGAAACGGGCAATGTAGTTTATCCGGCCCAGAAAACCTCTGACCTCCTTTTCTGTGCTTGGTGGGGGCATTTCCAAAATTGCCTTTGTTTTGTCGGGATCCACCTCGATTCCTCTTTCACTGACAATGAACCCTAGAAGTTTTCCTGACCGCACTCCGAAAGTACATTTTGCCGGGTTTAGCTTAAGTTGATACTTCCGGAGTCGATCAAAGAGTTTTCGGAGATATTGGATGTGGTCCATTTCATTTCTGGACTTGGCTATCATGTCGTCCACATATACTTCTATTTCCTTGTGGATCATGTCGTGGAATAATGTAACCATAGCCCTCTGATAGGTTGCCCCCGCATTCTTGAGTCCGAAAGGCATTACGCGATAACAAAAAGTGCCCCATGGTGTAATGAAGGATGTTTTTTCTCTATCCTCCATGGCCAGTTTGATTTGGTTGTATCCTGCGTACCCATCCATGAAGGAATATAACGTGTTGGTAGCGGTATGGTCCACTAGCGTGTCTATGTGTGGTAGGGGAAAGTCGTCCTTTGGACTTGCTCGATTAAGGTCCCTATAATCCACGCAGACCCTGACCTTCCCGGTCTTTTTGATGACGGGTACTATGTTGGTCAACCATTCTGGGTACTTGGAAACTACCAGAAAATTGGCATCCAACTGCCTTTGCACCTCTTCCTTTATCATTAAGGACCAGTCGGGTTTAATTCTCCTGAGCTTTTGTTTTACAGGTCGAAACCCCTCTTTTAGTGGCAATCTGTGTTCCACTATGCTCGTGTCCAGCCCCGGCATGTCGTGGTATGACCAGGCGAATACATCCATATATTCTTTTAGGAGCAATATTAATCCCTTCTTCGTACTATTTTCCATTCGGGTGCCGATGTTCACCTTTTTATCTTCCTCCTCTTTTCCCAAATTGACAGTTTCTATTTCCTCCTGATGTAGTTGTATGGTACGTGTTTCTTTTTCCAGCATCCTTTGCATATCCGGAGAAATGGTCTCCTGCTCACTGTCGGACTCAGTCCATTCATCTTCCGTTTTCGGAGTCCATGAGGATTCATCAATCATAGACATGATGCTTTTTAGGTTCTGTTTTAGTCATAGATTTTATTATTCAATTTATTTCTGAAGGAATAATAAATGTAAGAGAGAAAAGAATGAATGGAATGAATGTTGTCGAAAAATGCCTCGTACATTAAGGAAAATGATAATGTATTTACAAGCCCTTTTAATAAAAATTCCTGCGGCCACGGGCGGGGACCGCAGGAAATATATAGAAAGCTTAAAGAAACCCTAGGGCCGGTCCTCCCAGTCCTCCCTCTTTGCTACTCTGGCTTCGACAGAGGCTTGTCATCCGTGCTGGAAGCAGAGGCGTCAAATGTAATCCACCCGGCGTCGATTAACTCTTGAACCCGGTACTTAAGGGTCAAGCAGTTCTCTGTAGAGTGACCGGGTGCACCCGAATGGTAAGCGCATTTTTCGTTTGGCTTATACCATTCGGGGTAGGGAGGCTCCAATTGCTTCTTGGGAGGAGCGCAGGTCAGGAGCTTAGCCTCCAACAGCTGAGGCAGCAGCAACCCGTAGGAAGTGGTGATAGGGGTGAACTTCCTCTCTTTCTTGCGGGGCTGCTTGGGCGTTTGTGGGGTAGAAGAAGGAGTGGCAAAGTTGATTGTGTGCACAGATTCGTCCTTCTTCTTGCCGGCGGGCTTCCTGAAGGAGACACCAGCTTGGGAAGACTGTGCGATCTTCCCGCTCCTTAATCATTGCTCCACCCTCTCGCCTACAGTGACTATATCTGAGAAGAGGTTGGACGTACTGGCTATTGCCTTGTCGTAGTACGCTCCAGTCAGTGAGTCGATGAACATAGCCACTGTCTCCTTGTCCGTCAAAGGAGGCTCTATCTGGGCTGCCATTTCCCTCCACCTTTGGGCATACGCTTTAAAGGGCTCGTCGCTCCTTTTGCTTAGAGCTCTGAGATCTGACCTATCAGGGGTCAGATCGATGTTGTAACGGTAGCGACGGAGAAAAGCGTCTGCCAGCTGCTTCCAGTTCTGGACCTGCCCTTTCTCCAATTGCATGTACCGGTTGAGAGCTGTATCCGCGAGACTCTCCCGAAAGCAATGGATCGGGAGTTTCTCGTTGTCGGCATGGGCGGCCATCTTACGGCAATACATCGTAAGATGGTTCTTGGGGCGAGTCAGCCGGCGTACTTGGGGAAGTCCGGGACCTTCAATTTGGGAGGGAAGCGGATGTCTTTCACGAGGCACATATCGGCCACCTCCTTGACGTCGAAGTTATGTCCTTCGACCGCCTTCGACCTCTCCTCCGGGCGGAGAGTTGTTGTTTGGATACTTCGGGGTAAGGATGCGTGCGGTCTTGGCATCCTTCCCGCCGAAAAGTATTCTTCTTCTTCTTCCTCTTCGTGATGGGAAGGGGCATTTTCAGCTTGGCCCTCGGCGCCCTTGCTCTGGCCTTGGCGTATAACCTCCATTAGTTGAGCTACCTGCTCTCGGAGGGTATTAACTTCTGCAGTGAGCTTCCGGTTTTGCTCCTCTAGATTTTCCATTGCCTTAGCCTTTTGTGCGCGAGTACGGGTAGGAAAAGGACCAGCCACTTTCTAGAATGTCCGAAAAAGTTTTATTAATGCATGTTGAGTGCTTAAACTAACATGGGATATGCTTATGCATGAGAGTTTTTTATTTAAATGATGCTGAATGCACTCCCATTTTTATTTTCTCTCCTTGGTTTTTCTTTACTCATGATATGATGTAGTATGGATGCTTTGACTTTGTCAAGAGTTGTTTCATTTATTTTTTGGATTTTTATTTTTTATTTTGAATTTTTATTTTATAGCCTTTTATCTCTTCTGTCGGAACTGCGTGTCTACTTAGCTTACAAAGAACCTGAAACCAGGCTAGCTAAAAGGCAGACTGTCCGAGATAAAATATGGCTTTATGTGAAAGAATATTTATTGTCCCTTATCTCTTCTGTCGGAACTGCGTGGCTACTTAGCTTACAAAGAACCTGAAACCAGGCTAGCTAAAAGGCAGACTGTCCGAGATAAGGGTGTTTATTTGTAAAATATTTTTTGCGATTTTGTTCTGTTGTTCGCTTATGCTATGCAACATACAAATGCGACAAACATATGCACACACAATTCGACCATCCCCGAACCGGCGAGATTTCGTTTTTATCACGAGGTAGGGTTTTCCTGCAGAAGAGTGCATTGGTTTAGGGTAGGTTCTAACTGTTCTCACCAGGCTAAGGCCCCCAAGGTGCCCCCATTATAGGGTCCCCACTCTCCAGCCGTCCGACCATGCTCAACACTAAGGTCAGAGTCGGTCTTGTTGCCAAAAGAGGAAGGTTATCACCTTGAGTGGTGGTTTCCGATCACACTGGTGGGCACACGGCCCTAACTGCAGCGAACCGTACCTGCCACCCACTCCCTATGGTTATCTCTCTTGCCCCCGGGTATAGGAGGAACTGTAGTGTGCAAGGGATTTGTGTGCATTTTATATTTCAATCAATCGCGTAAATATAAACAAACAACAGTTTATTGAAAGCCAATCAATAAAACATGTTATAAATACAAGTTAAGGGCAAAAGTGTTATTTTTTTGGTTTATTTATTGTTTAAGCCGGCCCATCACTAAATGGGATTAACTCTCTAGGCTTCCCCAGTGGAGTCACCATCTGTCGCCGCCGTCAAAAACGAGGCGGTCGGAGCGACGCGATGGTTTTATCGACCCTCTTGTTTTCGCATTTTTATTGGTGGTTACAACGTCCTTAGGTTGTCCGATAACCAGGCTAACCTAAAGACGAGGTTTTCGAAAAGTGTCCTTGAGTTGTCCGACAACCGGGCTAACCCAAGGACTTATTTATTTTGGGTTCTATGGAGTCGCCACCGATATTTTTACCATAAACATCGGAAAAGGGGTTTTAAAAAGGCGTTGGTTTTCGGAAACCAACTTTGGTCATTAGAACCAGAGTTGGGTAAGGGAGTTGGTTACGTGCAAAGGGAGTATTAGTCCCTTTGCGACGCCCCTTTCGGGTTCCCTATGATAGGTCGGCTTGTTTTTATTGATAAACTAGAAAAATGCACTTTTGCCCTTTTTTATTCTGCGGAATTTAAAAGTATGACTACATGGCCCTAATGTCTACTGCATAATTTAAGATAAAAGCGGTAAAGGTGGAAGGAGAGAATTTGAACCTCCGAAGCACGCTTTTTATATTAATTCTCTTGGAAAAATAGGGTGCTTTATGGCAGCCCTTCACTCTACAAGACGTCGGAAACCTCTCGAACGCCGAAAATCACTCTTGAAAACACTCAGAAACTCCGGAAATGCGTCGGAGGGATTCTAGAGAGAAGTTTTAGAGAGAAGGGAGAGCTATGCAGCTGTGGTGTGTGAAAATGAGGGGGGGAGAGCCCCTATTTATAGGTTTTCGCGCTGTCAGATGGCGAGACCGCCGGTCTCGTCTGACAGGGTCGAGACCGCCGTCTCGTCCAACGAGACCGCCGTCTCGTCCAACGAGACCGCCGTCTCGTTCTTTACTGGCAACGAGACCCCGGTCTGGGTGAACGAGACCGCCGTCTCGTTATCGTAGTCAACGAGACCCCGGTCTCGTTAGACGAGACCCCGGTCTGGGTGAACGAGACCGCCGTCTCGTTTTCGTAGGCAACGAGACCCTGGTCTCGTTAGACGAGACCCCGGTCTCGTTAGACGAGACGGCGGTCTCGCTTGCTACGCGAGGCGAAACGGCGGTCTGGGTCATCCAGAAGGCGGTCTCGTCCCTTCGAGGCGAGAAAACTTATTTTTCGGCCCAAAAAATCTTCCTATCTTGGTACGGGAGCCTAATAGTCTCTCCTAGTGGCTTGTTAGGCTTCAGCCGTCTTCAAAATAGGGGATCTTCTGACTTTATTTGGAGCCCGGGCAAGATTTGGGGTCTACAAAGGTCGAGATGGTCGTCTCGCCATTCGGGACAGCCGTCTCGCCTAGCAAAAGTGGCGAGACCGCCGTCTTGCCAAATGAGACGGCGGTATCGACTTTTCCAGAAATGAGACGGCCTTCTCGCCAAACGGGAGGGGGGGTCTCGCCATTCGCAAGTGGCGAGACGACCGTCTCGCCAAACGAGACGACAGTCTCGACTTGTTGAAATGGCGAGATGGCGGTCCCGAAAGGCGAGACAGCGGTCTCGATCCCTGAAGGAAAAAATCCTTATTTTAATGCAGAAAACCCTTCTTATTCTAGTATGGGGCCTAATAGTCTCTCCTAATGGCTTCTTAGGCTTCATCCATCTTCGAAAATGAGGTCTTCTGGTCTTATTATGAGGTCGGGCAAGATTAGGGGTCTACAATACTTCCTCTTTTATGATGCATGATTATGACAAAAAGACTTTGCGCATGTTTATTATTCATCAATAAAGAGGGAATTTCATAAATTGGTCAAGAGAAAGGAAATGAAAGAGACTTTTATTGATATGAACAAAGGTTATTTATTTTTTCAGAAGGATTACAAAAGAATTTAGAAGAATGGCTAGCCAAGGTTGCTACACTGTATGAGCTTCATCAATCATGTCTATGATATATGTCCCCCAGGTTCTCCTAGTTGCTTCTGTCGAGATGCTTGAGCCCAGAGTGACGACTATACAAAGCTGCCTGCTTCTGGAAGGATGTTACCTTAGCCGCCTTTGGTTTTTGACTAAGCTAACCATTGCTCCTGGGGGATTTTTTTAACACTCTAATTTTTTCCTAGGACGTATCCTAGTGAGGAATACAAACCCTATCTTCTGCCCAGGATGCCCTTTGCGGGTTTTCATTCTGATAGGTCTTGAGCAATGCCTTCAAGCATAATACTTCTTCACCACATCTGAATTGACCGGGTTTCAAAGTTCCTCTCCATCTTTATCGGTGAGGATAAGAGCCCCTCCCGAAAAAGCTCGCTTGACCACGAAGGGCCCTTCATAGTTTGTCGCCCATTTTCCCACTTTGTCCTTTTGAGTCAAAAGTGATCGATGTCGTACTCGGTCAAATAATTAAAACAGATAAATGTAGTACTAGGAAGCTTATCAATTTTTCGAATTAAAACAGAAATAAAAGGGGAATTTTCAGATTAAAAATATTAGATGAACCAGAACAAAAATAGATTATAAAAATGCGGATTAAAAACATATTAGAATGCAATTGATTTCCTGATTCCAATGCAGTGTCACTTATCCTAGGTTACAAAATTAATTCGAAATTAACCAACTAAGCAAAGATAAATCCCAAATTATATTCCAATTTGAAATTAATCAACTAAGCGAAGATTAATCCCAAATTAGCTTTAGCCCTTAGTCCAATATGAAATTAACCAACTAAGCGAAGATTAACCCCAAATTATCCTTATACAATTAAGCATTGCATACAATTAACACAAAATTAAGCAAACTATGATATTAGTTTCGGTTTATTAAGCATAAACAGATTATAATTCAACATTGAGATTAAGAGATGCAGAGTTAAGAGAACAAATGAAGTATAAGAAAAAAACCTCAAAGATTTACTGCATTCTCCTCAGAAAATCAATATAAAGATTTAGCAATCCATGGAAAATCAAAAACGCGGAAGACGAGACATATGCAGGGTAGATTCCGTAGTGAATTTTTTCTCCAATTTTGGCCACCTTCCGATTGGATTTTAACAATTCTCATGCGAGAGATAATTGTAGCCTTGCCTCTTAGCTTTACAACGCACTTTGAATCGCCCAATTTGAAGTGTCATAACTCCAGATATGTCCTTCTCACTGGGAAAAGGTTGACTGTGTGATGCGGCTGCGCGTTTTTCCTTGGTGTCTTTGATGGTTGGCTGCCTCTCCTTTATATAGATAACCCTAACCCTAATCTTAATCTAGGTTTTGGTCCAACTGGCCCAAAAACACATCATAAAAAAATAAAAAAACAAAAAAACTGATTCTAATGGACAATTGGCATGACATCCGGCTCAATCTTCCAAGCCAAAAATTTCTTTAAACCGTCACGAAAATAATAATGAGCAAAAATTAGATCAAATAGATCCAAATTAATTAAAATCTGAATTATTGGCCCAATGAAGTCCAATTAATAAAAATTCACTAATAACAGAAAGTTAAACCCAAAACACTAATTAAAATAAGTATAGAAAGGTAAGAAAATATGGGAATATAATGACTCATCAAATAACCCCACACTTAGCCTTTTGCACTCCTGGGCAAAATTAAGAAGCAAAGCAAGGAAATAAATCCAAAAACATTAAAAAAAATTGTGCAAAGGACGAGAAAAAAAAAAAAACATAAACAAATTTACATACTCCTCAATGAAACACTGGGAAACGAAAGGAATAGACAAGCTTCAACACTCAAAGTGTTAAAGAAATCGAGACATCTATGGACATCATCCAAACAATTCAAAACATGTCAAGAAAATCAATCTGCTCAAGAGGTGAATGAAAATCAACATAACCTCACAAGATATGCATTGTATCACTCAAGTGTTTAGGCTACTATTTACTCTCAAAGCACCCATGAAAAACAAGCACCACATAGACTTGGCAAACCTCTAAAATGAACAACCAAAAACACATGCATGTAAAGATTGAAAGGGCTTTTAAAGGTTGTAATGGGGCTAAGGACAAGGTATGGAATGTATGGATAAGTAGCTTAAAGACCAAAGAAAATAGAGGAGTAATGGAAAATGAGTAAAAAATACATATGAAAGTAAATCCACCAATTTCAATCCACACACAACGCCCAAGCCCAAACATATTTCTCTCTTTTTCATTCTTCTTCTTTTTTTTATCCTTCTTTTATTTTTCTTGTTCTTTTTTTTTTCATTCTTCTTTTATTTTTCTTCATTTTTTTCAATTTCTTTTTTTTTACACCTCAAAGATAAAAGATAGTCACTCATATATACACAAATGAAGAATCCAAGAACCAACACAACTAGGTACAACCCCCCACTATTTGAGCACCCATTCCCAAAACAATTCCAAAGCTCCGAAATTTCCTAAGGTAGGGTAATCATGGATTTTCAGGCTAAGGGCTTGTAATGAGTTATAAAACAATGAAAAAAGGCCATGGGCTCAAAGGGGCTATCAATGGAATTGATTCAGGGTAGGCTTATTTGGCTAGAGGTTAATCATAAAAAAATTTGCCCTAATCAGCTCCAAACATGCATGTGAATCAAGAAACATAAAAAAGAGTCAAGGCAAGGCCACTGTGCAAGCAATCAAGAGGCATACACACACAAGAAAGAAATAATAGAGAGTGACTCAAAACCTCACATAGGGTAAATCTATCACTTCCAATTCAACCTCTCAAACCTCAAAATCAACTTGGAATGCAAAGAAGAACAAGGATTTCAATCCATAAAGTATCAAGCAACTTATATCCAAGAGTGAAGAAAATTCCCAGAAATCTAAGAGAAGCATGCAAACTGTACACAAAACAAAGAAAACTAAAAATCCTAAACAAAGAACAGTATCCCCCACACTTAAATCGGAAATTTTCCTCAATGTAAACACAATCGTATCCACTAAACAAGCATGATAAAAGAGTTGAAGGAGAAAGAAGAACTCTCTGATCATGTTGGAAGAGAAGTGGGATCAGTCAGGGACATCTCATCCACAACTGCATCCACTAGAGAAGGATTGTTGAGGAATGGTTTTAGTCGGTGCCCATTTACTTGAAGCTCTTTTCTGTGGATTCACTTTTGATTTCAACTGCACCATAAGGATAAATATTAGTAACAACAAAAGGTCCAGTCCACTTTGATCGTAGCTTACCACCCATGAGTCCAAGCCTAGAATTATATAATAACACTTTTTGGCCAACCATGAAGTCCTTCCTAGCTATTAGGCTATCGTGAAACTTCTTGGTTTTTTCTTTGTAGAACTTTGAGTTCTCATAGGCTTCTAGTCGAATCTCATCTAGCTCATTAAGTTGCAACTTCCTTTCCTCCCCAGCTTGGTCAAGTGAGAAATTGCAAGTCTTTACAGCCCAATAGGCTCGATGCTCTATCTCCACAGGTAAGTGACATGCCTTTCCAAAGATGACCTGATAAGGTGACATCCCTATGGGTGCCTTGTAGGCAGTCCTTGAAAGAATTAATGGTTGAGTTCAAGAGGGGGGGGGGGGTGAATTGAACTTTATAAAACTTTTTTGCAAAACTTACTTTCTTTTGGAAGAATGATTTATCTTTATTCAATTCTTGTGTAGGTAGATAGATTTTAAACACAACAAGTATATAGACAAGAAATAAAGGAGATGAAAGAAGAAATTCAACACAACAATTTATACTAGTTCACTCTTCACCAGAGCTACGTCCAGTTCTTGACAAATCTGCCAAGTTCCACTAATACCAAGTGAAAATTACAACCAGTAGATACTCGCCAATCTACCCCAAGAACTATCTTACAAACCCACAAGATAGACTCTTGAAAACCTCCCAGTAACCAAATCCAGTTACTGTAACAAGTGCAGATCAAATTCCAACCTGCGCAAATACACTTTACAAAAGATTATGAAAAGAAAAAACCTGGACTGCAGCTCTATCAGTAAAATTGTCCAGAACAGATTCTAACACAGCACTTTCTCTCTTTGATTGACCACAATTTTGATCAAAGCACCTTATGATATAACAAAGTTCTTGAATGCAGAGAAAGTCACGGATATGATGGCTTCACAGATTGATTTCAAATGTTTTCTCAAGTTGTTGTTTTTCAAAAGATAGATCAAATATGTATTTATAAAGTAAAATAGAGATCCAGAACTTTTCATTAATTAAAAACTGAATCAGAGAGGCAAATGATCGATCAGAATGAAAATATAACAGGTTAAAATCGATTGTGATCGATTAGAACAGTATTATGATCGATTAGAACAAGTTATGATCGATCAGAATGAAATTATGATCGATCAGAATGCATTTCAATCGATTAAAACGACGATTCAATCGATTGATTTCATTTAAAACTTCATTCAATCGATTGATTCGAGTTTTTAATGGATTGAAACAACTTTATGAAAAATGATAGCTTTCTGTTTCAATCGATTGAAAATCATTTCAACAGATTGAAATCCTGCAGACTCTTAGATAGAAAAATAGTCTCTCTGTTTCAACAGATTAAAAAATATTTCAACAGATTGATTTTCTGAAAACTCTTAGACTGAACAAAATAGTCTTTCTGTTTCAACAGATTGAAAAATGCGAAACCTTGATATTGAAAAATTCATTAAGTCATTTTAATAGATTGATTTTCTGAAAACTCTTAGACTGTTCTTTTAATGTTTAAATGCTAATTTTTCATGCAGAAAAATGATTTTACTGAGATGCATCATATTAAGGCGCTTATCACAAAATATATTGGCCTATCAAGAGATTAAGTTCCTATACTTCTAACTTATCCCTCTACACACCCACAAACTAAACTATACCAACACAAATATGTCTTCATCAAGTCTTCATCAAATCCACGAAGTGCTTCAATCTCCCCCTATTTGATGGAGACAAATATCCACTGCACCTGCACAATTTAATAACATAATAGAGACATATATGATTTTGTGGTGTGTGTGTAGTGACAGTTTTAAGAACACTTCTCCCCCTATTTGACTGCATCAAATAAAAGTGTTTTAGTTACAGTCCATGGTACCACGTAGATACCCCAAAATGAAACAAAACGATAAAAATAGGAAACAGAAACAAGATAACAGAAGCATAAAAAAATAAGCCTTCATTCATCCCCGGGACCTTGATTAAATTGTAGTTCAACAATCCTGTTGTAGATGTCTTCTAATTGGTTGTCAATATGTTGAAATCTTGCAATGAAATTTTCATCCAGATAATGCTGACGAGCCCGCAGAGCAACGATCATCTCCATGTGCCTTCTTTGGTTGGTTTGCAGTTCATTCATCTGATGTAGCATGGTTCTCTCGAGCCGAGACAGGGGCGTGCCACGGTCGAGCTGTGGAGTGTATGGAATCATTTCCGGTGGAGACTGCTCTTCCATCGGGTTCGATGGTCTTGCTTGCAGAAGTTCCGGAACATCGGCATTGACTCCTTCCTCTTGCTCTTCTTCTTCAATCTCTTCTCCTTTCCCGGCTTCTTCTTTGGAAATCCATTCACCATCAATTTTAATGAATCCCATTTTATGAAGAACAGAATTATTGACCTCATTTGTTGGACGGACAGATTCAACTAGTTCTCCTTCCAAATCAACACCAAAATGTGTTAAAAACTTAGAAATCAAAATAGCATAGGGATACATGAAATCACTCAGCCGCTTAGCTTTGATCATGTGGTCCTTGATAACAAAAACCCAGTTCACCCTTATTCCGTGGTGAATGCGGTACATCGATACTAAATCTCCTTCATTTAGTACTTGCATGATTGCTCCCCCGGGTGTGAGCTGCCAGGCCACAATGAAAGCGAGAACCCTTTCCTCAAGCTTCATCTTTCCAAGCATTGAAAGAACTTACGAGTCACGATTATTCTTCATGCATGAACGAAAGTACTTGAACTTTATTAAACTCTTCCACATCCGAAGTATATCCTTTGGTGACTTTTACACCTTCATCCTTGATTCCAAGCAACCTCTTTCCGGACATTTGGAGTTATCTCAATGTCTACTCCTTTGACTTGAGTTTTTAAAGTGGAACCTTCAAAGGACAAGTTGGTGAAGAAGACTTTAATTAAGTCGGGGTAAATCCTACCATTCAACTCCGGAACCTTTTGAAGTTTTTGATGTTGCGGTAGCTTCCGAACACCTCCGAATCCTTCGGCGTCAAACCAGGAGAACTTTAGGACCTTGGGTATATTGACTTATTTCCTGCTCATTTCATGAATAAACAGATCCATTTTCTCTTGGTTCCCATTGAACCAGGTTTCAATGTGTCCTTCAACATTTGGTTCTTGCCTTGCAGTAGAAGACTCGCCTCTGCTGGACTTCTTCCTACCGAATTTTGTGCATTTGAGCATTCTTGATTTTTGGAATGAACAGAGGAATAACCGAGAAGAGAGAATGGTTCAAGGAGGAAAAACACTACAGTTTTCTTTAGAGCACACGATCCCTTTAACTTCACAGTTTTGTCTTTACTGTATAACTCCTTCTCTGCTTCCGCGCAGTGATGATAAAGGTGGAGAGAGAGAAAGAATGGTTACTGTGCATCTTAATTACCCTCACATCTGATATCCAATCAGAGTCAATCAACTTTTATTGGATATCTTTGATATTTAAGAGAGTAGCTGAAGTCTATCTCGTTGTAATTGCATTCAACCCACTCTGCAGTAATTGTTTAGTGACAGAGTATACACAACTAGCCCTAGAAAAAAATTAATCAATTGATTTTTCGTGAAACCAATTGATTTTGCAATTGCAGATACTCAGAAGTAAAATAAATCGATTGAAATGAAGATCTAATCGATTGATTTTGTGAACGAAAATCATGCTGAGTATCAAAAGTGAATTCAATCAATTGAATCGAAGATTTAATCGATTGATTTATAGAAGAAAATATGCAGAGCTACAAGGTTAATGAAATAAATCGATTAAAAGCTTATTTAATCGATTGAACTGATAACATATCAATAACAGAGAGTAAGAATCAGGAAATCAACAGATTATTTCGCAATTTCAATTGATTGAAACATATAATTTCAAGTTTTTCATACAATTTATTAATCGATTGAACTTGTTATTAACCTGTTAAAGAGCACATAATCACCATAAAGAATCAGTTATTCAATACTAGATATATCTAGAATTCCTAATTCAGTCCTAAGCATATTAAGTCTGTCTCTAGGAAGTGGTTTAGTGAATAAATCAGCTACTGTTTTTCAGATTCAATGAATAAAATTTCACAGTCACCCCTAGATACATGTTCTCTAATAAAGTGATGTCTAATTTCAATATGCTTAGTTCTAGAGTGTTGAATAGGATTCTTAGTTAAATTTATTGCACTAGTATTATCACAAACCAGAGGTACCGTATTTAGAGTCACTCCGTAGTCTGTCAGTTGTTGCTTAAGATAGATACTTTGAGCACAACAGCTCCCAGCTGCAATGTATTTAGCTTCTGCAGTTGAAAGAGCAACACATGCTTGCTTTTTGCTGTGCCAAGATATGAGACTGCTTCCCAGTAAATGACATGTACCAGAGGTACTTTTTCTCTCCAATCTACATCCTGCAAAGTCAGAATCAGAAAATCCAACAAGTTTAAAGGATGCACCTTCAAGATACCATAGTCCGACATTAACTGTTCCTTTAAGGTACTTCAGAATCCTTTTAGCAGCGGTAAGATGTGATTCTTTTGGGTTTGCCTGAAATCTAGCACAAAGGCACACACTAAACATAATGTCAGACCTACTAGCAGTCAGATATAGCAGAGAACCAATCAAACCTCTATATTTAGTTTGATCAACAGATTTCCCTTTTTCATCTAACTCTAGACAGCAGTTAGTAGACATGGGTGTAGAGGATTCCTTGCAATTGTGCATATCAAATTTCTTTAACAACTCATTGCAGTATTTAGATTGACTTAGAAAAATGCCATTTCTTAATTGTTTAACTTGGAGACCAAGGAAGAAATTCAATTCTCCCATCATAGACATTTCAAATTCACTTTGCATTTCCTTAACAAACTTATTACACAAGGCATTATTTGTAGAACCGAAAATGATATCATCCACATACACCTGCACCAGAATAATGTCAGTTCCAGATTTCTTAATGAATAGAGTTTTATCAACTTCACCTCGTTTGTACCCTTGATCAATTAAGAAGTTACTTAACCTCTCATACCATTGTCTAGGTGATTGCTTTAAACCATAAAGGGCCTTTTTCAATTTGTAGACATGGTCAGGATGCTTGTGATTTTCAAACCCAGGAGGTTGAGAAACATACACTTCTTCATTGATGAGTCCATTAAGAAAGGCACTCTTGACATCCATCTGTAGTAATCTGAAACCACTTATACAAGCATAAGCTAATAACAATCTGACAGCTTCAAGTCTAGCTACAGGTGCAAAGGTTTCATCAAAATCAATACCCTCTTGTTGGTTATACCCTTTGGCTACCAATCTAGCTTTATTTCTAGTGATAATGCCGTGTTCATCTAGTTTGTTTTTGAATACCCACTAAGTACCAATTACATTGATATCTTTGATTTTAGGAACTAATTCCCACACTTTATTCCTTTCAAATTGATTAAGCTCATCATGCATGGCACTAACCCAATATTCATCATTTAATGCTTCTTTAACAATTTTAGGTTCTATTTGTGAAATGAATGCCATATGATTGCAGAATTGATTAAGAGAATGTCTAGTAGATACTCCCTTATTGATTTGCCCGATGACATTGTCTAGAGAGAGATCTCTTGGGACAATCCACTCTTTGGGAAGCTCTTCCAGGACATCTTCTTCCTGTTCTTTAGTAATTCTTGGTGGATCAGCTTTTGCGAGGATCAAGCTGATTGATCACATTCTTCGATAGTATGCTTGATCTAAGCTACTTGGGAAGTTTCAAGCTGATAAGAATTATCGGTTAAATCTTCTTCATCTGCAGATACTGTTGTTCTATTACGCAACACTCGAGGAGACTCATTAAAAACAACATGTACTTGATTCTTCAACAGATTTCGAGTCTTAAATTGTAGACTCTATATGCATGGTCGTTAGTTGAATAACCAAGAAAGATTCCTTTGTCAGATTTCTCATCAAACTTGCCAATATTTTCTTTCCCATTGTTTAAAACAAAACATGTACATCCAAAAACCACGAAATAGTTTATGTTGGGTTTTCTTCCTTTGTACGAGTTCATATGGGGTTTTCTTAAGCATGGGTCTAATCAAGACTCTATTCAAAACATGACAAGCAGTGTTTACTGCATCTGTCCAAAAGTATTTAGGTAAAGAATTTTCACACAACATTGTTCTAGCAAGTTCCACAATGGATCTGTTCTTTCTTTCCACAACACCGATTCGTTGAGGAGTTCTTGGAGCAGAAAAATTGTGTTTTATGCCAAACTTTTCACAAAATGATTCAAACTTTTCATTTACAAATTCTCCACCATTGTCACTTTGAATAGATGTAATGAGATACCCTTTTTCATTATGTAAAACCTTGGAAAGCTTTTTGAAATATTTGTAAGAATCAGATTTGGCTTTAAGAAAAACAGTCCAGGTAAATCTGGAAAAGTCATCAACAATTACCATGATATAAAGATTACCACCTAGGCTTTTATTCCTTGAAGGACCAACCAAATCCATGTGAAGCGAGTTCCAAAGGTCCGGAAGTCGAAACAATGTTTTTGTTTGAAAAGGATTTTCTAGTTTGTTTGCCTTTCAAACAAGCTTCACAGATTTTGTCTTTCAAGATTCGAAGCTTAGGTAGCCCAGAAACTAATTCTTTAGAAATCAGTTTGTCAAGATGGTTAAGATGTATATGAGCAAGCCTTCTATGCCACAACCAAGATTCTTCTTCTTTAGTAAGAAGACAACTTTGAGATGATAAAGAATGCTTGATATCTAACATGTATATGTTGTTTAACCTCTTACCTTCCAACATTACAGTGTCGGATTCGGTTCACAGATTAGGCACTTTTACGGTTTGAAGATTACTTTGTGACCAAGATCACATAAGCTGACTTATCTTGATTAGATTGTGCTTGAGACCTTCAACAAGAAGAACATTGTGAATGGTTACTGATTCACCATCTCCAATATCTCCAGAACCTAGAATTCTTCGCTTGTTGTTTGTCTCCATAAGTCACATGACCTCCATTCTTCAATCTCGGTTCTGAAATTTTGAAATGTCACCTGTCATGTGCCTTGAGCATCCGCTATCCAGGTACCAAAGGGACTCTTGTTGCTGTTCTCGAAAGATCAAACATCAGGTATTTGGTACCCTTAAGTATTTTGGGTCCTTAGGAGTCAAATTTTACATTTAACATGTTTTGGAACCCATCTCTTCCTACCTTGCGGCACAAAATATTTCCTAGCATGACAAAATTTTATAGTATGTCCTTTCTTCATGCAGTAATGACAAGATGAGAAAGGGGATGTTGTAGCTTTTCTAAATGAAAAAAAGTTCAAATATTTTTTAGTTTTTACCCCAATCTTAGGTTTGTATCCGATTCCAGTATGTTCAAACACTCAGTTTTGAGACCCAAGGAGTGCATCTAAATTCTCTTTACCTTGAGTAAAATTAGACAAAGTTTTAATCAAGTAATCAACCTTATCTTGCGAGAAGAATACACTTTTCACAATTCTTATTAGCAGCAACATTATCCATGAGATGCATAGATTATATCTAGATGTTCTAAATCTGTTTTGCTTTCTAACAGTTCTTTTTCTAGAACTTTAACTCTATTTTCTAACCGAGTTATTTAATCCTTTTAACCGATTATTTGTATGAGATAAATTTACGGCTTCTCTATGCATTTCATTGAAAGCATTCGGTAATGTCTTGTAATTCATTTCATTTTACGTAGGAGTTGAACTTACATGTGATGAAGAAGATTCACGGCCGGTCATCAAACATAGGTTCACCTCTTCACCTTCGGATCAGAACTAGAGGATGAATCATTGTCTTGCCAAGCTATGTAGGCCTTTTTCCCTTTGTATTTTGAATCTTTCTTGTTCGATTCTTGGTCTTTTCAGGACAATCACTCCTTATGTGTCCCTGCTTACCACAAGAATAACAAGTAATAGCATTTTGAATAGATTCGAGTCTTTTTATCGGTGTACCTTTTTACTTGGCCAGTTCTGTTCTTCCTTCTAAGAAATTTCCCAAATTTCTTAACCAACAAAGTCAGATTTTTGGATTCATCTTCTTCGAGACTCACTTGTTTTCTTCAATCGTCTTGAGAACAATGTTTCTACTTTTCTTTTCTGCATTCTCTTGTTCTTTGAGCCGATTGATTTCCAACTCATGTTCCCTTAACTTACCAAATAGTGAAGCGGTAGTCATTTCGGTCAAGTCTCTTGATTACGATATAGTTGTCACCTTTGGTTGCCAAGTTCTGTCCAAACACTTCAAGATTTTGAAGTTCAACTCTTCCTTGTCAAAAATATTTCCTAGCCCAATTAGATGATTGACTATGTGCGTGAACCTTTTACGTACATACTGCAATTGTTTCTCCTTGCTGCATTTTAAACAATTCATAGTCCCTAATTAACTCATGCTTTCTCGCCCTTTTCACATCGAGATGTACCTTCATGTGTGACCTCTAGGATTTCCCACATTTCTTTGGCAGAGGCACATTGAGACACCACTGAAAAACTCATCAAGATTTAAAGCAGAGGTAATAATATTTTTAGCGAGTATAATCATATTGGACTCTCCTATTTTTCGCATCGAGTTAATTCAGCCCAATTGTTTTCAACTACTTTACCATCCACTTGTATGAGTTGGTTTGTAAGGACCTTTAACAATTGTTTCCCAAATACCTCTATCAAGAGATTCAATAAAGATTTTCATTCTAACCTTCCGGAAAGAATAATTCACACCGAGAAAAAGAGGAGGCCTGTTTATGTAGGCTCCTTCTGAAAAATTCATCTTTCCCTCAGCCATTCTTGGACCGATTTCTTGAGTAACTTACAAGAACCAGCTCTGGTACCAATTGAAAGAATTAATGGTTGAGTTCAAGAGGGGGGGGGGTGAATTGAACTTTATAAAACTTTTTCGCAAAACTTACTTTCTTTTGGAAGAATGATTTATGTTTATTCAATTCTTGTGTAGGTAGATAGATTTTAAACACAGCAAGTATATAGACAAGAAATAAAGGAGATGAAAGAAGAAATTCAACACAACAATTTATACTAGTTCACTCTTCACCAGAGCTACGTCCAGTTCTTGACAAATCTGCCAAGTTCCACTAATACCAAGTGAAAATTACAACCAGTAGATACTCGCCAATCTACCCCAAGAACTATCTTACAAACCCACAAGATAGACTCTTGAAAACCTCCCGATAACCAAATCCGATTCTTGTAACAAGTGCGAGATCAAATTCCAACCTGCGCAAATACACTTTACAAAAGATTATGAAAAGAAAAAACACTGGACTGCGACTCTATCGGTAAAATTGTCCGAGAACGATTCTAACACAGACACTTTCTCTCTTTGATTGACCACAATTTTGATCAAAGCACCTTATGATATAACAAAGTTCTTGAATGCGAGAGAAAGTCACGGATATGATAGCTTCACAGATTGATTTCAAATGTTTTCTCAAGTTGTTGTTTTTCAAAAGATAGATCAAATCTGTATTTATAAAGTAAAACAGAGATCGAGAACATTTCATTAATTAAAAACTGTATCGAGAGAGGCAAATGATCGATCAGAATGAAAATATAACGAGGTTAAAATCGATTGTGATCGATTAGAACGATATTATGATCGATTAGAACAAGTTATGATCGATCAGAATGAAATTATGATCGATCAGAATGCATTTCAATCGATTAAAACGACGATTCAATCGATTGATTTCATTTAAAACTTCATTCAATCGATTGATTCGAGTTTTTAATGGATTGAAACAGCTTTATGAAAAATGATAGCTTTCTGTTTCAATCGATTGAAAATCATTTCAACAGATTGAAATCCTGCAGACTCTTAGATAGAAAAATAGTCTCTCTGTTTCAACAGATTAAAAAATATTTCAACAGATTGATTTTCTGAAAACTCTTAGACTGAACAAAATAGTCTTTCTGTTTCAACAGATTGAAAAATGCGAAACCTTGATATTGAAAAATTCATTAAGTCATTTTAACAGATTGATTTTCTGAAAACTCTTAGACTGTTCTTTTAATGTTTAAATGCTAGTTTTTCATGCAGAAAAATGATTTTACTGAGATGCATCATATTAAGGTGCTTATCACAAAATATATTGGCCTATCAAGAGATTAAGTTCCTATACTTCTAACTTATCCCTCTACACACCCACAAACTAAACTATACCAACAAAAATATGTCTTCATCAAGTCTTCATCAAATCCACCAAGTGCTTCAGTCCTATGCGCCCAAAGAGCATCCTCTAGTCTGTTGCTCTAGTCCTTTATGTTCGGCTGGATAATCTTCTATAAAATCCTCTTAATCTCCCTGTTTGAGATTTCAACCTACCCATTAGTTTGGGGGTGGTAAGGTGTAGAAACTCTATGAACAACCCCATACTTTTTTAGCAACACCTGCATAGACCTATTACAGAAATGGGTGCCTTGATCACTAACAATGGCTCTGGGTACTCCAAACCTGCAAAAGATGTTAGATCTAATGAAATCCACAACAACCTGAGCATCATTAGTCCTGGTGGCTTTAGCTTCCACCCATTTTGAAACATAGTCAACTGCAAGGATAATATAATAAAAACCAAAAGAAACAGGGAAAGGACCCATGAAATCAATACCCCATACATCGAACACCTCACAAAATAACATGGGTTGCTAGGGCATCTACTGTCTCCATGTAAGGGATCCTCCTACTCTCTGACATTGCTCACAAGTGTTGCAAACCCTGCACGAATCCTTGAAGATGGTGGGCCAGTAGAAATCACAGTCAAGCACCTTACGAGTTGTCCTCTGAATGCCAAGATGACCACCGGTTGTACAAGAATGACAAAATTTCAGGACCGAGTCGATCTCCTGATTTGGGATGCATCTCCTAATTACTTGGTCACTGTACAACTTCCACAGATAGGGGTCATACCATATATAATACTTAGCATTGCTCTTAAGTTTATCATTTTGCGCTCTAGATGACATGGGAGGAAAAACAAAAGCAACTAAATAATTTACAATGTTTGCGAACCAAGGGATGGGGAAAGATTTAGATATAACAAACAAATCTTCATCGAGAAAGTCATCTCGGATGGGCAAAACATCACCATGAGCCTCATCTTTCTCAATCCTGCTAAGATGGTCTGCTACCAAATTTTGGGCTTTGCTCTTGTCACAGATATCTAAATCAAACTCCTGTAGCCATAGCATCCACTTAATCAGTCGAGGCTTCGATTCAGCCTTCTTTAATAGATACTTTAGAGATGCATGGTTAGTCAACACAATAACTCGAGAACCAAACAAATATGACCTAAATTTATCAAAAGCAAAAACAATGGCCAATAACTCTTTCTCGGTTGTGGTGTAGTTAGCTTGGGCAGCATCTAAAGTCCTAGAAGCATAGTAGATGACTCTAGGCATCTTATCCACTTTCTGAGCCAAGACAGCACCCAGTGCATAGTTTGATGCATCACACATTAACTCGAAGGGGGTTGTCCAATCTGGTGCTTGAATGATAGGATTGGTGGTCAGAGCACTCTTGAGGCAGTCAAAGGCCTCCTTGCACCTATAAACAAAGATAAAATCAACATCCTTCTGCACCAAGTTGGATAGTGGTAGGGCCTTCTTACTAAAATCTTTGATAAAGCGCCTGTAGAATCCTGCATGACCAAGAAAAGAACGAACCTCTCACATGCAAGAGGGGTAAGGCAGCTGTGAAATAACAGATATTTTTGCAGGATCTACTTCTATGCCCTTACTGGAAATGATATGCCCTAAAACTATACCCTGCTCAACCATGAAATGACATTTCTCAAAATTAAGAACAAGGTTAGTTTCAATGCATCTATGAAGTATTCTATCAAAACTATGCAGACATGTATCAAAAGAGGATCCATACACAGTAAAATCATCCATAAATACCTCTATACAATTTTTAAGAAAATCACTGAAAATACCAAGCATGCACCGCTGGAATGTGTCAGGGGCATTGTATAAGCCAAAAGGCATCCTCCTATAGGAAAAAGTGCCAAAGGGACAAGTAAATGTGGTCTTTTCTTAATCCTCAGGAGCAATGTGTATTTGAAAGTAGCTAGAGAAACCATCAAGAAAACAGTAATGAGATTTACCTGCTGTCGCCGCCGTCTCAAAAGAGAGATGGTCGGTCGGAGCAACGCGATGGTTTTTCGACTATTTTCGCATTTTTTATTGGTGGTTACAACGCCTTTAGGTTGTCCGATAACCGGACTAACCTAGGGGCGAGGTTTTCGGAAGTATCCTTGGGTTGTCCGATAACCGAACTAACCCAAGGACTTATTTTGGGTTCTAAGGAGTCGCCACCGATGTTTTTACCGGAAACATCGGAAAAGGGGTTTTAAAAGGCGTTGGTTTTCGAAAACCAACTTTGGTCATTAGAACCAGAGTTGGGTAAGGGAGTTGGTTACGTGTAAAGGGAGTATTAGTCCCTTTACGACGCCCCTTTCGGGTTCCCTATGACAGGCCGGCTTATTTTATTGATAAACTAGAAAAATACACTTTCGCCCTTTTTATTCTGCGGAATTTAAAAGTATGACTACATGGCCCTATTATCTATTGCATAATTTAAGATAAAGACTGTAAAGGTGAAGGGAGAGAATTTGAACCTCCGAAGCGCGCTTTATATTAATTCTCTAAAAAATAGGGTGCTTTATGGCAGCCCTTCACTCTACAAGACGTCGGAAAACCTCTCGAACGCCGAAAAATCACTCTTGAAAGCACTCAGAAACTCCGGAAATGCGTCGGAGGGATTCTAGAGAGAAGTTTTAGAGAGAAGGGGGAGCTATGAAGCTGTGGTGTGTGGAAATGAGGGGGGGAGAGCCCCTATTTATAGGTTTTCGCGCTGTCAGGTGGCGAGACCGCCGGTCTCGTCTGACAGGGTCGAGACCGCCGTCTCGTTCAACGAGACCGCCGTCTCGTCCTGTCAAAACAACGAGACCGCCGTCTGGTTACACGAGACCGCCGTCTCGTCTTTCGTAGGTGACGAGACTACCGTCTCGTTAAACGAGATGGCGGTCTCGACTCCTACGCGAGGCGAAACGGCGGTCTGGTTTGCCCAGAACGCGGTCTCGTCCCTTCAAAGCGAGAAACCTTATTTTTTGGTCCAGAAACTCCCTCCTACCCTAGTATGGGGCCTAATAGTCTCTCCTAATGGCTTGTTAGGCTTGTCCATCTTCAAATAGGAGGTCTTCTGGTCTTTATTTGGAGGCCGGGCAAGATTTGGGGTCTACAGCTGCCCCCCCTTTACCCGTCCAGTCGACTGCTGGCCTTCTGTGTCAGGACGATCAACTGGGGGGTAAAGGAGTTGACCCTCTTGCCCGGTTGCCCTTCAGACGTCCCGTCTTGCGGCGGTTGATCTTCTGGGGAAAACTTTGGTGTACGTGCACTTCTGAGATACTACTTCTGACGTAGCCGATCCCTTCGGTGAACATGTGGTAAGACCTCAGGAACTCCTTCTGACGGAGCCGATCCTTTGGCTGATGGGTACGAACCCCCCATCGGGGTGGTAGTTGCAGTCCGTTGTGTGGGACTGGTGGTGGTGGCGGCTTACTGTTCGGGTAGCTCATGCGCCGACTCCCTGGGGAATGATTTCTGTGCTCGTGCACTTCCAGGATACTACTTCTGACGTAGCCGATCCCTTCGATGGACACGTGGTAAGTCCTCAGGAACTCCTTCTGACGGAGCCGATCCTTCGGCTGATGGGTATGATCCCCCCATCAGGGTGGTAGTTGCAGTCCGTTGTGCGGGACTGGATGGGTATGAACCCCCCATCAGGGTGGTACAGTCCGTTGTGCGGGACCGGATGGGTATGAACCCCCCATCAGGGTGGTACAGTCCGTTGTGCGGGACCGGATGGGTATGAACCCCCCATCAGGGTGGTACAACGACTTACTGATCCGGCTTGAGCGCAGATCAGGCGCATTCTTCTGGAGAATGCGTCTTATGTTGAGTTGACTGTTTTTTAGATTTCTTGAATAGTCATCTGGGTCACGCCGGGGATTTTGTTGGTGTTCGTCCGGCCTTTGTTGATTGCCGGGGATCCTTTGTTTTTGTTCTTTTGGTAGTGATTATCCGATCCTGGCTGGTTGGTCGGACGGATCTTGGTTTTGTTCGACTCTTGTTTGGTAATCGAAACTTCGTTGGTTGATGTGATGGCTTAATCCTGCCTTGTTCTCGCGGTTTATCTCTCTTTTCTCGCGATTTAGGATTTTGGCTTTTTCATTGAGCGTATGTCTTTTTACTCTTAGTTTTCTTTTTTGTTACGCTGACTTTTGGAAAGGATGGCAAAAAGATGCATGAAATAAAATTTTATTCATTTGGGAAAATTTTATTACAACCCTATTTTTGGAGCTACTATCCCTAGGGGCTATCTTCTGGGCCTGATCCCTGGGGAGGGTAATGCTGGTACATATGGTACCTGAAGTCCTCCTGCTCTTGGACTTCATCTTGGTATCTCTGCTGAAAAGTCGCCCAATCCTGGCGCATGCTTTGTTGGTACTGGTACATCTCCCCCAATCGGGTGTCAAAGGCCTCCTGCCTATGGGATATTTGCTCCACCGCTTGGGATAGCTGATCATGCCTCTGAGACACCTGTTCTTGCCTCACGGTCATACTGTTGAGCTGCTGGCATAGGTCGTTCATGTGGAGGTGCATGCCGGCGAAGTCGTCTGTATACCGGGGCGGCTGCTGCTGCTGCTGTTGCTGCTGGGCCTCAGGAGATGTAGGCATTTCCTGCATCACATCCTGGAGTTCCAATGCAAAATCCAGGGTGGGGTGGAGAGCCAGCTGGCTCCCTCTGCGGATCAGCATTCCCATGCTGACCAAGATTGACCCGCCGATGGACTCGGGTCGCAGGTTGTGGGCCAGCTCTTCCCGGCCAGGGCACCCAAACCTTTCTGCTAAGGGGGTGATGAGGGGAGCGATAAGGACGGCCCCCGCAGATCTGTTCCCGAAGTCCTTGAGGGCTCTCAGGAAGAAGTACCCGGGGTTGCAGCGCCGCCTTTGGCTCATGCAGTATAGTATGAAGAGGTCAGGGAGGGATATTTTACCCTGACTCTCTTTCCTCCCGTGTATAGTTCCGGCCAGCAGCTTGTGGCAGATGCGG
Organism: Sphenostylis stenocarpa; assembly: GCA_963425845.1. Taxonomy (NCBI): domain Eukaryota; kingdom Viridiplantae; phylum Streptophyta; class Magnoliopsida; order Fabales; family Fabaceae; genus Sphenostylis; species Sphenostylis stenocarpa. Next base: position 22,894,988 of record OY731404.1, on the reverse strand, counting down.
AGTGCTGGGGGAAGCACAGATCCCCTCATCAGTGTGGGCAGCGTGGTGGCTCCTGTGAGCTCACGCCACATCTCGGCAGTGGTAAGGTGGGCGGGCCGTGAACAGATGGCGTCACGGTACTCCTGGGTCATCGGACGAACCCGATGGCCACATTGAATTCTCTGAGGGTGGAAGTTTGGTACTGCCCACCCATAAAATATGTCACCATCTGAGTGGGCTGTAGGCCCGGGATCGTGGAGGGGCTCTCGGAGTAGGAGACGGAAGCTAAGAATTCCAGCACTGCCTGTGGGTATACATGTGTAGGTGGTGGTTGCAGCAGGAATCCCCACCCAATGTTGTCTAGATGGGCCCGGACATCGTCCTCCCATCTAAACTCGGCTAGGATGTTAAAATCTAGCTTGAGCATGGGGTGCCACTGGTAGGTCCGGATGTTCTCAAGACGAGCCTGGTGTTGTGGCGCTAGCTGGGAAGGGTCCTGTGGTGGTGGTGGTGCGGAACTACTAGCACCAGCAGTGCTCCTTCTCTTTCTGGAAGCGCTTCTGCCAAACATCTTGACTAGAGGGAGCTTGGGAGTGCAGGAGTTGAGGGAGAGGAGGTTCTGGAGGCAAGGGGAGTTGTGAGGAAGCCCAAAGCCGCGCCCCCTATATATAAGCCCAAAGACGGCGGTCTCGTTTCTCTTCCAGGACGAGACGGCGGTCTGGTTCAACGAGACGGCGGTCTCGTTGTTGGCGAAAACGAGACGGCGGTCTGGTTGGTCCAAACGGCGGTCTCGTTCTGTCGGGAGACCGAGACGGTGGTCTGGTGTACTGAGACGGCGGTCTCGTTTCGTGGAAGAAAAAATTTTATTTTTTGTATTTTTATTGCTTTTTGTTTATTATTTTGAAAGAAGTAATAGGACCTGGTCTAAAAACATTTTATGCATGCAATGTTTTTATGTCTTGATGTCCTATAATGCCTATTTTGATTAAGTTTTCAGAAGGATTTAACCAACGTGTCTTGTTGCGCTGAAAACCTTCTGATTTGCCGCGTATACTTTTGGCTGTACCATGCCAGACTTCTTGGGACCGAAGGGTAATTTCTTTCTTTCTCTATTTTTCTTTTTCTCTTTTTTCTGTGTTTTTTTTCTTTTGTAGAGCACTTTCGTCATGTAGTGTCCCTTTTTCCTTGCTTTAGGGATTTCAATCCTCTTGTTGACTATACGCCTCCATATTCCCAAATTAATTATTAGAATATTGTCGTGAGGGTCAAGAGAAAAGAAGCGAAAGGGGGTAAAAATCAATGGTTTGTGTTTTAGAGGGTTGATTTTTATTGATAAGAGTATTTGTAAGAATGGCTAGCTAAGGTTAAGCCTGGGTGTTTAAGCTTTGTCTAAGCAAACATTTTCTTCTTTCTTCTTCTGTATTTGCACTCTTTGGTCTTATTTCCATTGCCTTTTAAATGGCTAGCTGATTTCCCTAGATCGCCCTTTGGGTTTTCGAACTAGGATACTGTGTGTTGGCCCTATTTTTGTCTAGGTTCTCTCCCTTGTAAAATTTTGGAGGAATCCTAGCGGACCTTATTTGTAACCCTAACTTTTGCCTAGGCTACCCTTTATTGTTGTTCGGGTATCCTACCGGGTCGACCCTATCTTTTGCGTAGCCCCCTTGGTGGGTTTCCTACCAGGTAATTTGCCCTTTTCTTTGGCCTTTGGCTTCTCTGGGCTTTTTCTCTTCTTTTTTCTTTTTTTTGTTATTCTTTTGTTCACAGTATTGGCGAAGCGTGACTTTCTTTATGGCTTAAGTGAAGTCTTATTTTTATGTGCTTCTAATCAGCTAACTTGATGATGATAGCAATGATGAAGGTTTGATTATTTGGAGGCGCTTCTTATTCTTCTTTTTTATGTTTACTTAGACAGGGTTATTTATGTGGTCCAGTCAGAAGTAGAAAGAAGAGAAGCACATAGAAAGAATCATTCTTTATTAATTAATAAGGGAATATGTGCCCTGAAATGCCCGGGGGTCGGGCTCGCCCCGGGGGATAATCTCTAACAATCATGGGGTTTACATCCCTTAAACAAAGAAAAAGGTTTCCTAATGACTAGAGTGGCTCTTGACGCTTGCACCCCTCCACTTCGGAAAATCCGCTTGAGTGTGCGGAGGGGGACTTCCCTTTGCCTTTCCTGCTCGGTCCTTGAAAGGGTTATATCCTAGGCCGTACTTGTGAGGATTGTCTTTGAATTCTGGGGGTTCCCTCGTTCCTTGGGAATCTGCCCCCAGTCCTTGGCCAGGATGGTAGCCGTGCTTCAACATCATGCGGGCTACCTTTGTATTTCTGGGAAGTCGTTCTATATTGGCAATTTCAAGTGCTTGAAAAGATGTTTCAAGAGCCTCTTCAGCCGCATCCACATAAGGTTGAGTGGACGGTCCACTGATTAGGATATCGTCTTCTGCTTGAACCGTGACCAGCTTGTCACCCACTACGAATTTGACTTTTTGGTGGAGCGTCGAAGGTATTGCCTTAGCGTCATGGATCCAGGGCCTACCGAGGAGACAGCTATATGCTTGGAGTAATGTCCATTACATGGAAATCGACGTCGAAGATAGTGGGTCCCACTTGGATTGGTAGTTTGATTTCTCCCACCACTTCTCGTTTTGATCCGTCGAAGGCTCGAACGATGGTGCTGCTTAGGCGCGGACGGGTTCCTTGGATAGTCAACTTTTCCAGTGTGCACTTGGGCATCACATTCAGGGACGACCCGTTATCCACAAGAACTTTAGCGATGAGGTATTCCTTGCACTTGACCGAGATATGCAAGGGCTTGTTATGCTTTGACCCTTCTAGGGGGAGTTCTTCCTCTGTGAAGGTGAGGTGATCGTTTGCCGTGATGTGACCAACAATCCTCTCGACCTTTTCTTGGGATATTGTATGGGGTACATGCGCCTCGCTCAAGACCTTCAGCAGGGCGTTTCGGTGTGGTTCCGAGCTCATTATCAAAGATAGCAACGTGATCTTTGCAGGTGTACGGTTGAGCTGATCGATAATGGAATACTCACTTTGCCTAATAAACTGGAGTAATTCCTCTGTCTCCTCCTTGGATTCTTTATTTTCTTTTTCTTCTTCGGTCTTTTTATTTTTTCCTTTATTTTGAAGGACATTTTCTTGTGTGTCCTTGGGGGAGTAGATTCTTCCACTTCTAGTTGTGCCCCCAATGCCGGCTATGTTTGTTATTTCTTCCTTTATTGGTGAAGATTCCCCATATCTCCACGGTACAGCTTTATTTGACTCGTAGGGGAAAGGACGTGGCATAAATAGTCGCACTGGCGTCCTTGCCCCCTCTTCTTTATTCTTGAGGACCAACGGCCGAGGTTTATTTCCCTCTTGCGGTGATTCGACCGTTGGGGTGAGCTTTATTAGGAGTGGCTTTCTCTCCATTCTTCTGAGTTGGAGGACGTGTTAGTTAATCCTTCCTTTTTATTATCTTATTTATTAAGCGTGAAGGAGGGAATTTAAAATATGCAAATGAATGCTTATGCATGCAAGTAGACAAGTGTTGAATAAGAAGAAGATTTCATTAATTCATTTGGAAGGTGTACATTCTCTTATTCCAAACTACGAAGCGTCTTTTGGCAAAAACGGAAAAGCCTAAAGAAACCCACAGGCGGGTCTTGTTTTCGTTGTAATTCTCTCTCGGCTTCCCGGACGTGGTGAGCGAGTGCTTCGCTTTGCTTATGGATCGCTTGGCTCATTTCTTCGCTATATTGTTGGGCCTCCTTGATCTTCGCCTCTCGATGTATGACCAAGGCTTCTAGTTCATCGAGCCTTGCAACAGCTCGGTCCTTTTCTTCTAGTATTTGGTCATACTGAGCTAGCCCTCTTTTCTCCTTAAGGCGTAGCTCACAGAGACCTCGGCTGAGTTTTCTGTTATTCTCTCGCTCTTGGCGGAGATCTAGCCGAGCCTGGAGGAGTTGTTCTGACAACTCTTTGATCGTTTGGGCCTGCTGAGCTGATTCCGCCTCAAGGTGTGCCGACCTAGCGGTTATCTCCTGCAGTTGGCTATCCGAGCCGGTTCTGGCAGTTTTGGATGCTCGGATAGCCTGTTCATTAGCGTCAGCACATTGGTCCTTGAGGCGTTCTATTTCATGATCCTTTTTCTTGCCCTGCCTTTGTAGACCGTCAATCATGAGGATAGAGGCTTGTTCTTTTTCCTCGAGGGCCCGTATCTGGGCTCCCATTATCTCTACCCTCTGGGTCAAGGCATTGACTTGTGCCTGCAGCTCTTCGTTGTTGGCAATTGGCGCGGGTGTGGTGGATGGTCGGGCCATCTCTCTTCTTCTTCTCCATGCCTCATAGTCACTGGTGACAGTTACCCGAGCTTTTCCTAGCTCTCTGTCTCCCATGTAGACTGGCTTCTCCCATGCTTTCCTCACAGTCAGTGAGTTGGCGATTGTGCATGGGTCTCCAAAGAAGCACAGTCCTCCGAGTTCCCCTTGGGAGATAATAGTTTGAGTCCTCATGAGTTGCCTCATAGCTACTCTAGGTGAGTAGGCTATACAACCCCTGAGTCCTATCAAAGGTACATTCGGATAGTTCCCACATCTGACGAGAACTGGGCCGGGTCGGAACCAAGGGCAGACCCAAGATATGCTGTTGGCGTCCTTCTGTTCTAACTCATCCCTCCATTCTACAGTCAGGCGTCGTTGGAGGGGGATTTTGGAGAAGCTTCTCAATGGATCAGGGAATATCCCCATGTGACTGGAGGCATAGAGGTGCGTGGTGCTCCACACATAAAGCAGTGAAGAGCAGCAGCGGAGTGTTCTTCCTTGCTTCTGACGGCAGAAGTCTATCGAGAGCAAGGTGTCGGCAAGAATAGCAGGCAGGGGACTCTTCGAATTCACGTCCCAAGCGAAGAAAGCGTCCATAACGGCTTGATCCATCGTGTCGAGGTGGAAGGGGAACAGGATTGTTCCGAAGATTAATAGCGCCAGGGTTTTGTTGAAGGCAACCCACTCTGCCCTTTCAGCCAGGTAGGACAGGTGGTCTTCTAACATTGTTACTCTCCATCCCTGGGTGTTCCCCTTCTTTATCAGGGTACTTTGTCGGTATGGTAGATGGATAAGGGCAGCGACTGGTGCTGCAGGAGTATACGCCTCATGACGGATATGGACCCCAGCTGATTTGGGCCATTTCAACATTATTTCATACTCCTCTAAAGTGGGCACCATGTCGAACTGCGGAAATTCAAAGCACCGCAGACTGGAGTTCCAAAAATGAATAAGTACCCTGAGGAAGACTTGGTCGACACTGATCTTCAGGAGGTCTAAAATCCGTCCGTAGGACTTTTCAAAATCAGCGCGGACCTCCGGTGGCATCATCGTACTAAGCCGCTCTAGCCTCTCAGTATGGCTTCGGAGAACATCCACCTTCCCCACTTGTCTACTTGTTCCCTCCATTTTCTAAAACCAAAATGTATGATTTGATGAAGATGATGTTTATTGTATGTGAGTGTTTATTTTGCTATTTTATCATGTTTTTTCTACATGATGTATGGTATTTGCATATATTTTCTTTTGAAAGAATAAACTATCTATATGAATGTGTTATGAATGCAATATTTTTGGACCAGGTATTATTTATGAATTTTGGAAAAATGAATTTTTATTATTTTTATTGTTTCTATTTGTTTATTTTTATTTTATAACCCTTTATCTCTTCTGTCGGAGCTGCGTGGCTACTTAGCTTACAAAGAACCTGAAACCAGGCTAGCTAAAAGGCAGACTGTCCGAGATAAAGTATGGCTTTATGTGAAAGAATATTCATCGTCCCTTATCTCTTCTGTCGGAACTGCGTGACTACTTAGCTTACAAAGAACCTGAAACCAGGCTAGCTAAAAGGCAGTCTGTCCGAGATAAGGGTGTTTATTTGTAAAATATTTTTTGGGTTTTTTTGTTGTTGTTGTTTGTTTATGCTATGCAACATACAAATGCAACAAACATATGCACACACAATTCGACCATCCCCGAACCGGCGAGATTTCGTTTTTATCACGAGGTAGGGTTTTCGTGCAGAAAAGTGCATTGGTAAGGGTAGGTTCTAACTGTTCTCACCAGGCTAAGGCCCCCAAGGTGCCCCCATTATAGGGTCCCCACTCTCCAGTCGTCCAACCATGCTCAGCACTAAGGCCAGAGTCGGTCTTGTTGCCAAAAGAGGAAGGTTATCACCTTGAGTGGTGGTTTCCGATCACACCGGTGGGCACAAGGCCCTAACTGCAGCGAACCGTACCTACCACCCACTCCCTATGGTTATCTCACTTGCCCCCGGGTATAGGGGGAACTGTTGTGTGCAAGGGATTGTGTGCAATTTATATATCAAGCAATTGCGTAAGTATAAACAAACAACAGTTTATTGAAAGCCAAACAATAAAGCATGTTATAATACAAGTTAAGGGCAAAAGTGTTATTTTCTTGGTTTATTTATTGTTTAAGCCGGCCCATCACTAAATGGGATTAACTCTCTAGGCTTCCCCAGTGGAGTCGCCATCTGTCGCCGCCGTCTCAAAAGAGAGATGGTCGGTCGGAGCGACGCGATGGTTTTTCGACTCTTTTTCGCGTTTTTTATTGGTGGTTACAACGCCTTTAGGTTGTCCGATAACCGGACTAACCTAGGGGCGAGGTTTTCGAAAGTATCCTTGGGTTGTCCGATAACCGAACTAACCCAAGGACTTATTATTTGGGTTCTATGGAGTCGCCACCGATGTTTTTACCGGAAACATCGGAAAAGGGGTTTAAAAGGCGTTGGTTTTCGAAAACCAACTTTGGTCATTAGAACCGAGTTGGGTAAGGGAGTTGGTTACGTGTAAAGGGAGTATTAGTCCCTTTACGACGCCCCTTTCGGGTTCCCTATGACAGGCCGGCTTATTTTATTGATAAACTAGAAAAATACACTTTCGCCCTTTTTATTTTGCGGAATTTAAAAGTATGACTACATGGCCCTATTATCTATTGCATAATTTAAGATAAAGACTGTAAAGGTGAAGGGAGAGAATTTGAACCTCCGAAGCGCGCTTTATATTAATTCTCTAAAAAAATAGGGTGCTTTATGGCAGCCCTTCACTCTACAAGGCGTCGGAAAACCTCTCGAACGCCGAAAAATCACTCTTGAAAGCACTCGAAACTCCGGAAATGCGTCGGAGGGATTCTAGAGAGAAGTTTTAGAGAGAAGGGGGAGCTATGCAGCTGTGGTGTGTGGAAATGAGGGGGGGAGAGCCCCTATTTATAGGTTTTCGCGCTGTCAGGTGGCGAGACCACCGGTCTCGTCTGACAGGGTCGAGACCGCCGTCTCGTTCAACGAGACCGCCGTCTCGTCCTGTCAAAACAACGAGACCGCCGTCTGGTTACACGAGACCGCCGTCTCGTCTTTCGTAGGTGACGAGACCGCCATCTCGTTAAACGAGACGGTGGTCTCGACTCCTACGCGAGGCGAAACGGCGGTCTGGGTTGCCCAGAACGCGGTCTCGTCCCTTCAAAGCGAGAAAACTTATTTTTTGGTGCAGAAACTCCCTCCTACCCTAGTATGGGGCCTAATAGTCTCTCCTAATGGCTTGTTAGGCTTGTCCATCTTCAAATAGGAGGTCTTCTAGTCTTTATTTGGAGGCTGGGCAAGATTTGGGGTCTACACCTGCTAACCGCTCAAGCATATGATCAATGAAAGGTAGTGGAAAATGATCTTTCCTAGTTGCTTGATTTAGCCTCCGATAGTCAATGCAGACTCTCCAACTATTTTCCAATATGGTGGGAATGAATTCATCCTTCTCATTTTTTACAATAGTGAGGCCTGTCTTCTTTGGAACTACCTGGACTGGACTCACCCATCGACTATCATAAATAGGGTAAATAATCCTAGCTTGTAGAAGCTTGGTCACCTCCTTCTTCACGACATCTAAGATGATAGGATTGAGTCGCCTCTATGGCTGTCTCACTAGTTTGGTTCCATCCTCCAATAAAATCCTATACATGCATGTGGATGGACTAATTCCAAGAAGATCAGCCAAAGTCCATCCAATGGCCTTTTTCCGCAATTTAAGCACCTGCAATAATCTTTCCTCTTCATCAGCAGTGAGGGAGGTGAAGATAATCACTGGTTTCTTGTCATCATCCTCCAAGTAAGCACACTTGAGGTTCTTTGGTAGGAGTTTTAACTCTAGTATGGGTGTTGGCTGAACAGCAAAAGGAACCAGAGAAGGAGAAGGAATGGGCTCCACAGCTTGTACCTGAACCTGAAAGTCAGATTCATGTGTACTTCCTACAACAGGGTTAATGCGTTCTGACTTTATAAAATCAACATCAAGAGGTACAATACCAAAAGCATTAGATTCATGTGCATGATCAGAATGTGTATCAGCATCTATGTCAATCATGTCAGTAGTTGTATCAATATTCAGAAACTTATCAATGTAAGAATTACATACTTCAGAATCATTATATGCAAATAAGGTGACAAAATTATGTAAAGATGGAAAGTTAACATCATGAAAGGTTTCAAATACATGTTCATCAATTAATTCATCAATCAAATCAATATAAAAGACAGAGTGATATTCAGATGGGTGTTTCATGGCATTTAGAATATTAAAGTGTACCACAATGTCATCAAATTCCATGGATAAGGTCCCTGCATGCACATCACTTTTGGTTCATGCAGTCTTTAAAAATGGTCTGCCTAAAATGATGGGTGCAGAACCACGTGAAAAACCCTTATCCATATCAAGAATATAAAAATTTGTAGGGAAAATCAACTTGCCAACCCTAACTCAGATATCCTCAATGAAACCTGTAGGTGGGTAACACTTCTATTTGCCAATTGTATCACAACACCCGTAGGTTGTAGAGTGTTAGAAATGTAGGCTGAGATCAAGAGGGGGGGGGGGGTGAATTGATCTTTGAAAGATTTTCACAATTTACAGATTATCTATTTCAAAGATTAAGAATTCTGACCAGTTCTTGAATCACACATAGCAAGCAATCAAAATAAAGATAGTGACAGAATTAAAAGAGAGAAAGGTTTAGAAAGATACAACCAAGATTTATACTGGTTCACCCAATCCCAGGGCTACGTCCAGTTTCCAGCCAAATTCCAGCTGGGTTCCACTAGATTGAACGTTTATAGATTACAACTTTAATCTCACACTCAATCTACCACAAGAACCAAAATTCCAGTTCCTGCACCTAAATCTTCACCAAGAACCAAATTCCAGTTCTTGACCAACCCTGCAGCCAAATTCCAGCCACAGAAACCAGTGCCCACAATTCCAGGCACCCACAATACAGTAAAGAAAGTAAAGAAACAAAGAGAAAAAATTTAGAACGCTCAAACCAGATTTATGCAACTCTGCAGTATGAGTTTCTTCTCCAAAAGAATGCAATTTTGCCTCAAGAAAGAACTTCAATGAACTTCACAAAACTAGCACGATTCTCTCTTGAAAGTAGCACTTATGATTGCTTGATTGATTGCTAAAAGATCTATTTTAAAAGGTTCAAGCAATACTGTTTATATAGAAGATTTTCAAAATTGTTGGTTTATTTAATCTGTTAAAATAATCTTTTAATCTGTTAAAAGTCTTGTTTTAATCTGTTAAAACTTCTTTTGATCTGTTAAAATGTTCTTGATTATTTTCCTGATGTGTTTTAACTGATACGACAACGTTTATATCAATTAAAACTCTCTGTAAAAAATCTTCTAAACTGTTTTAATCGATTGTTTCGTCTTTCAATCGATTAAAATACTGCAAAACATTCTTATAAACTTTTCTAAGTGATTTTAATCGATAACAATCTGTTTTAATCGATTAAAACACTTTGAAAAAAATTCACTTAGTTATTTTAATCGATTGAAACGCATTTTAATCGATTATAATTCTGCCAAAAGATTTCATAAAACTTTCTAAGTTATTTTAATTGATATCAAGCTTGTTTTAATCGATTAAAACATTATGGAAAAACCTCTTAGTTATTTTAATCGATTATTTCGCATTTGTATCGATTAAAATACTGACAGAACAACTTTCAAACCACTTCAAGTTATTTCAATCGATTATTTCGAGTTTGTATCGAATAAAATTCTACCAGAACACTTTTAAAATATTCTAAGTTATTTTAATCGATTGTATCAATTCTATATCAGTTAAAATACTGGCAGAAGGTTTTCAAAAATCCTTCTAATGAAAACAATCGATTATTTCAAAAACATATCAGTTAAAAACCTGTTACAAAAGTGTTAAGAACATTTTAGTTGTTAAAGCTTATATGCTATTAGTTAAAAATAGCTAATTAAAAACCTTTTATCAAAATGCTTTTTTTTAACTGTTTAAACATTTTTTTAGAGGCGTTTGCAAAATCTTTTAAATGAAGAAACCTCATGCAACAGAGAGATAAAAATGATTATACCTACGCAGAGATGCAGACTCACTAATCCCACTACCCGTTTATCTAAGTGACCTTTGACTGCCACAAAGTAGCCTTTGACTTCATTTTTTACTTCATCAAATCAACAAGATCTTTGTCAAAGTAATTCAATAAGATCTTCATCACTTTCAGTCTCCCCCTATTTGATGAAGACAAACACCTCTTTGAATAATAACTCTGCAGAAGAAGTCACTTGAATATATAGATTAGTGAGTATTAAAAAATTAATCATTTTCTGATTTCTCCCCCTATATTGCTACTCCCCCTAAATAAGGAAAATCAATTATAAAAGCAAAGCAATTATTTCTCCCCCTTTTGACTTCATCAAAAATAGGGAATAGAGGAATAAAGCAAATACAATGCATGGCAATTAACAAAATTTAGGTTTTGAAACCAGGTAAGAAAATATGAACAAGATACTTTACTCATATAAAGATCAATCAAAGTTGATTTAAACTTATCTTCATTAACACATTTGTAATGAATACAATTAATACGTGTAAAGATAAGGGAATCATGCTTTAGTAGCATGTTACAAGAACAACCATTAAAGCCTTTAATTTTTCTTTCCCAGAGTAATAATCGATTAAAAACAGGACGAAATCGATTAAATTGATATTGTTACTAATTTTAATCGATTAAAATAATGTTTTAATCGATTAAAACAGTGATGTATTGCGAAAGTTTGAAACATAAGTTGATTTAATTGATTAAATCGACATTTAATCGATTAAAATAGGAAGAAAAATGTTGTATAAGTGCTTTTAATCGATTTAAAGCTTGTTTATATCGATTAAAACAACCAGTTTTGAAAACTAAGTAATGTTTGATGCATCTATCATGCCTAATTCAGTTCGGATTTTGTAAAAACGATTATTAGGAAAATGTTTTAAAATAATATCAACTAGATTGATTAAATTTTAACCTATAGATCCATCAAAATCAGAACAATATCTTTTTTTAGTTGATTTAACTGGTGTAAACTAGTTTTAGTTGATACTGTTAGATATTGTTTATATATTATTTGATATTGTTAAGATATTGTTAGATATTGGTAACCACAATATCAAACAATATCTTCTGTTTATTCTGTTACTTTTAGTTACTCTTTTAGTTGTATATCTCTACTATAAATAGACTACCCTATGTGTGATTTATACACAAGGGAAATTAATTCCAAACCATATTTTCTCTATATTCAACATGGTATCTAGAGCTTAAGGTTCTCTTGAATTTTTTTTTTCCGCCTTTTGTCCACTGTTGGAGCCGCCCCACCGCTGCTAGAGCCTCCCCACCGCTGCTAAAGCCGCCCCACCGCTGCTGGTAAACTGATCCTCCACATCAGAAAAGAATTATCTTTGTCATTGAATTTTATTTGGTAGTGTGAAAGTGCATGTTTAGGAAAGTTCGACAAGGAAAGACTTGGTATTTAAGTGTGTCCATTAGTGACCCACCTCTCTTTCCTGGGAACTTACCTAGTGTACTAGTTCACGTTACTGTCACCGCTGCCGCTGGAGCAGTCTCCGGGTCCGCCGCTGTCGGAGAATTCACCGAAGTTTCATTTTTTTTTACTGGTGACATATGATTTTGCTTGTCTCGGTCAGGGTTTGTTCTCCCGCTCTTCATGACTTCTTCCACTATTTCCAATTTTGTTAACGATTCTTTTGTGTTGACATCCCATCGTGATGACCGGGCTCGCCCTCGCAAACAGGAAAAAGGGCGTCCTAAGTGTGAACATTGTGGCAAGCTAGGTCACAAGATTAACAAGTGTTATACATTACATGGTCGTCCTCCTCAGTCTGCTGTAGTTGTTCAGACCAATCTTTCCCCACCTTTATCTGTAGGGGATCTTCCTTCTTCTGTTGCATCCGACATGTCTGCTATGTTCAACAAATTTCTCGAATGGTATAAGGATCAACAGTCTTCTAGTTCCACTATATCTGTCACACATACAAATACATATTTTGCTTGGTCCGACCCAATCATTTTCTCCTGGTCCTTGGGTTTTTGATTCAGGAGCCACTGATCATATTACCGGTAACAAATCTTTGTTCTCCTCTTTATCCTCTCCTAATCATTTACCTTCTCGTTACATCGGCTGATGGCTCTAGAGTATCATCTCATGGTGTTGGAACGGTTAAACTTTTTCCTTCTTTAACCATTGATAATGTTTTTTATGTCCCTGGGTCTCCTTTTAACCTCGTTGTCCATCGATCGTCTAACTCGTTCTCTTGATTGTGTTGTTACTTTTACCAACAATTCGGTGTGTTTACGGGACCGGAGTTCGAAACAGGTGATTGGCACGGGATGTGAGTCTCATGGTCTTTATTATCTCAGTCCCTCTACACATGTTAGTACAGTTATGGAGTCTCCCTCTCTTCTTCATGCTCATTTAGGTCATCCAAGTCTTGCCAAGTTACAGAAACTTGTCCCTGCCTTGTCTAACTTATCTAGTTTGGCGTGTGAGTCATGTCAATTAGGCAAGCATAGTCGTACTTCCTTTCCTCGTAGTTTCACACGTGGTGCTTCGTCCCCTTTTGCCGTGGTTCACTCTGACATTTGGGGACCTAGCCGCGTTAAGTCTACTTTAGGTTTTCAATACTTTGTTACTTTCATTGATGATTATTCCAGATGCACTTGGTTATTTTTGATGAAAAATCGTTCTGAATTATTTCATATCTTTCAAACTTTTTTTAATGAAATTCAAACTCAGTTCGGTGTTTCTATTAGAGTTTTGCGTAGTGATAATGGCCGTGAATATCTTTCTCATTCTTTTAAACAATTCATGGCTTCTCACGGTATTTTGCATCAAACTTCTTGTGCTTATACACCTCAACAAAATGGTGTAGCTGAACGTAAAAATAGACATCTTATTGAAACAACTCGCACACTTTTAATTCATGGAGATGTTCCTCAACATTTTTGGGGTGATGCTCTTCTTACTGCATGTTATCTCATTAATCGCATGCCTTCTTCGGTTTTAGATAATAAAATACCTCATTCCATTTTATTCCCTCATGAACCACTTCATCCTTTAACTCTGAAAGTTTTCGGGTCTACATGTTTTGTTCATAATTTTAGTTCTAGTGCTGGACAAGCTTTCTCCTAGATCACATAAATGTGTTTTCTTAGGGTTTACAAGATCACAAAAAGGATACAAATGTTTTTCTCCTTCTCTTAACCGTTATTTTGTGTCAAAAGATGTCACCTTTGATGAGTTGTCTCTTTATTTTAAAAGTCAAACTTCACCTCTGTCTCCATCCAATCTTGTCAACACTCCTAATACATTTAATGTTCCTGTTGTTTGTGACCCTCTAATTGTGTCTTCTTCACCATTAGTTCCTGCTCCGCAGTTAGCTTCTTCTCCACTGCCTCTTCAGATTTATAGTTCTCGAAACCAATCACAACCACCACCATGTGACTCTACTCAAGTGCCAACTACTCTGTCTCCTCCGGATCTGACACATGAGTCTGACCTTCCCATTGCCCTCCGAAAAGGTATTCGTTCTACACGTAATCCCTCTCCCCATTATATTGCTTTGAGTTATCATCGACTGTCATTACCTTTTTATACATGTCTTTCCTCTATTTCTTCTGTGACCATTCCAAAAGCTGCTCGTGAAGCTTTAGCCCATCCTGGTTGGCGTCGAGGCCATGTTAGATGAACTAAGTGCTCTTCATAATAGTGGAACTTGGGAATTGGTCCCGTTACTGTCTGGGAAATCTGTTGTTGGTTGCAGGTGGGTGTTTGCTATCAAAGTTGGACCTGATGGTACTATTGATCGCCTCAAAGCTCGTCTTGTGGCCAAAGGTTATACTCAAATTTTTGGGTTGGATTATGGAGATACCTTTTCCCCTGTGGCAAAGATGGCTTCTGTTCGTTTATTTATCGCCATGGCTGCTCTTCAACAATGGCCTCTTTATCAACTGGATGTTAAAAATGCTTTCCTCAATGGTGATTTGCAAGAAGAAATATATATGGAGCAACCTCCTGGGTTTGTTGCTCAGGGGGAGTCTTCTGGGATGGTATGTCGTCTTCGCAAATCCCTATATGGCCTAAAACAGTCTCCTAGGGCTTGGTTTGGAAAGTTTAGCAAGGTTGTTCAACAATTTGGTATGACTCGGTGTGAATCAGATCATTCTGTCTTTTATCGACACTCGAGTGCTGGATGTGTTTACTTGATAGTATATGTTGATGATATTGTTCTTACAGGTAGTGACAACCATGGCATCTCTCAGTTGAAACAACATCTTTGTCACCATTTTCAGACCAAAGATCTTGGCAAACTTAGATATTTCTTGGGTATTGAGGTAGCACAGTCCAATGATGGTATTGTTATATCTCGGAGGAAGTATGCCATAGATATTTTGGAGGAAACTGGGTTGATGAGTTCAAAGTATGTTGATACACCCATGGATCCCAATACTAAACTTCTACCAAATCGGGGGAGCCTATATCTGATCCTGAGCAGGTATAGAAGATTGGTTGGAAAATTGAATTATCTTACGGTTACTCGTCCTGACATTTCCTTTGCGAGTCAGTGTGGTAAGTCAATTTCTTAATTCACCATGTGAAGATCATTGGAATGCGAGTCATTCGTATCTTGAAGTATATTAAAGGATCTCCTGGAAAAGGATTGTTATATGCTTCTAATAACCATACAAGAGTTGTTTGCTACTCGGATGCTGATTGGGCGGGATCTCCTTCGGATAGAAGATCTACATCTGGATATTGTGTCTCCATTGGTGGTAACTTGATTTCATGGAAAAGTAAGAAACAAAGTGTTGTGGCAAGATCCAGGTGCAGAAGCGGAATATAGAGCTATGGCCTCGGCTTCCTGTGAACTTGTTTGGCTCAAGCAATTGCTTAGAGAGTTACAATTTGGAGATGTCACTCAAATGACACTTGTGTGTGACAATCAGGCTGCTCTTCATATTAGTTCTAATCCTGTCTTTCATGAGAGGACCAAACACATTGAGATTGACTTGTCATTTTATTCGAGAAAAGATTATGTCTGGAGATATCAAGACCGAGTTTGTTAACTCAAGTGATCAGTTAGCGGATATTTTTACTAAATCTTTACGGGGTCCTAGAATTGATTATATTTGTAACAAGCTTGGCACATACGATTTGTATGCTCCGAGCTTGAGGGGGAGTGTTAGATATTGTTTATATATTATTTGATATTGTTAAGATATTGTTAGATATTGGTAACCACAATATCAAACAATATCTTCTGTTTATTCTGTTACTTTCAGTTACTCTTTTAGTTGTATATCTCTACTATAAATAGACTACCCTATGTGTGATTTATACACAAGGGAAATTAATTCCAAACCATATTTTCTCTATATTCAACAGATACAAACACATGACATACAGGTTTTAATCGATTAATACGCAAATTAATCGATTAATACGCAAATTAATCGATTATTTTGATGTGAATTTCCTATGTAAGTGTTACTTTTAATTGATTTAATCGATTGAATCTAATTTGTATCAGCTAAAATTATTAGAGAATTATGTTTGATCCTATCTAGGCTCTTCTTAATTCAACTTAAAACCTACATCATATTTAGCAAAGTTAAAAAGATTGTTCCTGGTTTACAACCAGTTAATATTACAGACCAGAAATGAAAATTAGTAGTAAAAGAAATATGCCATAAGAAAAAAAATAGGAAGGGACCATTCTTTCAACAACTCAATCATCCCAATTCCCTTGGTTGAGCTGCATATCTTCCAGTTTGGTGTAAATATCAGCAATCTAGTTTCCAAGGTTTTTGAACTGATTATTGGTCTGCTGGAAATGTTGATAGGTCATTTGCCTATGCTTTCTTTGGTTTTCCTGCATTGTGGCCATTTGAGAAAGCATTGACCTTTCAAATTGAGACAGAGCAGTTCCACGGTCAGGTTGTTCCAAGTAGGGAATTATCTCCATGTTCTCATATGATGCCTCCCCACCAGTGGATTCAGGAACTTCAGCAGCAGCTGGAGAGGAAGGAATTTGACCTTGCTTATCTTCTTCTTCATCTTCTTCCTCATCTTCAGACATCCCAGCATCAACTTTTGAAATCCATTCATCATCAATTTTGATATATCCCATTTTTCTCAAAGTGGAGTCATCAATTTCATTTGAAGCTTTAGGAGTTTCTATGATTTCTCCTGTAAATCAACTTCAAAGTATCTAAAGAAATTGTTAATTAACATGGCATACGGAAGTTTGTAATCCGCCAACCTTTTTGCCTTCAAAATGTGATCTTTAATCACATAAACCCAATTTACCTGAATATTATTAGAGATGCAGTACATTAGGGCAAGATCTCCCTCATTAAGTATAGCATGATTACTCCCTCATTAAGTATAACATGATTACTCCCTCTTGGAGTAAGCATCCAAGCCACAATGAAAGCTAGCAGTCTATGTTCAAGTAAAAGTTGAAGTATGACCATGTTTCATACAATAAAAACATACTTTAGATATAGCTTTAGAATAAGATGCATTTATAATCATAGATTCTCTAGTTCCTTTTTCTACCCATACTCTTTTATTTTTCCTTTCAGACTTTTTCAAAGGAACTTGATGATTTACATTATTTTGAGCAAACACCATTTCATGCTTCTTAAGATCATCTATTTCCTTTTCAGCTTTGTCTAGCAAATGATTAAGAATATCTATGTCATATTCATGCTCGTTACAAGTTGCACATTCTAGGTTCTTATCATTTTCCTCATCTAAACATACAATTTTCGTTTCTAATAATTCCTTTTCTTCTAAACATGTGATTTTCATTTTTAAAGAGTCTATTTCCTTTTCGGATCTACTTAGATTCTTCTTTACAACTTTATATTAATTCTTCAAGTTCTTAAAAGCACTAAACAATTCATTATAAGCATTTTGCAATTCATCATAATTATTATCATCATCACTTGAAGATGAGTCGGAATCACTTACCTCAAAGTCGGAAGAAATGTTGTCATTTGCCATTGAGCAAATATTTGCTTCTACTTCCGAGTCACTTGATTCCAAGCTTGAGTCACTGTTGTCCCAAGCAACATAAGATTTCTTCTTGAAGACCTTTTTGCCTTTGAATTCATCGTTTTTCTTATTTGGACATTCGGTCTTTACATGCCCTGCTTCACCACAACCATAGCATTTTATATTTACGGAAGTACTTTCTCTTACCTTTCCTTTACCCTTGAAAGGATGCCTTCCTTTAGCTTTCATGAATTTGGTGAACTTCTTTATCATAAGACTCAACTCTTCTTCTTCATTTTCTGAGTCTTCTTCTTCCTTCTTATTTTTTCCTTTGGAAATTTCGGTTTTGAAGGCTAAATTCTTCTTTTGATATTGCCCTTCTTCATCGTTTAGCCTACCAAGCTCAAGCTCATGCTCTCTTAGCTTTCCGAATAGCGCCGCCATTGACATTGTGGCAAGATTTTGTGACTCCGAGATGGCCGTCACCTTAGGTTGCCATTTCCTATCCAAAGATTTTAAAATTGTAACATTTAATTCATCAACGTCAAATATTTTACCTAATCCGGTGAGATGATTCACAATATGAGTGAAACGCTTTTGAACATCGAAAATCGTTTCGCCTTGTTGCATCCGGAACATCTCGTATTCTTGGATTAAGGAGTTTTTACGTGCTCTCTTGACGTCGTCAGTACCTTTGTGGGTCACTCTAAGCATTTCCCACATTTCCTGAGCACTTTTACAAACAGAAATCTTGTAAAACTCGTCAAGGGTTAGAGCAGATGAAATTATATTTCTAGCCCTAACGTCAAATTGTGCTTTTCTGTTTTCTTCTGCAGTCCATCTAGAAAAAGGTTTAGGAACGTCAACACCGTTCTCAGTAACTTTAGGAACATATGGACCGTTTAAAATAGCGTCCCAAACGCCTCTATCAACAGACTCTAAAAAGATTTGCATTCTTACCTTCCAAAAAATATAATTTTGACCCGCAAAAAGTGGGGGTCTAATGATAGACGCACCTTCGGCAAAAGTTTGATTTTGTCCGGCCATTTTCGAAAATTTGAATGACTATCAAAGCAAGCTCTGATACCACTTGTTAGAATCGCGCAGCGGAATGATCGCGTGGTCGGACAAAAACCAAGAGGGGGGGTGAATTGGTTTCTTAACAAAAGATTAGGTTTTCAAAATTTTCCCCAAATTTTACCGATTAAAAAGTTGTGTAAATGTAAATAGAGACGAGAAGAAATCTTACACAGGAGATTTATACTGGTTCGGATCAAAAGACCCTACGTCTAGTTGCTAATCACTCAAACAGAGGATTAACGTTGTCACTATAATCAAGTTGTTACAAACAAATTACAATGAAAAAGATAAAGATAAGAAAACACCTCTCTTGAAATCCACGAGAGATGATGAACAGCTTTCCCTAGAGACGGCACAACACACAATCCACTAAAACTCCACTTAGTGATTCTTATCGCTTCTATCCCACACCAGGTTCCAAAAGCCCCTTTTTCTTGCAACAAACAGTTCTCTGGCACTACAACACTTAACTTTTGTATGAAAAAGGTTGTTCTACTTTTCTGAGTGCCATAGAGAAGCTTAAGTAGAGAAATTAGGGTTTGGGAATTGGGAATTTCGGAATTAGGGTTCTTGGAAATAGGGTTTTCGAAAATAGGGTTGATTTGAAGTTAAAAATCAAAATCTGACTGAAATATTCGATTAAATGAAGTATTAATCGATTATTACAGAGCCAAAATCAACAGAACCCTAAAACTCTCTATTTTAATCGATTAAAAGGGCTGTTAATCGATTAACAGGTGGTTTAATCGATTAAACCAGTGAGCAGATACAGAAAATGGTTTTTCTCACTGTTTTAATCGATTATTTCCCTATTTAATCGATAAAGCTGAGCCTGGATGATAAATTTGAGCTTTTTGAAGCTTCTAAGGTGCAGACTATGTACCGACTATCTTAAACTCTAATATTACAGACTCAATCTAATTGAAACAAAGTTATTACAATACAAAACAAGTCTTCAACACTCTAAGTCTTTGAGTTCTTGAATCATCATCAAAATCAACAATCTTCATGTCCATCAAGTACAACATCAAGTCCTTGAATGTTCAACAGAGTTTTCATTGGTAGTGAAGGCTCTGCATTCCACTGGGTATATCCATATTGGGTGTTATTGGCAATTAACTCCTTGAGGATATCAATTTGTAGTTTTGTCTTTCCTGGTAGGCTCACTAGGGATATTTTTTCTTTTTCATGATCCATCAGGGATTTGATTGCTTTCCCGGAGATCTATTTTGACTTTCCCCCTAGGGATAAATGGAGTTTTTGGCTCCTTGTTGGATGCTGCTGTTTTGAGCTGGCTTAGCCTATGCTCTTATTCCGCTAGGGAATCAGTTTTTATCTTTTTCTCGCGATTTTGAAAATTTGAGATTTTGAATGCGTGCAACTTTTTTAATTTCTTTTATGCATGCAGGATTTTTTGTTATCTGCTGGGGATGAAGAGATTTTCTTCTTTTTCTATTTTCTCTTTTGGCGATCCACCAAGGAGGTCGTTGGCTTCCTGGGGATCGAACTTTGATTTGATTTTTTGATGATGGAGTCTTGAGCTCCTGACTTTTGTGAAGCTCTTTATTGAGCAGGATGAAGAGATTTTCTTCTTTTTCTCTTTTTTGGAGATTCACCAAGGAGTTTGTCGGCTTCCTGGGGATCCAACTTTGATTTGATTTTTATGATGGAGTCTTGGCTCCTGGCTTTGTGAAGCTCCTTATTGAACTGAAGGATGGGAATTTTCTCATTTTCCCCATTTTGTTGATTTTTCTGAAATGCTCTATTTGGAGATATTTATTTGGCATTTTTCGCGGCCTCTATTGGGGAATGAAAGATTTTTCTTTTCTTTCTTTTTTTTTGTTGAACCCCTGGGGATATGGAGATTTTGACTTCATATCTTTTTTGGTTGATCTTTGTGTAGTCCTTATTCTCCTTTGGGGAATGTGGCGGATATTTTGGATGAGTGTGCTCGATGACTCATGTGGTGATAAAGCTGAGTCGCGAGGTAATCTTTTTGTTTTGCCTCTAGAATAGGCAAGGATCCGCTTGTGGATGATCAAGCCTTTCTGTTGGTTTTTCTATGTTGATGGCTTCCTTTTTCTTGGATGGAAGGATGAATGACTATGTTTGACGACTCATGTAGTGATGCTTAGTCATGGAATAAGTTTTGTTTTTCCTTTGGAGTAGGCAAGGATCCGCTTGGGTATCATCGAGCCTTTCCATTGACCTTTTTCTAGTGTACCTTCGTTTATTGGGGTAGAAGGTTGAAGCTAGTTTCTTTGAAGCTCTTTATTCTACTGGAATGGTTTTGATTTCGCCTTTCCTTTCGCAATTTTGATTTTTATATGGAGACTGGATTCTGGCGCTTCCTTTTTTCAATCACAAGTATGGAGCCTAGCCTCCTTATATGCATGTTTATTATTCTTATTTTAAAGAAAATCATTTTTTCTTGATTTTGACAAAGTCGTATTGTGCAACTACTTTGTGTGTGATGTTCTAGATGCAATCTATTTATTTATTTATTTATTTTTGATGCATTTAGAAAGTGACATGCCTTCTCCCGTTGGCTTCTCATGAATACGCCGATGGGCTCCTCCTTTATGACCATGACGATGGGCTCCTTTTTTATTCATCTTTTGGTTTTAGCCCTATCTTTTGCCTAGACCGCCCTTTACGGGTTTTCGATCTAGCGGGCTACCTTAATTTTTGCCTAGAATATCTTAGGGGGCTTCTACCTTATCTTTTTCCTAGATCATTGTTTTGGGGTTTCCGATCTAGCAGGCTACCCTAGTTTTTTCCTAAGAATATCCTAGCAGGCATTTATTCTTTTATTATTTTTTATGCTTCCCTTTTTTAGATGCATGCTTGATCTTTAATTAAAGGTCTTTGCGCATATTTATGATTTATCAATAAAGAGGCATTTCCATAATATTTGGTCAAGAGAAAGGAAATGAAAGGGAATTTTATTGATAAATGAGCAAAAGTTTATTTCTTTTATAGAAGGATTTCAAGGGTATTTAGAAGAATGGCTGGTTAGGGTTGGCCATACTTTATAGGCTTAAACAGTCATGTCTATGATATTTTCCCCCTTCGTTCTCCTAATTGCTTCAGTTGAGATGCCTGAGCTCAGAGTGAAGACAATGCAGACTTCTTGCATCTGGAAGAATGTTACCTTAGCCACCTTTCAGTTTTCGACTGAGGTAACCATTGCTCTTTATTATTTTATTTTTTACCTCTACTTTTTGCCTAGGACGTATCCTAGCGAGGGATATAAACTTTATCTTTTGCCCAGGGATGCCCTTTGCAGGTTTTCATTCCTGACGGGTCTTGAGCAATGTCTTCAAGCATAATAGTTCTTCACCGCATCAGAATTGATTGGGTGTCGAAGCTCCTCTCCATCCATATTGGTGAGGATAAGTGCCCCTCCTGAGAAAGCTCGTTTTACCACAAAGGGTCCTTCGTAGTTTGCTACCCATTTTCCAATTTTATCCTTCTGGGCTGGAAGCAGTTTCTTTATCACTAGATCCCCTTCTTGATAGGTGTGAGGGTGGACCTTTTTATCATAAGCCTTTTTAATCTTCTTTTGATATGCTTGTCCATTGTCACCGCCGTCAAAACGAGGGCGGTCGGAGCGATGCGATGGTTTCGACCCTCTTGTTTTTCGCGTTTTTTGTTGGTGGTTACAACACCTTTAGGTTGTCCGATAACCGGGTTGAACCTAGGGGCGAGGTTTTCGAAAAAAAGGCGCTCTTGGATTGTCCGATAACCGGGCTAATCCAAGAGCTAGTTTTGAAGGGTTCTGTGGAGTCGCCACCGATGTTTTTACCAGAAATATCGGAAAAGGAGTTTAAAAGGCGTTGGTTTTCGAAAAACCAACTTTGGTCATTAGAACCAGAGTTGGGTAAGGGAGTTAGTTACGTGTAAAGGAAGTGTTAGTTCCTTTACGATGCCCCTTTCGGGTTCCCTATGACAGGCCAGCTATTTAAAAATATTTAAACCGGTGAAAATTACGCTTTTACCCTTTTATTCTGCGGAATTTAAAATTACGACTACATGGCCCTAGTATCTATTGCATAATTTGAAATTAAAGCGATAAAATTAGAGAGGGAGAATATAAACCTCCGAAGCAAGCTTTTCTATTTAATTCTTTAAAACCTGGGTGCTTTTTGGCAGCCATTCACTCTACACAGCTTTGTAAACCTCTCGAAACGCTCAGAAATACTCCTAGAGACGCTCAGAAACTCCGGAAATGCTTCGGAGGGGTTCTAGAGAGAGAAATCCTAGAGAGAAGGAGGAGAAACTGTGTGGTGGTGTCTGGAAATGAGGGAATGGAGCCCCTATTTATAGTTTTTCGCGCCTGACAGGTCGAGACCGCCATTCTCGTCTGACAGCGTCGAGACCGCCGTCTCGTCAAACGAGACCGCCGTCTCGCCATGTCAAAGTGGCGAGACCGCCGTCTCGTCATTCGCAGATGGCGAGACCACTGTCTCGTTTGGCGAGACGGCGGTCTCGATTTTGAGATGGCGGTCTCGTCCCAAAAAGGCGAGAAAACTTTATTTTCGTGCCGAAAATCCCTCCTATCCTAGTATGGGGCCTAATAGTCTCTCCTAGTGGCTTGTTAGGCTTCTTCCATCTTCGAATAGGAGGTCTTCTACTCTTTATTTGGAGGTCGGGCAAGATTTGGGGTCTACAGCTGCCCCCCCTTTACCTGACTAGTCGGTTGTTGGCCTGTTGTGCCAAACAGATTGATAGGAAGGTAAAGGAGTTGACCCACTTGCCCGGTTACCCTTCAGATGTTCCGTCTTTGCGGCGGATGATCCTCTGGGGAAATGTTGTGCGCTTTTGGGATGCTCCTTCTGACGGTAGCTGACCCCTTCGGCTGATGAGTACGAACCCCCATCTGGTTTGATGAGTATGAACCCCCGTCCGGTAAGCCCCCTTTTGTAAGGCCCGATGAGTATACACCCCCATCTGGTGTTTGACGAGTATGAACCCCCGTCTGGTAAGCCCCCTTTTGTAAGGCCCGATGAGTATACACCCCCATCTGGTGTTTAGCCTCCGAATGCTCCATCTTGTGGTAGCTGATCCTTTGGCCGTGGTGGCGTCTTACTGCTCTAGCTCATGCGCCAGTGTGAAACCTCAGGATGCTCCTTTGACGCGGTAGCTGACCCCTTGGTTGACGAGTACGAACCCTCGTCTGGTTAGGTGCCTCTGGATCCTTCTTGCGGCGAGCTGATCCTTTGGCTATGGTGGCGGCTTAATGCTCTAGCTCATGCGCCGACTCCCTGGGGAGTGATTCCTGTGTTGGTAGATGTACTTGGACCTCTTTCAATGGTCATCCGGGTTGTGCCGGGGTTTTTGTCGGTGTTTTCATCCAGCTTTGTTGGTTGCTAGGGATTCTTTGCTTTTGACTTTTGTGGTGATCATCCGACTCTTGCTGATTGGTCGGGTTATCTTGTTTGTCTGTTTGACTCTGCTTGGTAGTCGAAGTTTTGTTGATCAAGGTGAGTGGCTTGTCTTAATCCAGCCTTTTTCTCGCGGTTTTATCTCTTTTTTCTCGTGATTTAGGATTTTGGCTTTTTTATTGAGCGTATGCCTTTTTACCTTTTTTAAGCTTTTTTTTTTTGTTACGCTGGCTTTTGCAAAAGGTGGCAAAGAGATGCATGAAATAAAATTTTTTTTATAAGGAAATTTTATTACAACCACGTTTTATTTTGGCAAGTACAATCCCTAAGGGCTATCATCTAGAGATGATCCAGAGGGGAATTGCTGGTAGAAGTGATACCAGAAGTCCGCTTGCTCTCGGGCTTCGTCGCGGTATTCTTGTTGGAATGTCGTCCATTCCTGTCGCATCACCTGCTAGTGCTGATACATCTCCTCCTGCCGGGCGTTGTAGGCTTCTTCCCTCTGGGCATGTTGCTCTTGTCGTACCATCATCTGGTCGAACTACCGGCGCAGATCGTTCATGTTGCGGTTTAGGCTGGCGAAATCGTCCGTGTACGGTGGTGGTTGTTGTTGTTGTTGCTGCTGCTGGAACTCGGGAGGTGTGGGGATATCTTGCATTGCCATGAGCCCCTGGAGGTCTAGTGCGAAATCTAGCAAGGGATGAAGGACCAACTCGGTCCCACGGCGTATCAGCATCCCCATGCTGACCAGGACTGACCCGTTGATGGATTCGGGTCGCAAGTTGGAGGCCAACTCTTCCCGGCCAGGGCACCCCCATCTTTTTGCCATGGGAGTGATAAGAGGAGCCGTGAGGACGACCCCCGTTGATCTGTTCCCGAAGTCCTTAAGGGCCTTCAGGAAGAAGTAGCTAGGGTTGCAGCGCTGCCTCTGGCTCATGCAGTAGAGTATAAAGAGGTCAGGGAGGGTTATCTTACCCTGACTCTCTTTCCTCCCGTGGATAGTCCCTGCCAGCAGCTTGTGGCAGATGCGGAGTGCTGGGGGAAGCGCGGAACCCCTCATCAGTGTAGGCAGCTTGGTTGCCCCTGTGAGCTCTTGCCACATTTCGGAGGCGGTGAGGTTGGCGGGTCGAGAGCAGATGGCCTCGCGGTATCCCCGAGTCAGTACGTCCTTGGGCCGGACGAATCCAATACCCGCATTGAATTCGTCGAGGGTGGTAGTCCGGTATTCCCCATCCATAAAATAAATTACCATCTTGGTGGGCTGCAGGCCCGGGACCATGGAGGGGACCTCGGCGTAGGAGACGGAGGCCAGGAATTCCAGTACCGCCTGTGGGTACACATGTGTGGGTGGAGGTTGCAGCAGAAAGCCCCACCCGATGCTGTCTATGTGGGCTCAGACATCGTCCTCCCACCCAAATTCAGCTAGGATGCTGAAGTCGAGCCTTAGCATTGGGTGCCAAGGATAAGTCCGGATGTTCTCGAGGCGGGCTTGGTGCTATGGTGACAGCTGAGAGGGGTCTTGGGGTGGCGGTGCCGAAGAACTGCTAGCACCGGCAGTTCCTCTTCTCTTTCTTGAGGCGCTTCTGTTGAACATCTTGGCCAGGAAGTTTTTGGGAGTGTGAGATCTGAGAAATGGAGACTCTGGAGGCAAGGAGAGTTGTGAGGAACCCCCCAAGCGCGCCTCCTATTTATAGGAAATTTATCCAGTTTGAGACCGCCGTCTAGGAAGACGAGACGACAGTCTCGAGTCTGCTACAAGTCGAGACGGCGGACTGGATCATCGAGACGGCGGTCTCGTTTTTGCCCAAGTCGAGACGGCGTTCTCGTCTTTCCGGGGGACCGAGACGGCGGTCTGGAAGATCCAGACGGCGGTCTCGAATTTCACGGTTTTTTTTTTTTTTTGAAAAAGGAAACAGGACCTGGTTCAAAAACATTTTATGCATGCAATGTTTTTATGTTTGATGTCCTATAATGCCTACTTTGATTAAATTTTCAGAAGGATTTAACCGACGTGTCTTGTAGCGCCGAGTGCCCTCTAATCTATGCTTTCGTACGTGCTGTACCATGTCGGACTTCTTGCAAACGAAGAATCATTTTGTTTTTCCTCTTTTCTTTCTCTTTTTTTCTTTTTTTTTCTTGTAGCTGTCGTCGCCGTCCGTTCCGACGTCCAGGGACATCTCGAACGTTTATGCGAGCGGTCGCGAAAAGATGGTTTAGACTCGCGTTTTTGTTAAAATATGTTCATTGCTTCTGAGGTGCTCAACAACTGAACTATCCTCTAATAAAAGCAAGGTTTTCGAAAAGGGGTTCTTTTGGAGTCGCCACCAATGTTTTGACCATAAACATTGGAAAAGGATAAAAAGGCGTTGATTTTAATAAAAACCAAACTTGGCCATTATAACCAAAGTTAGGTAAGGGAGTTAGTTACGTGTGGGGAAGGTGTTAGCACCCCACAACGCCCCTTTCGGGTTCCCTATGACGGACTAATTCATTTAAGTGAAGATTACAAGAAATTACGCGATTACCCTATTTTATTGCATAATATTAAAAATGGCTATCTACATGATTTTAGTTTACATTGCATACAGAAAGCAATAAATAAAGCAGTAAAAGAGAAGAGAATTGAAAAGAACCTCCGTAGCAAGCTTTGTATTGCGAATCTTTTAACTATGAGGATGCGTTCACTACTACAAATAAGGCCTTCAACGTCGGTTCTGGAAGGCCTTCAACGTCGGTTCTGGAACCGACGTTGTATCAGGCGACGTTGAAAGTTAAGACTTTCAACGTCGGTTCTATTTAACCGATGTTGAAAGTTATCAGACTTTCAACGTCGGTTAAATAGAACCGACGTTGAAAGTCTGATTTTTCAAATTAAATTTTTTTATTTATTTCCAACCTTTCCATCCCCTCTATTTATCTAGAAATCCCCCCTCTCTTTTATATTATATTTTTATTAGGTCCCCCTCTCTTTTATATTATATTTTTAGGGTTTAGGGTTTAGGGTTTAGGGTTTAGGGTTTAGGGTTTAGGGTTTAGTGTTTAGGGTTTAGGGTTTAGGGTTTAGGGTTTAGGGTTTAGGGTTTAGGGTTTAGGGTTTAGGGTTTGGGTTTAGGGTGGATGTGAGGGCACGCTCGAAGGTGAAAGTGTGTGTCGAGTGGGTTTTCAAAATTTAATGCCAAATTTGTGTGCGAGTCTCTATATATGGGTTTGTAATTTAATGACAGAATATAATATTTATAATTTATTTATATAATGATATAAAATAAATTTGAAAAACGCATCATTCGCTCAAGTGACACATTCGCTCAAGCGAAAAATACCAATTTTCGCTCAAGCTAGGCTTGAACGAGTGAATTTCGTGAGCTTTAACGTATTTTCACTCAAACGAGAGTCAATCTCACTTTCACCCTCGATCGCGCCCTCACATCCAACATAAAAATATATAAATATATTTGTATTTATATATTTACACGGATATATATTTATTTGTATATAAATATAATTTATTTGTAAATTATTATCAAAATATTATAGTAGTTTAGTGGTTGGAGTATTAATTTTCAACTCTAAAATACTATATTCGAATCCTATCAGTGACAATTCTCTAACTTAAGTGAATTTTTTATCGAAAAAAATAAAAACACTTTCCGGAAAATATATATAAATAAATATATATTTACACTGATATATATTTATTTGTATATAAATATAATTTATCCGTAAGTTATTATCGAGAAAATTACAGTAGTTTAGTGGTTGGAGTATTAGCTTTCAATTCTAAAATACTAGGTTCGAATCCTGTTAGTGACAATTCTCTAACTTAAGTGAATTTTTGGCTGAAAAAAATAAAAACACTTTCCGGAAAATATAAATAAATATATATTTATACGGAATATATATTTATTTGTATATAAATATAATTAATTTGTAAGTTATTATCAGAAAATTACAGTAGTTTAGTGGTTGGAGTATCAACTTTCAACTTTAAAGTACTCGGGTTCGAACCCTGCCGATGACAATTCTCTAACTTAAAAGAATTTTTGGTGAAAACACATTCAACGTCGGTTCATCAGGGAACCGACGTTGAATGTGTCAATAAATGACATTCAACGTCGGTTCCAGATGAACCGACGTTGAATGTCAACTTTCAATGTCGGTTCATCTGGAACCGATGTTGAATGTACTTTCTACGTCGTTTTTTAATCAACTAACGTTGAAAGTGCATTTAACGTCAGCTCAGCTTTAACCGACGTTAAATGGCGACGTTGAAAGCATATTTTGTAGTAGTGGTTTTGGCAAACCCTCGCTCTACAAAGACTCTCCTCTCCGAATACAAGATTGACTCGACTAAATTTTAAAGAAGAATCGAATGCTGGAATACAATTCCTTAACTGATTGTTACCTTATTAAGGCAATCAGAGAGTTCATTCGAAGTAGGGAGAGAAGACAAGTACTGGGAGTTGTCTGGTGTGTGAAACAGTGGCAAATGAGCCTCCTATTTATAGTTTTTCGCAGCTTGACACTTTGGGACGACCCTCTGGGTTGGGACGACCATTTAGGTTGGGACGGCCGTCCCAATTGAATTTTTTACACTTGTTGGGACCTCGTGAAGAGTGGGACGGGCAGTCTCACTTGGGACGATAGTCCCACTTGGCCAGGGTAGCTTAGAACGGCCGTCTCGACTTTGGGACGGCTGTCTCAACCTGTTTTGGCCAGCCTTTGTGTTCTGGGACCCCTGGGAAGCTTTCCTTTCTTTATTCGGACGTCAGTTGATGCCTATAGACGCCCGTTGAAGCTTTATCTTCATATAGGAAATCTTCTTGACCTTTATTGAGATGCCAGGCGAGCTTTATCTTGTTGTAGGAAGTCTCCTTAGCCTTTATTGAGAGACCGGGCAAAATTAGGGGTCTACAGCTGCCCCCCCTTCACCTGCCTGGCTAATTTGTTGGCCTAATATGCTGACAAGATTAGCTGGTAGGGGAAGGAGTTAACCCTTTTGCCCGGTTATCCTTCAGACGCTTCTTTGCTGATCCTCCGGATGATAAATATTTTTGATAGGTACCAACCCCTATCTGGTTTGAGCCTTACTTTATAAGGCTCTGGTGAGTACTTACCCTCACCAGGTATGAGTCTGCATTTTGCTAGACTCTTGTGGGTACCTACCCCCACTAGGTATAAACCTTGTTTTGCAAGGCTTTGGTGAGTACCTACCCTCACCCGGTATGAGTTCGCATTTTGCTAAACTCTTGTGGGTACTTACTTCCGAGGTGCTCAACACTGAACTATCCTCTAATAGAAGCAAGGTCTTTGCAACCCGTTTTTGTAATGCTTAGGCGAGTATTTTACTCCACCTAATGCATTCTGCTAAGTTTTGATGAGTACCTACCCTCATCCGGTATAAACCTTATTTTATAAGGTTCTGGTGGGTACCTACCCCTTCCTGGTACGAATCTGCATTTTTGCTAGATTCTGATGAGTACTTACCCTCATCTGGTATAAACTTTATTTTATAAGGCTCTGGTGAGTACCTACCCCCACCTAGTACGAATCTGCATTTTGCTAGATTTTGATGAGTACCTACCCTCATCTGGTATAAACCTTATTTTATAAGGTTCTGATGGATACCTACCCCCACCTGGTACGAATCTGCATTTTTGCTAGATTCTGATGAGTACTTACCGTCATCCGGTATAAACCTTATTTTATAAGGCTCTGGTGGGTACCTACCCCCACCTAGTACGAACCCTATTCTATAAGGCTCTTGTGGGTACCTACCCCCACCTGGTACGAACCATATTCTATAAGGCTCTTGTGGGTACCTACCCCCGCCTGGTACGAACCCTATTCTATAAGGCTCTTGTGGGTACTTACCCCCACCTGGTACGAACCCTATTCTATAAGGCTCTTGTGGGTACCTAGCCCCACCTGGTACGAACCCTATTCTATAAGGCTCTTGTGGGTACCTACCCCCACCCGGTATGAACCCTATTCTATAAGGCTCTTGTGGGTACCTACCCCCACCTGGTACGAACCCTATTCTATAAGGCTGTGATGGGTACCTACCCCCACCCGGTACGAACCCTATTCGATAAGGCTCTTGTGGGTACCTATCCCCACCTGGTACGAACCCTATTCTATAAGGCTCTGATGGGTACCTACCCCCACCCGGTACGAACCCTATTCTATAAGGCTCTTATGGGTACCTACCCCCACCTGGTACGAACCCTATTCTATAAGGCTCTTGTGGGTACCTACCCCCACCTGGTACGAACCCTATTCTATAAGGCTCTTGTGGGTACCTACCCCCACCTGGTACGAACCCTATTTTATAAGGCTCTGATGGGTACCTACCCCCACCCGGTACGAACCCTATTCTGCAAGGCTGTTGTGGGTACCTACCCACACCTGGTACGAACCCTATTCTATAAGGCTCTGATGGGTACCTACCCCCACTTGGTACGAACCCTATTCGATAAGGCTCTTGTGGGTACCTACCCCCACCTGGTACGAACCCTATTCTATAAGGCTCTTGTGGGTACCTACCCCCACCTAGTACGAACCCTATTTTATAAGCCTCTGATGGGTACCTACCCCTACCCGGTACGAACCCTATTCTACAAGGCTCTTGTGGGTACCTACCCACACCTGGTACGAACCCTATTCTATAAGGCTCTGATGGGTACCTACCCCCACCTGGTACGAACCCTATTCTATAAGGCTCTTGTGGGTACCTACCCCCACCTGGTACGAACCCTATTCTATAAGGCTCTTGTGGGTACCTACCCCCACCTGGTACGAACCCTATTCTATAAGGCTCTTGTGGGTACCTACCCCCACCTGGTACGAACCCTATTCTATAAGGTTCTTGTGGGTACCTACCCCCACCTGGTACGAACCCTATTCTATAAGGCTCTGATGAGTACCTACCTTCACCCGGTACGAACCCTATTCTATAAGGCTCTTGTGGGTACCTACCCCCACCTGGTACGAACCCTATTCTATAAGGCTCTGATGAGTACCTACCCTCACCCGGTACGAACCCTATTCTATAAGGCTCTTGTGGGTACCTACCCCCACCCGGTACGAACCCTATTCTATAAGGCTCTGATGGGTACCTGATGTGACTGATTTTCAACACATCTTAAGTAGCTTATAATGTTATATTATTGTTTATAATATGTTAATAAAGCTTAATTAACTATAAGTTGTATTACTAGGCCTTTAGAAGCCGTAATATAAAATTCTGCATAAAAACAATAAATTGGTTGTATTTTATTGTATACGGGTACTGATATTAGTTTAATGTTTTATTTATTTTTTTTTCTACAGAGATCCTAAAATCATGATTCTTGAAGCATTGAAAGCTAGACAAATTCATCTTTCAAGCGGATCAAGAAACACTCAATTCGGAGCTAAATTGAATTTTATATAAATTAGTTAAAGGAGGTTACGCACACAGAGTCGGTCTACCGGGCATGCCTCAGTAAAATAATTATCATAAATTCGATAGACCGCCAAAATTAGTCAAAACGGTGGTGTTTGAAAGATAACTTAACAAGATTTCTAATGAGACCAGAATCGTTTCATTTGAAGAATAATTGAGAAAACTGAAAGCTTCGAATCGCGCGGTACTGCACTGAAACGAAGGCAGTGCGACTCTTCAATATCTTATTGGATTAGGTCCGGTTATGGGCCTTGTAAGTTGTAATTGTACATTAGTTGAAGTATATAGTAAATTAACTTAATGTAATAACAGATAGTCGAAGTTTTCATGTTCAGATTCAATCAAATCGATTAGAATTCTCTCAGTTGTTCTCTCCACTGCACCATGGCTTTCTCCTTGCTTGCATCTCAATCTTCCATGTATGTGTTCATTCTTCTTCATTGTTCTTCATGAATTGGATCTGGATTTCCTTCCTCTATCATATTTAATTGTTTTTCTTTACTGAATTCTTGAATTAGATTAGGTTTTTACCGAACAAAATCTGCTGGAACTGAATTGCATGTGACAACTTGTTTAAGACTTGTGTTCTTGACTTGCTTTAGCTTGTGTATGTCTCTTGGTTGAGGATTGAAGCTTGCAATCACTTTGGTGAACTGTATGGTGAATGCTTGATTGATTAATTAGGTTTTCACAATGTCAAAAACGCAGTAGTTTTGCAATTTTGCTTACACCGAATCTGCTCCACAGCTTCTTGTTCTTGCTTTCTTTAATTTTCTCGCATTTTATCGCTTTTACTTTACTCGTTTTGATGTTTTAATTGCTTTACAGTCATGGTAGCTAGGTTTTATTGCTTTGTTTACTTGCTTTAATCTCTGTAGAAGCTTAGTTTTAGGTTTAGATAGATTTTACTGCATTGTTTTAGGTTCTCATCATAGATTAGCATAAGATTAGAATAGTTTAAGTGTAGCTAGGTTCTCATTTTAATTTTCTCGCACTACAAATTCCCCTTGAATACTGAAAAACTCATAAATATACATTACTTCACTCATTCCATCATTCACATCACACATTTACCACTGTTTTGAACATTTTGACCGAAGTGACCACTGTCACTCGGTCAAGTTTTCAACCACACGCACCAAAACACTCTCACACCTGGCCATCTCACATTTTTAAAACTCAAAATACAAATATATTTGCATTTACATCGGTCAACCATACATTTTATACACTTAATTTGATTCTTGACCGAGGAATTTCTTCATATATTCATTTTGACCGAGACCTTTTATTTTGTTGATTTTCTCGACCACTTTTCTCGACCACCAGCATCGTTCACTACTGGCCATTTTCCATTTTAAAAACTCAAAACTCAAACATAATTACATTTCACTTGATCATTCATATATTTTACACCTTGCATTTGATTCTTGATTGAGAAATTGTTTTTACATTTCATTCTGACTGAGAGTTCACATTTCTGACTGTGGTTTCTGACCGTGGTTACTATTCATTGTGGTCAGATTTATGAATTTCGTTTAACTTCATTCATCTCGCATTTTTATCATTTCGTCTACATTCTTATAGGTCAATCATATATTTTGTTCACTAATTTCCATTTTTGACCGAGACAACTCATTAGTTTTTGTATGTTGACCGAGAGCACAAAATTCTCGACCGTAATTCCCGATCGTTATTACCGTTCACGTCTGGTCGATTTACGATACTCGACCGTGGTTACCGTTCATCACTGGTCGATTTGTGATTTTGGGTCGATTTGTGATTTTCCATATTTTTAGTCATTTTTGCATTCTCGAAGTATTTTCATTCACCGCATATTAGGATTTTACCTCATTTTAATTTAGTCTAAGATTGTAAATTTCATTTTTAGTTTAGTTCCCCATTGAATCATTCATAACTCAATCATATACTCTTATGACTTCCACGGATTGATATTCTGGTTCCCATTGTACTGCATTATTACTGTTTTAGGGGAACTCATTTGAAAGTGTTGAAACTGCGACATATCAATTTAACTTCTTTCAAATTGGCGCCGTTGCCGTTGTGAAGTAGGATCATTAAGAAGTAGGAGTTGTGATTGATTCATTTCATTGCATATAGTTTAGTTTGCATTGCATTTGCATTTTTGCACTTGTGTTGTTTTTTTTTGCAGCTTTTATACAGGTACCTAGGTGTATGACCCGATCTTCTAAAGTGGACCTAGCTCCATTTGATCCGTAAATTGCCGTAACTTGCATCAGAACTTGCCTAAAAGACTCGAGGCAGAGGACACAAGAACAACAAAACACTGAAAACTTAAAAGCAGGTCAAGACCCGATGAGTATTGATTCTGATATGGGTTCACAACAAGAAAAGACTTTGAAGGAGCTGACAGCACCTGCTAAGCACTACCAGCCGTTATGTATACAGATGTCTCCGCCAAGAGAAGGAATGGTGGGTTATGAGCTGAAATCTGGTTTAATTCATTTGTTGCCCAAGTTCCATGGTTTAGCTGGAGAAGATCCTCATAAGCATTTGATGGAGTTCCACATGGTATGTTCTACAATGAGACCTGCTAATGTGCTTGAAGACCACGTGAAGATGAAAGCTTTTCCATTTTCTTTATGTGATGTTGCTAAAGACTCGGTTATATAGTCAGGCTATTCCTATTCTTTCATGGCCTCGAAATGAAAAGAAAATTTCTTGAAAAATTCTTTCCCGCATCCGAATAACCGCAATTAGAAAAGAGATTAGTGGTATTAGACAACAAGCAGGGAGAATCATTGTTTGAATATTGGGAGAGATTTAACAGATTATGTGCTACTTGTCCTAACCATCGATTAATGAACAACTGTTGATCCAAGTATTTTTATGAGGGACTCGATGGCTATGGATAGGAGTATGATAGATGCAGCTAGTGGAGGAGCTTTGATGGATAAAACACCTGCAGCAGCCTAGGTACTTGATTTCTAACATGGTCGAGAATTCCCAACAGCTTCATTCCGCACAGAGCACGAGAGGATTACATGAGATTAGCCTGAGTTCCGAGGCTACTCAAGATACTATGCGTCTGGAGAATAAATTGACAGAGTTGACATCATTAGTGAGACAGCTAGCTCTTACACAATGAACCTATTCATTCATCACAGCAGTAGAATTACACGCCTCCTATGCATTCCAAGCTTGTGGCATTTGTGCAGCTCTTGATCATCATACGCATTCATGCCCCCAGCTTGCAAGAAGCTAATAATATTGAGTCAGCTCGATGCTATGTTTGCAGGACAACAAGCCTTATTTGAGACAAGTGCAGCCACCTATGCAGCTCTAACCAGCCAAGGTATGATCCTTATTCTTCCACTTATAATCCAGGTTGGAGAGATCATCCAAATTTCGGATATGGTGCACCGAGTCAAGGCCGACGAGCCAATGTTTTCCATCCCAAGCAGCAAAGCAACAACAAGATTACACACTGGCCGACCATCCTTATCCTACACAAGATTCTAGACCGCACCAATACCACCAAGATCACGAACCACAACAACGAATACAATCAACGTAACCAACCCAGGTATAACACTTACAGGAACCAAGACAGCAAGATGTGCAGCCTCTCGCAGCAGCAGCTGGTGCACCAAGAAAATAGCCCGTGATGTGGGTAAATTGCCGGAAAATATAGTAGCCGGTATGAATGACATGAAGACTCAGATTGGTCAGCTTATCCACCGAGCTTAATCAATTGAAACAACAGAGGTTCCAAGGCACTCCCATCACAACCTAAAGTAAATCCTAGGGGAGATTTGAATGCCATTACCCCGAGAAGTGGCAATCGTGTAAAATTTGATGATGCACCAGCTCGTATTCCCGCCACCGTCCAGGACAAATCACCGGAGGAAGATGTCCCACCACAACAAGTTCGTGCTAAACCTCGTGATTCCCCCTCCTTTTCCATCTAGAGTTCGTGGCTGTTAAGTATAAGGAGGTAGATCCGGAGTTGATGGAGATGTTTAAAAAGGTGGAAATTAATTTGCCCCCGTTAGAAGCTATCGACAGGTCCCTAAGTATGCTAAGTTTTTGAAAGAGCTCTACACTTATAAGAGGAAACTTAAAGGAGCTAACATTGAGGCCGTTTCTACACTATCACAGCTTGCCACTACCTCGAAGTGTGGTGATCCTGGTTCATTCTCTATCCCTTGCACTATTGGAAATTTGACTTTTGGAAATGCTTTAATTGATTTAGGTGCAAGTATAAATGTCATGCCTACAGCTTTGTATAAGATGCTTCAGCTTAGGAGAACTCAAAGAAACCAAGTGTGGTGATTCAAACTTGCTAATAAAACCACCGTGCAGCCACTTGGTCTTCTTGAGGATGTGCTTGTTAAGGTAAACATTTTAATTTTTCCCGCCGACTTCTACATAATTGACATGGATGATGAGAGGAAGACCAGCCAGCCCACCATTATTCCGGGTAGGCCATTTTTTATGACAAGAAAGACAAAGATTGATGTGTACGCCGGTGTACTTACTATGGAATTTGGAGAAGAGAAAGTGACTTTCAACATATTTGCCGCATTGAAGTTTCCTATAGAGAGTCACTCTGTAATATATGATCATTCTTTGTTTGTTTTAGATGCTTTGAATAGTGTAGATTGTACAGATGTAGATAAAACTTTGGACTATATAAATGTAGATGACTCTTTGGATCGTGTACAGCTTGAGCAACATAGACTCATATGCAAGTGTTCGGCTACATTGGCCAGCTTTGCAAAGTTTTACACTAACCATGATGTAGATACTCTATTAGATTTGTTTTCTCGCACGTATAACACTTGAAAATTCACACAAAAAGGAAGAAAATGAAGAAAATACAAAAAGAGAAAGTGGAAAAGAAAGTGAGCAAAGAAACACAAAGTACAGATGAACTTAAAAAGCCGCTCGCTCACCTCAAATATACATTTTTGGGTAAGTTAAATACTAAACCTCGTGATTATTGCTAATAATTTATCTCGTTGGAGAAGAAGCAGCTTTGATTAATGTATTGAAGGCAAATGAAAAAGCTATTGGATGGAGCCTTGAGGATATTCCAGTGGATAAGTCCCGCTGTATGTATGCATAAGATTTTGCTTGATGATAATATTAAGACGTATAGGCAACATCAAAGGCGAGTCAATCCAACCATAGCTCGAAGAAGTGAAAAAAGAAGTAGCTAAGTTATTGAAGGCCGTAATAATTTATCCAATTTCGTACAAGTGAGTGGGTATCTCCTGTCCATGTGGTACCCAAGAAATCAGAACTACAGCTTATTGAAGGGAAAAATAAAGAAATGTCTGCAGCACGAATTGTAAATAAATGGAGGGTGTGTATTGATTATAGAAAGCTTAACCAGGCTACCAGGAAAGATCATTTCCCTCTTCCTTTTATTGATCAGATGTTAGAGCGCCTTGCAGTGTAAGTCACATTATTGCTTTTTGGATGGTTTTTCTCGGTTATTTTCATATACATATTGCACCGCAGGACCAACATAAGACTACATTCACATGTCCTTTTGGTACCTTTGCATATTCTAGGATGCCATTTGGTTTGTGTAATGCTCCCGCTACTTTTCGTAGATGTATGTTGAGTATATTTAGTGATTTAATTGATCATTGTATGGAAGTATATATGGATGATTTTACCGTATTTGGTTCTAATTTTGATTTATGTCTTGATAATTTATCTAAAGTATCGCATAGATGTGTAGAATCTAATTTGGTGTTAAATTATGAGAAATGTCATTTTATGGTTCAAGAAGGCATAGTCCTAGGCCATTTGATTTCAGCCAAAGGAATACAGGTAGACAAGACTAAGGTAGAAGCAATTGCAGCTCTTAATTATCCGTGAATCCGTGAAGGAGGTAAGATCTTTTCTTGGGCATGCAGGTTTTTATAGAAGGTTCATTAAAGACTTTAGTAAATTAGCTTCTCCTTTATCTAAATTATTGCAAAAAGATGTGAAATATGTATTTGATGATGATTGTAAAATTGCATTTGATGAGTTAAAGAATAAGTTAATTTATGCTTCCTATTATGCAACCCCCGATTGGAGTTTGCCATTTGAGTTAATGTGTGATGCATCCGATTATGCTTTAGGAGTCGTGTTATCCCAAAGGGAAGATAAAGTAACTTATGTTATTGCTTATGCATCCGAACTTTAGATTCTCGCATGTGTTAATTATACTACCACCGAGAAGGAGTTATTAGCTATTGTATTTGCTTTGGATAAGTTCAGATCTTATTTATTAGGTACAAAGATTGTTGTTTATACTGACCATGTAGCTCTTAAGTATTTATTGAAGAAGCAAGATTCCAAACCGAGGCTCATTAGATGGATTTTATTATTGCAAGAGTTTGATTTGATTATTAAGGACAGAGCTAGATTGTGTAACCAAGTAGCTGATCATTTAAGTAGAATCCAGTCCATTATTCCCCCTAATAACATTAATGAGTTATTTCCCGATGAGCATTTGTATGAAGTTAAATCTATTCCTTGGTTTGCTGACTTGGCTAATTATATTTCTTCTTCTCGTTTTACCTATTAATGCATATAAGAATTATTTGAATAAATTAAAATCTGATGCTAAGTATTATTTCTGGAAGAACCTTATTTATGGAAATTGTGCACTCGATCAAATTATTCGCAGATGTGTAACTTATGAAGATAGTATTCACATTTTACAATTGTGTCACAAACTCACCAGCTTGGAGGACACCTTGGTTCAAAAAGGACATTTATAAGAGTCCTAGAATGTGGATTCTATTGGCCTACTATATTTAAAGATTCCTATCATTATGTGTTAAATTGTGAACAATGCCAAAGAGTCGGGCATGCCATTTCTAAAAGAGATGAGATGCCACAGCAAGCTATTTTATTCTCGTGAAGTATTTGATGTTTGGGGTATTGATTTTATGGGCCCCTTTCCTGTTTCTAATGGATTTAATTATGTATTATTGGTTGTTGATTATGTATCCAGGTGGGTGGAAGCTAAAGCAGCTTAAGGATAATGATTCCAAGACTCGTGGTTAAGTTTATTCGTTCTAATATATTTTGCAGGTTTGGAGTGCCTAAGGCCATCATTAGTGACCAAGGGATCCACTTCTGTAATAAAACTATGGTTGCCTTATTTGCTAAGTATGGGGTTACACATAAAGTATCCATAGCCTACCATCCACAAACAAATGGCCAAGCGTAAGTATTTAACAGAGAGGTAAAGAATTTATTGCAGTAAACTTGTACAACCAAATAGGAAAGATTGGAGCCAACATCTAGAAGATGCATTATGGGCTCAAAGGACTCGCTTACGTAACACCATTAGGCATGTCCCCATTTCGAGTTATTTATGGCAGATCTTGCCATTTGCCCGTGGAAATAGAGCACAAATCATATTGGGCAGTGAAAGCTTGTAACTTATCCATGGAGGAAGCTCGGACAACAAAGGAAATTGGAACTTCGAGGAGCTAGAAGAGATAAGACTTCAAGCTTATGAAAATAGCAGTAATATATAAAGAAAAAGCAAGGAGGTTCCATGATGATAACGTATGTAGGAAGCAATTTAAAGAAGGACAAAAGGTACTCTTATTTAATTCTAGACTTAAACTTATTGCGTGTAAATTAAAATCCAAATGGACAGGTCCTTATGTTATTACTAAAGTATTTCCCCATGGAGTCGTTGAAATTTCTGATCCAAAAACAAGTAATATATTTACGCTTAATGGTCATAGACTTAAGATATTCCATGAAAGTCAACCTAGTTTCACATATGGATAATCATATAATTTCTTTAGCTAACCCAACTAGCAAGCAATAAGTTATGTGCCGATTAATTATGCAGATTAAAGTTTTTTTTTCGTGTATTATTTTTCTAAACTTATTTGACTCACATTGAGGACAATGTGTCTTTCAAGCGTGGGGTATTTAGGGAGATTTCTAAATTAATTAATGACTT
Source organism: Sphenostylis stenocarpa (assembly GCA_963425845.1). Classification (NCBI taxonomy): domain Eukaryota; kingdom Viridiplantae; phylum Streptophyta; class Magnoliopsida; order Fabales; family Fabaceae; genus Sphenostylis; species Sphenostylis stenocarpa. Next base: position 22,855,684 of record OY731404.1, on the reverse strand, counting down.
TGATTTGTTCATACTTGAGCTTTGTAATTCTGAGTTGGGCAAGCCGATGCAAGTATTATGTTTTATATAATCTGATTTTCTAAATTATGTGAGCTACAACCTTGATTTATTCATTGCTTTATGATTATTTAAGTGAGGTATTTAGACATTTTGATGACCGAATTAGTGGATGCCATGATAAGTTAAAACAGATTGATTCCAACTCGAATTGAGTTTAAAAGCCGTGAGATTTGAGCCTTCATTCTTTGATGTGTGATTTATTCTTGATGTTTTAACTATTGCAGTAACTTGACTTTATTCTCTCGAGTAAATTATCTGGTTCTATGCATCCGTTGAAAATGATCAAGGCCATCTTTGTTGCAACCACCGACCAAATAAAGCCAACCTTTAAATATTATTGACCCTAGTCACCCCTTGAGCCCGATTTATCTTTTCTTTGTTTATAACTTGTACATTACAAGCCTGAAGCCAGAATAACCAGTTTTAACCCTGGACTTTGGTGAAGGAAAGAGGTTCTAATTCATAGATTGAGCAAAGCTCAAGTGTGGGGTGGTGTTTAAATTATGTAAGGTTTAAAAAAAAGAAAAAGTTGAAAAGCTAAAAACAGCAAAGCTGGATTGTATTAAAAAAAAAAAAAGAAAAAAAAGAGGAATGATAAATTATGAAGCCGAAGGCATTGAAAAGTATTATGTATTAAAGATTTCCACCACACTTATGTAGTATTTAAAACCATGTTTCTTTTATCAAAGTTCCATTATTTAAAGCCTTGCATCCCTTTGTTATCCATACCTAAAAGTTATAACCCATGGCCACGTTATAAGCTTAATTAAAGTCCTTTTGATTCTTTGGATGCATGGTAATTAGGTTGATTGAAATTAGAATTTATTCAAGCCTATGATAATGGTTTTGCATTGAGAATATTTGAGTGAAACAGCATCTATATTTAAACAGTTGAGAGATGAGTGAAACACTTGACCTAGTGAGGAAATTCTCAAGTAAAGCTGGATAGATTTTTGTTTAAATTATTCATGAGTGCCTATTAATTAAGGAGTCAAGTGTTTGATGCTGTAACTTAGATGCATGAGGCTTGGATATGAATTTTTATATGCTCACTTTACTTAATTGATTTATAAAACATGGAACTCGCAGAACTTAAGCTTTGCCCAGGAGTGCAAAGGGCTAAGTGTGGGGTATTTGATGTGACTGATTTTCAGCACATCTTAAGTAGATTATAATGTTATATTATTGTTTATAATATGTTAATAAAACTTAATTAACTATAAGTTGTATTACTAGGCCTTTAGAAGCCGTAATATAAAATTCTGCATAAAAATAATAAATTGGCTGTATTTTATTGTATACGGGTACTGATATTAGTTTAATGTTTTATTTATTTTTTTTTCTACAGAGATCCTAAAATCATGATTCTTGAAGCATTGAAAGCTAGACAAATTCATCTTTCCAGCGGATCAAGAAACACTCAATTCGGAGCTAAATTGAATTTTATATAAATTAGTTAAAGGAGGTTACGCGCACAGAGTCGGTCCACCGGGCATGCCTCAGTAAAATAATTATCATAAATTCGATAGACCGCCAAAATTAGTCAAAACGGTGGTGTTTGAAAGATAACTTAACAAGATTTCTAATGAGACTAGAATCGTTTCATTTGAAGAATAATTGAGAAAACGGAAAGCTTCGAATCGCGCGGTACTGCACTGAAACGAAGGCAGTGCGACTCTTCAATATCTTATTGGATTAGGTCCGGTTATGGGCCTTGTAAGTTGTAATTGTACATTAGTTGGAGTATATAGTAAATTAACTTAATGTAATAACAGATAGTCGAAGTTTTCATGTTCAGATTCAATCAAATCGATTAGAATTCTCTCAGTTGTTCTCTCCACTGCACCATGGCTTTCTCCTTGCTTGCATCTCAATCTTCCATGTATGTGTTCATTCTTCTTCATTGTTCTTCACGAATTGGATCTGGATTTCCTTCCTCTATCATATTTAATTGTTTTTCTTTACTGAATTCTTGAATTAGATTAGGTTTTTACCGAACAAAATCTGCTGGAACTGAATTGCATGTGACAACTTGTTTAAGACTTGTGTTCTTGACTTGCTTTAGCTTGTGTATGTCTCTTGGTTGAGGATTGAAGCTTGCAATCACTTTGGTGAACTGTATGGTGAATGCTTGATTGATTAATTAGGTTTTCACAATGTCAAAAACGCAGTAGTTTTGCAATTTTGCTTACACCGAATCTGCTCCACAGCTTCTTGTTCTTGCTTTCTTTAATTTTCTCGCATTTTACTCGCTTTTACTTTACTCGTTTTGATGTTTTAATTGCTTTACAGTCACAGTAGCTAGGTTTTATTGCTTTGTTTACTTGCTTTAATCTCTGTAGAAGCTTAGTTTTAGGTTTAGATAGATTTTACTGCATTGTTTTAGGTTCTCGTCATAGATTAGCATAAGATTAGAATAGTTTAAGTGTAGCTAGGTTCTCATTTTAATTTTCTCGCACTACAAATTCCCCTTGAATACTGAAAAACTCATAAATATACATTACTTCACTCATTCCATCATTCACATCACACATTTACCACTGTTTTGAACATTTTGACCGAAGTGACCACCTGTCACTCTGGCCAGTTTTCAACCACACGCACCAAAACACTCTCACACTGGCCATCTCACATTTTTAAAACTCAAAATACAAACATATTTGCATTTACATCAGTCACCCATACATTTTATACACTTCATTTGATTCTTGACCGAGGAATTTCTTCATATATTCATTTTGACCGAGACCTTTTATTTTGTTCATTTTCTCGACCACTTTTCTCGACCACCAGCATCGTTCACTACTGGCCATTTTCCATTTTAAAAACTCAAAAATAATTACATTTCACTCGGTCATTCATATATTTTACACCTTGCATTTGATTCTTGATTGAGAAATTGTTTTTACATTTCATTCTCGACCGAGAGTTCACATTTCTGATCGTGGTTTCTGACCGTGGTTACTATTCATTGTGGTCGATTTATGAATTTCGTTTAACTTCATTCATCTCGCATTTTTTTTTCTCGTCTACATTCTTATAGGTCAATCATATATTTTGTTCACTAATTTCCATTTTTGACCGAGACAACTCATTAGTTTTTGTATGTTGACCGAGAGCACAAAGTTCTGACCGTAATTCCCGATCGTTATTACCGTTCACGCTCGGTCGATTTACGATATCGACCGTGGTTACTGTTCATCACTGGCCGATTTGTGATTTTGGGTCGATTTGTGATTTTCCATATTTTTAGCCATTTTTGCATTCTCAAGTATTTTCATTCACTCGCATATTAGGATTTTACCTCATTTTAATTTAGTCTAAGATTGTAAATTTCATTTTTAGTTTAGTTCCCCATTGAATCATTCATAACTCAATCATATACTCTTATTACTTCCACGGATTGATATTTTGGTTCCCATTGTACTGCATAATTACTGTTTTAGGGGAACTCATTTGAAAGTGTTGAAACTACGACATATCAATTTAACTTCTTTCAGTACCTACCCCCACCCTGTACGAACCCTATTCTATAAGGCTCTTGGGATGCTCTTTTTCGACATTTAGTCTTTTGATTGATGAGTACAAACCCTCATCCGGTTTTTGGAGATGTGTTGGCGGCTTATTGTCTTTAATCATGCGCCTATTCCAAGGGGAATGCTTGATTTTGTTTTTGACTTTTCTTTTTTAGTCATCCGGTTTTACCGGGGATTTTTTTTGTTTTTGGATTTTCTTTTTAGCCATCCGGTCTTGCCGGGGATTTTTGTTTTTGGCTTTTCATTTTAGCCATCTCGTCTTGCCGGGGATTCCTTGCTTTTTGGCTTTTCCTTTTAGCCATCCGGTTTTACCGGGGATTTTTGTTTTTGGCTTTTCTTTTTAGCCATCCGGTCTTGCCGGGGATTCCTTGCTTTTTGGCTTTTCCTTTTAGCCATCCAGTTTTACCGGGGATTCTTTGTTGGTTGCCTCTTATTTAGGCGGGAATCCACTGGGGATTTGTTGATTTTTGTTGGTTGTGCCTCTTGATTAGGCAGATGCTTCAATAGTGGTGAAGGCTTTTTATTTGTTTTTTTTGCCTCTGAATAGGCTGATGTTCTACTTGAGGATATTTGTTTTTTATAATACCTCTGAGTAGGCAGATGCTTTTTTTGAAAGCTTTGTGCTTATATTGCCTCTTGCATAGGTTGATCTCCCGTTTCTTGGGGATATCGGCTCTTTGCTTGCCTCTGAGTAGGCATAGGCATTCTTGGGAGTGAAGGTTTTGCCTTTCACTGGGGATATTCATATTGGGTGTTATAGGCGATTAACTCCCTGAGGATATGAATTTGTATTTTGCCTTTTGCTGGTAGGCCCGCTGGGGATTTTTTCTTTTTGGTGATCCACCAGGGTTTTGGTTGTTTTCTGAGATCTATTTTGGATTGCCCCCTAGGGAGGAATGGAGTTTTTGACTCCTTATTGGACGCTGTTGTTTGAGCTGGCTTTGCCTATGCTCTTATTCCTGCTGGGGAATGGGTTTTTACATATGTGCGCCTTTTATGCACATTGGCTTTTTCTTTGGATGAAAAGATATCTTTTTTCTCTTTTCTTTTTAGCGATCCCTGGGGAATTTTTTTTTTCTTTACTTCTTGGGGATCCAATCCTTGATTTGATTTAGTCTTGAGCTCCTGACTTTGTGAGGCTCTTTATTGGGTGGAATGAAGAGATTTTTTATTTTTCTCTTTTTTTGGAGATTCACCAAGGAACTTGTCAGCTTCTTGGGGATCCAACTTTGATGATGGAGTCTTGGCTCCTGGCTTTGTGAAGCTCTTATTTGAGCTGGATGAAGAGATTTTCTTCTTTTGTAGACTTTCTTGATATACTCTACTTGGAGATTTTTTATTTGGCCTTTTTTTTCGTTGTGGCCTCTGTTGGGGAATGAAAGTTTTTTCTTTTCTTTCTTTTTCGTTGCCCCCTGGTGATATGGAGGATTTGACTCCATTTTTTCTTTGATGGACTCTTGTGTAGTCCTTATTCTCCTTTGGGGAATGAAGCGGAGATTCTGGATGAGTGTGCTCAATGACTCATGTGGTGATGCCGCTGAGTCGTGAGGTAATCTTTTTATTTTGCCTCTGGAGTAGGCAAGGATCCGCTTGGGGATGATCAAGTCTTTCCGTTGGCTTTTTTCTGGTGTACCTTCTTTTATTGGTGGAGAAGGCTAGAGCTAGTTTCCTTGAAGCTCTTTATTCTGCTGAGCTGGTTTTGATTTCACCTTTTCTTTCTTGAGGGAATTTTTATTTGGAGACTGGATTTTGATGCCTCCTATTTTCAATCACAAGTATGGAGACTAGACTCCTTATATGCATGTTTATTATTCTGAAAAATTATTTTTTCTTGATTTTGACAAAGTCGTATTATGCAACTACTTTGTGTGTGGATGTCCTAAATGCAATCTATTTGTTTTTTTATTTTGATGCATTTAGAAAGTAACTGGCCTTCTCCCGTTGGCTTCTTATGAATATGCCGATGGGCTCCTTTCTTTATGACCATGATGGGTTCCTCCTTCATGATAATGGGCTCCTCTTTTATTCATCTCTTGGTTTTAGCCCTATCTTTTGCCTAGACCGCCTTTTACAGGTTTTCGATCTAGCGGGCTGCCTTAATTTTTGCCTAGAATATCTTAGGGGGCTTTTGCCTTATCTTTTGCCTAGATCGTTCTTTTGAGGTTTCCGATCTAGCAGGCCACCCTGATTTTTACCTAAGAATATCCTAACAAGCATTTATTCCTTTATTATTATTTTTTATGCTTCCCTTTTTTAGATGCATGCTTGATCTTTGATTAAAGGTCTTTGTGCATATTTATGATTTATCAATAAAGAGGCATTTCCATAATATTTGGTCAAGAGAAAGGAAATGAAAAGGAATTTTATTGATAAATGAGCAAAAGTTTATTTCTTTTATAGAAGGATTCCAAAAGGTATTTAGAAGAATGGATGGTCAGGGTTGGCTGTACTGTATAGGCTTATACAGTCATGTCCATGATATCTGCCCCCCTAGTTCTCCTAATTGCTTCAGTTGAGATGCCTGAGCTCAGAGTGAAGACTATGCAGACTGCTTGCTTCTGGAAGAATGTTACCTTAGCCGTCTTTCGGTTTTCGGCTGAGGTAACCATTGCTCTTAGTTAATTTTTTTGTGTTTTTTTTTTACCTCTACTTTTTGCCTAGGATGTATCCTAGCAGGGGATATGGACCCTATCTTTTGCCCAGGGATGCCCTTTGCGGGTTTTAATTCCTGACGGGTCTTGAGCAATGTCTTTAAGCATAATACTTCTTCACCGTATCAAAGTTGATTAGGTGTCGAAGTTCTTTTCTATCCATATTGGCGAGGATAAGAGCCCCTTCCGAGAAAGCTCATTTGAACAAAGGGTCCTTCATAGTTTGTTGCCCATTTTCCAATTTTATTCTTCTGGGCCGAAAACACATTATTTACCATTAAATCCTTCTTATGGTAAATATGAGGGTTGACTTTTTTTGTAAGCCTTTTTGATCTTCCTTTGATAGGCTTGCTCACGACATATAACATTCAGCCGTTTTTTTTCCATAATGTTTAACTGGTTATATCGGCTTTGAACCCGTTCAGCCTATGTTAAGTTTACTTCCATCATCATGTGCTTTTGTCAACATGATTAGCAGTACCGATTTGCCGTCTCAGATCTTTGCTATAACCGAAGAGTAATCATTTTGAATGTAGAGCAATTGTCATGTCAATGCCCCTCTTCCTTTCCTTAGGGATTTCAATCCTCCTATTGATCACTATATTTCCACATTTCCCAGTCAATTACTTGAATGCTTTGTGGTGAAGGGTCAAGAGAATAGAAGGAAAGGGATTTATTGCAAAGGCTTGTGTTTTAGAGGGATATTTTTGTAATAAAGGTTTCTGTAAGAATGGCTAGCCAAGGTTGGTCAATGTTTAGGCTAGTTCAAACAAACATTTTGTTTTCATGAGGTGGCGTCTTCAACTGATTACTTTATGGCGCCTATTTATGACTGATTAACTTTCCTAGTCCGCCCTTTTGGGTTTTCAGCCTAGGATTTTGCCCTTTTATCTTTTTGTCTTGGCCTTTGACCTTGACGGGCTTCTTTTAATAATAATTTCTTTTCTCAAAACATTGTCGAAACATGATTTTCTTATTCGTGTCTCTTAGCTAATCAATCATGTTAACTTTGGCTTCATTTTGTCTATGGCGTTTGGAACAAAACGTTTGTCTAAACATGATTATTTATGGGGTATAGATATGATTAGCGAGAAAAGAAGCAGATAGTAAGAATAGCATTCTTTTGTAATCCAAAGGGAAATGCGTGCCCTAAAGATGCTCGGGGGTCGGGTACACCCCGAGGAGTGATCTCTAAAATAGTCATTGGGTTTACATCCCTTAGAATCAGAAGAAGGACATCTAATGACTAATGCTACCCTTGATGCTAATATCCCTCCTTTTTGGAAGATCAACTTTTTAAGGTATGGAGGGGAGACTTTCCTTTTCATCGTACGACTTGTTCTTTTGTAGGGTTGTTCTTTAAAGGGTTATCCTTGAAATCTGGTGGCTCTCTTATTCCTTGAGCGTCCTTTCCAAGCCCTTGTCTGGGCTGTATCCATATCTCTTCATTATATGGGCCACTTTTAAATTGCTAGGAAGTCTTTCCATATTTTCAAATGTCCTCTTCAGCCGCATCCATTTTAAGGTATGGTAGACGGATCGCTGATTCAAATGTAGTCTTTAGCTTGAACCATGATCAACTTGTCGCCTACCACGAATTTGATTTTTCGGTGGAGCGTTGAAGAAACTGCCCTAGCACCATGAATCCAAGGTCTGCTCAATCTTCCCCTTGGATTCTTTTTTCTTTTTCTCTTTGGTTTCTTTATTTGTCCTTTGTTTTTAGGAGCATTATCTTCTAGCTCCTTGGGGGAATAAATTCTTTCGCTTCTTGTTGTGCCCCCAATGCCAGTTATATTGGAGATATTTTTATTAATGGACGATTCTTGTATGCATATCCACGGTGCAACTTTATCCGATGTATAAGGGAAAGGACGAGGCATGAATAAGCGCAAAGGTGTTATTACCCCTTCCCTAACATTATCAATTTGGGTATTTATTTCTTTCTTATTATCTCTTTGTCCCAAATTGATGGCCTCGGTTTTCTCCTGATGGGGCTATATTGATTGAGATTCTTTTTCCAACAGTTTTTGCATGTCCGGGGAAATAGTCCCCTCCTCACTGTCTGACTCAATCCATTCGCCTTCGGCTTTCGGATCTTCTAGAGAGTTTTCAATCATAGACATGACTGTTTATATGGTCTATATTTGAGTTTAGATTTTATTTAATTATTTTTGAATGAGAGAGAAAAGAATGAAAAGAATATGCACATTATGTAAAATGCCTCATTGTATTGATCAAAAGAGAAATATGTACAGAGCCCTTTTAATCAAAAGATCTCGCGGCCACGAGCAGAGATCGCGAGAGATGCATCGAAGCTTTTTGATATATTTTTTATTATATATTTTTTTTGTATTTATTTTTATTATTTTTTAGAGATGGCAAAATGATGAGCCCTAAATTGCTGATCTTCCTTATCCCGTCTTTTGATCGGGCTTGGAAAGAGGCTGATCATCTACTTTTGGAGTAGATGCATCAAAGGTAATCCACCCTGCATCTATCAGATTCTGGACCTTGTGCTTTAAGGCCACACAGTTTTCAACAGAATGTCCCGGAGCGCCTGAATGGTAATCATAGTTTTCATTAGACTTATACCATTCTGGATATGGTGGCTCTATTTTCTTGGGAGGGACACGCACGAGGAGCTTGGCGTCCAACAATTTCAAAAGCAGACTTCCATAGGAGGTAGGTATTGGAGTAAATTTCCTCTCTTGTCTGCGTGACTTGGTCTGCTGCGAGGAGGAAGAAGGAGTGGCAATGTTGATTGCATTTACGGTTCCTTCCTTCTTCTTTCCAAAGCTCTTTTTAACATTTGGAGTAGAGGAATTGGAGGAAGTATGCTGTGAAATTCTTCCACTTTTCAGACCTTGCTCTACTCTTTCTCCTATAATTACCACATCCGCAAAGAGTGTTGACGTGTTCCCTATCATTTTGTCATAATAGGGCCTAGTGAGAGAATTGATGAACATGGATGTGGTTTCCTTGTCGGACAGAGGAGGTTCTACTTGTGCTGCCAATTCCCCCCATCTTTGGGCATATGCCTTAAAGGATTCATCGTTTTTTTTGCTTAGTAATTGTAGATCTGCTCTTTCAGGGGTCAGATCAATGTTGTATTTATAGCGACGAAGAAAAGCATCTGCCAGATGTCTCCATGTTTGGACTTTCCCTCCTTCCAGTTGCATATACCAATTTAGGGCTGACTCAGCTAGGCTTTCCTGAAAGCAATGGATCAAGAGCTTTTCATTGTCAGCATATGCAGCCATCTTATGGCAGTACATCGTAAGATGGCTTTTGGGGCAAGTTAGTCCCATGTATTTTGGGAAGTCCGGAGTTTTGAATTTGTTAGGGAATTGGATGTTTTTAACGAGGCACATATCAGCCGCCTCTTTTACATCAAAGTTATGCCCCTCCATGGCTCTCAACCTTTCTTCAAGAGCAGTAATTTGTTGCTTTGATACTTTCGGAGCATGAATATGTACTGCTCTTGTATCAGATTGGTCATGCTCATCCTGAGGTTCCTCTTCTTCTTCTTGGTGAGAGGCTTGTCCACTTTGAGGACCCTCTTTGTGGAGATTCTGTTGGCGCATCATTTCTAACATCTGAGCCATTTGCTCTTTCAGCGTATTAAGCTCAGTGGTGAGCTTTCGATTTTGCTCCTCTAGCTGTTTCATCTTTTTAGCTTTCTGAGCACGAGTGAGGATGAGCGGAAGACCAACCACTTTCTAAATGATTTTAACGATTTTTATTATAGCTTTTTATTTCAAATGATTGGTGTGAAATAGATATGCCTTAGACAATAGCTTTGGTATCTTCTCAAAAGCCTATGTTTTAAGGGTACCATACCCACCTTAGTGTGTTAACTTCCTTTTTTTTAAAAGGCTGCCAACATACCTTAGCGCACTTATCTCTTCTAGGAAGGTGATAAACGCACTTGGGTCTCTTTCACTATTGTCTAAGGATATCTAATACATCCTAGAATGAATGTGTTTTATGCATGCACTACAAAAATATTTTTTCTGACAGCAGATATTGAAAGTGGAATAACATTTGACTGGGTTGTCCGATTTGGACGCACAACATGTCAAAACGAAGAGAAAAGGGTGAAGAACCAAGTTGCATATTCTCAAAGGGGATTTGGCCCAGTAATTTTCCCAAAAAACGCTCCTAAGACCCATTTTTTGGAGGTTTATTAAAATGATGTTTATGCATACTTTTCTTAGTGCATTTATTTTCTCTCTTAGTTTTACCACTTATTGGATGATATGGTATGAATGATACGACTTTTGTCAAGAATCCTTTTATATTATAAAAAGGAATTTTTATGGCTTTAATTGTTTTTATATTTTTTTTATAACCCTTTATCTCTTCTGTCGGTCAACGTGGCTACTTAGCTTACAAAGAACCTGAAACCAGGCTAGCATAACTGAAGATTGTCCGAGATAAAGTTGGTTTATCTTATCACTTTTATGGTTTTTAAGGGTTTTTCATTGTTTGTTGTATGATTACCCTATGCTAATGAATCAATACAAATGCAGCAAACGAATGCACACACAATTCATACATCCACGAGCAGAGCCACACTTATTTAATCATGAGGTAGGGTTTTCCTGCAGAAACGTGCTTGGTTTAGGTGGTTCTAAACTGTTCTCACCAGGCCAAAGGTCCCCAAGGTGCCCCCATTATAGGGACCTCTCAATCTCTCAGTCCTTGGGTCATGCACGGAACTCCGTGTCGACATCCTTAGACCAAAAGAAGAGAGTTATCACCTTGAGTTGGTGGTTTCCGACAACAGTTGTAGCCCCGTGTGCCAACAAGCCGGTCGTATCTGCCACCCACTCCCTAAAGGTATTAAATCTTGCCCCCGGGTATAGAGGGACTGTAGTGTGCAAGGGTTTTGTGTGCAATTTATATTTCAGACAATTTTGCAGAAAATAATCATACAGCAATTTATTAAACCCATACAATAAAACATACGAAGGGTAAAGGCGTAATTTCAAATCTTTACTTAGTTTGAATTTTATCCGTCACTAAATGGGATCAAATCTCTAGCTTCCACAGTGGAGTCGCCATCTGTCGCCGCCGTCCGTTCCGACGTCCAGGGACATCTCGAACGTTTATGCGAGCGGTCGCGAAAAGATGGTTTACACTCGCGTTTTTGTTAAAATATGTTCATTGCTTCCGAGGTGCTCAACAACTAAACTATCCTCTAATAAAAGCAAGGTTTTCGAAAAGGGGCTCTTTTGGAGTCGCCACCAATGTTTTGACCATAAACATTGGAAAAGGATAAAAAGGCGTTGATTTTAATAAAAACCAAACTTGGCCATTATAACCAGAGTTAGGTAAGGGAGTTAGTTACGTGTGGGGAAGGTGTTAGCACCCCACAACGCCCCTTTCGGGTTCCCTATGACAGACTAATTCATTTAAGTGAAGATTACAAGAAATTACGCGATTACCCTATTTTATTGCATAATATTAAAAATGGCTATCTACATGATTTTAGTTTACATTGCATACAGAAAGCAATAAATAAAGCAGTAAAAGAGAAGAGAATTGAAAAGAACCTCCGTAGCAAGCTTTGTATTGCGGATCTTTTAACTATGAGGATGCGTTTTGGCAAACCCCCGCTCTACAAAGACTCTCCTCTCCGAATACAAGATCGACTCGACTAAATTTTAAAGAAGAATCGAATGCTGGAATACAATTCCTTAACTGATTGTTACCTTATTACGGCAATCAGAGAGTTCATTCGAAGTAGGGAGAGAAGATAAGTATTGGGAGTTGTCTGGTGTGTGAAACAGTGGCAAATGAGCCTCCTATTTATAGTTTTTCGTAGCCTGACACTTTGGGACGCCCCTCTGGGTTGGGACGACCGTCTGGGTTGGGACGACCGTCCCAATTGAATTTTTTACACTTGTTGGGACCTCCTGAAGAGTGGGACGGGCAGTCTCACTTGGGACGGCCGTCCCACTTGGCCAGGGTAGCTTGGGGCGGCCGTCTCGACTTTGGGACGGCTGTCTCAACCTGTTTTGGCCAGCCTTTGTGTTCTGGGACCCCTGGGAAGCTTTCCTTTCTTTATTCGGACATCGGTTGATGCCTATAGACGCCCGTTGAAGCTTTATCTTCATATAGGAAGTCTTCTTGACCTTTATTGAGATGCCAGACGAGCTTTATCTTGTTGTAGGAAGTCTCCTTAGCCTTTATTGAGAGGCCGGGCAAAATTAGGGGTCTATAGTAGCGCACTCTTTGTCATGTAGTGCCCCTTTTTCCTCACTTTAGGGATTTCAATCCTCTTGTTGACTATACGCCTCCATATTCTCAAATTAATTATTAGAATATTGTTGTGAGGGTCAAGAGAAAAGAAACAAAGAGGCAAATTCAATGGCTTGTGTTTTAGAGGGTTAATTTTTATTTAGAAAGTTTTTGTAAGCATGGTTGGCTAGGGTTAGGCTTAGGTGTTTAAGCTTTTGTCTAAGCAAACAGTTTCCTTTTTTTTTGTATTTGCACCTTTTAGTTTTATTCCCATTAGTTTTTATGGCTAGCTGACCTCCCTAGATCGCCCTTTGGGTTTTCGAACTAGGATATTGTGCTTGGCCCTAACTTTTGTCTAGGTTCCTCCTTTTTGTAATTTGTTTTAGAGAATCCTAGCGGACCTTGTTTTGTAACCCTAATTTTTGCCTAGGCTACCCTTTATTTTTGTTCGGGTATCCTACCGGGTCGACCCTATCTTTTGCGTAGCCCCCTTAGTGGGTTTCCTACCGGGTAATTTGCCCTTTTCTTTGGCCTTTGGCTTCTTTGGGCTTTTCTCTTTTCTTTTTATTTATTTTTGTTCACAATATTGGCGAAGCATGACCTTTTTTATGGATGAGGTGAAGTCTTACTTTTATGTGCTTCTAATAAACTAGCTTGACGATAATAGCAATGGTAAATATTGATTATTTGAATGTGCTTTTTATTCTTCTTCTTTTATGTTTACTTAGACAGGGTTATTTATGTGGTCTAGTCAGAAATAGGAAGAAGAGGAGCAGATAGTAAGAATCATTCTTTATTAATTAATAAGGGAATATGTGCCCTGAAATGCCCGGGGGTCGGGCTAGCCCCGGGGGATAATCTCTAACAATCATGGGGTTTACATCCCTTAAATGAAGAAAAAGGCTTCCTAATGACTAGGGTAGCTCTTGACGCTTGTACCCCTCCACTTCGGAAAATTTGCTTGAGTGTGCGGAGGGGAGACTTCCCTTTTCTTCTTTCCGTCCGGCCCTTAGTTGGGTCATATCCTAGGCCATGCTTGAAAGGATTGTCTTTGAATTCTGGGGGTTCCCTCATGCCTTGGGAATCTGCCCCCAGTCCTTGGCCAGGATGGTAACCATCAACATCATGCGGGCTACCTTTGTATTTTTGGGAAGTCGCTCTATGCTGGCAATTTTGAGCGCTTGAAAAGATGTTTCAAGGACCTCTTCAGCCGCATCCACATAAGGCTGGGTGGACGGTCCACTGATCAGGATATCGTCTTCTGCTTGGACCGTGACCAATTTATCGTCCACTATGAACTTCACTTTCTGGTGGAGCGTTGAAGGTACTGCCTTAGCGTCATGAATCCAAGGTCTGCCGAGGAGACAGCTATACGCTGGAGTAATATCCATGACATGGAAATCGACGTCGAAGATAGTGGGTCCAACATGAATTGGCAAGTTAATCTCTCCCACTACTTCTCGTTTGGATCCGTCGAAGGCTCGAACGATGGTGCTGCTTGGGCGCAGACGGGTTCCTTGTATAGTTAGCTTGTCTAGTGTGCACTTGGGCATCACGTTCAAGGAGGACCCGTTATCCACAAGAACTCTGGCGATGAGGTACTCCTTGCACTTAACTGAGATATGCAAGGGCTTGTTATGATTTGACCCCTCGAGGGGGAGTTCTTCTTCTGTGAAGGTGAGGTGATCGCTTGTCATGATGTGACCGACGATCCTCTCAACCTTTTCTTGGGATATAGTATGAGGTACATGCGCCTCACTCAAGACCTTCAGCAGGGCGTTTCTGTGCGGTTCCGAGCTCAATATTAAAGATAATAATGTTATCTTCGCAGGTGTGCGATTGAGCTGGTCTATGATGGAATACTTGCTTTGCCTTATGAACTGGAGTAATTCCTCTGTCTCCTCCTTGGATTCCTTATTTTCTTTTTCTTCTTCGGTCTTTTTATTTTTTCCTTTATTTTTGAGGACATCTTCCTGTGTGTCCGTGGGGGAATAGACTCTTCCACTTCTAGTCATGCCCCCAATGCCGGCTATATTTGTTATTTCTTCTTTTACTGGTGAAGATTCTCCATATCTCCACGGTACAACTTTATTTGATTCGTAGGGGAAAGGACGTGGCATAAATAGTCGCACTGGTGTCCTTGCCTCCTCTTCTTTATTCTTGAGGACCAATGGCCGAAGCTTATTTTCCTCTTGCAGCGAGTCAACCGTTGGGGTAAGCTTTATTAGGAGTGGCTTTCTCTCCATTCTTCTGATTTGGAAGATGTGTTAGTTAATCCTTCCTTTTTATTATCTTATTTATTAAGCGTGAAGGAGGGGAAATTTAAATATGCAAATGAATGTTTATGCATGCAAGTAGACAGTCGTTGAATAAAGAAGAAGATTTCATTTATTCAATAGAAGGTGTATATTCCCCTATTCCATACTACGAAGCAACTTTTGGCAAAAACAGAAAACCTTAAAGAAACCCACAGGCGGGTCTTGATCTCTCTGTAGTTCTCTTTCGGCTTCCCGGACGTGACGAGCAAGTGCTTTGCTTTGTTTTCGGACTGCCTAGCTCATATCTTCACTATACTTCTGAGCCTCTTGGATCTTCGCCTCTTGATGAACGACCAAGGCTTGTAGTTCATCGAGCTTCGCAACGGCTCGGTCTTTCTCTTGTAGTACCTGGCCATACTAAGCTAGCCCGTCTTTTTCCTTGCAGCGTAGCTTAGCGAGACTTCTGTTGAGTCTCCGGTTGGCCTCTCGCTCTTGGCGTATGTCTAACCGAGTCTTGGTGAGCTCTTGCGACAACTCCTTGATCGTTTGAGCCTGTTTTTCTGATTCGGCCTCAAGGCGTGCTGATTTGGCGGTTATTTCTTGGAGTTGGCTATCCGAACCGGTTCTGGCAGTTTTGGATGCTCGGATAGCTTGTTCATTAGAGTCAGCACATTGATCCTTGAGGCGCTCTATTTCATGATCCTTTTTCTTGCCCTGCCTTTGCAGACCGTCTATTGTGAGGATAGATTCTTGCTCTCTCTCCTCAAGGGCCCTCATCTGGGCTCCCATGATTTCTATCCTCTGGGTCAAGGCATCAATTTGAGCCTGCAGCTCTTCATTATTGGCGTTCGTAATGGGTGTGGTGGATGGTTGAGCCATCCCTCTTCTTTTTCTCCACGCCTCGTAGTCACTGGTGACAGTCACTCGAGCTTTTCCTAGCTCTCTATCTCCCATGTAGACTGGTTTCTCCCATGCTTTTCTTACAGCTAGTGAGTTGGAAATTGTGCATGGGTCTCCGAAGAAACACAGTCCTCCGAGTTCCCTCCGAGAAATGATAGTTTGAGTCCTCATGAGCTGTCTCATAGCTACTCTAGGTGAATAGGCTATGCAACCCCTGAGTCCTATCAAGGGTACGTTTGGATAGTCTCCACATCTGATGAGAACTGGGCCAGGTCAGAACCAAGGGCAGACCCAGGATAAACTGTTTGCGTCCTTGCGTTTCAACTCGTCCCTCCATTCTGAAGTTAGGCATCGTTGGAGGGTATTTTGGAGAAGCTTTTTAAAGGGTCGGGGAACATCCCCATGTGTCTAGAGGGGTACAGGTGCGTGACGCTCCACACAAATAGCAATGAAGAGCAGCAGCGAAGTGTTTTCCCTTGCTTTTGGTGGCAGAATTCCACCGAGAGCAAGGTGTCGGCAAGGATTGCAGGCAGGGGACTCTTTGAGTTTACGTCCCAGGCGAAGAAGACGTCCATGACAGCCTGATCTACTGTGTCGAGGTGGAAAGGGAACAAGATCGTTCCAAAAATGATTAGTGTCAGGGTTTTGTTGAAGGCGACCCACTCTGCCCTTTCAGCCAAGTAGGACAGGTGGTCTTCCAACATCGAGACTTTCCAACCCTGGGTGTTCCCTTTTCCTATCAGGGTACTCTGCCGGGAAGGTAGTTGAATGAGGGCAGCGACTGGTGCTGCAGGAGTGTATGCCTCGTGGCGGATATGGACCCCGGCTGATTTGGGCCATCTCAACATAGTCTCATACTCCTCTAAGGTGGGCACCAGGTCGAACTGCAGAAATTCGAAGCACCGCAGACTGGAGTTCAAGAAATGGATTAATACCCTGAGGAACACCTGATCGAAACAGATCTTCAGTAGGTCTAAAATCTGTCCATAGGATTTTTCAAACTCGGCACGGACCTCTGGTGGCATTGTCGCGCTAAGCCGTTCCAACTTCTCAGTATGGTAACGAGGAATATCCACCTTCTTTAGCTGTCTACTAGTCCCCTCCATTTTCTAAAACCAAAATGCATGTTTTATGAAAATGATGCTTATGTGAATGAATGTGAGTGTTTATTTTCCTATTTATCATGTTTTCCTACATGATGTATGGTAATTGCGTATATTTTTTTTGAAGAATAAACTATCTACATGAATGTTCTATGAGTGTAATATTTTCGGACCAGGTCCTATTTATGGTTTTGGAATTGGATTTTTATTTTGATTTTTATTGCTTTTTATTTTGTAGCCTTTTATCTCTTCTGTCGGAACTGCGTGGCTACTTAGCTTGCAAAGAACCTGAAACCAGGCTAGCTAAAAGGCAGACTGTCCGAGATAAAATGTGGCTTTATGCGAAAAAATATTTAGCGTCCCTTATCTCTTCTGTCGGAACTCCGTGGCTACTTAGCTTACAAAGAACCTGAAACCAGTCTAGCTAAAAGGCAGACTGTCCGAGATAAGGGTGTTTATTTGGAAAAAATATTTTTTGTGATTTTTGTTCTGTTGTTTGTTTATGCTATGCAACAAAAAAATGCAACAAACATATGCACACACAATTCGATCATCCACGAACAGGCGAGAATTCGTTTTTATCACGAGGTAGGGTTTTCCTGCAAAAAAGTGCATTGGCAAAGGTGGGTTCTAACTGTTCTCACCAGGCTAAGGCCCCCAAGGTGCCCCCCATATAGGGTCCCCACTCTCCAGCCTTCCGACCATGCTTAGCACTAAGGCTATAGTCAGTCTTGTTGCCAAAAGAGGAAGGTTATCACCTTGAGTGGTGGTTTCCGATCACACTGGTGGGCACAAGGCCATCACTACAGCGAACCGTACCTGCCACCCACTCCCTATGGTTTTCTCACTTGCCCCCGGGTATAGAGGGAACTGTAGTGTGCAAGGGTTTGTGTACAGTTTGTATTTCAAACAATTGCGTAAGTATAAACAAGCAACAGTTATTTAAAGCCAAACCGTAAAACATGTTATAATACAAGGTAAGGGCAAAAGCGTTATTTTCTTGGTTTATTTATTTTTTAAGCCGGCCCATCACTAAATGGGATCAACTCTCGAGGCTTCCCCAATGGAGTCTCCATCTGTTGCCGCCGTAAAAAAGAGGCGGTCGGAGCGACGCGATGGTTTTGACCCTCTTGTTTTTCGCGTTTGGTGATTACAATGCCTTTAGGTTGTCCGATAATCGGGCTGAACCTAGGGGCGAGGTTTTCGAAAAGGCGCTCTTGGATTGTCCGATAACCGGGCTAATCCAAGAGCTAGTTTTGGAAGGTTCTGTGGAGTCGCCACCGATGTTTTTACTGAAAATATCGGAAAAGGAAAAAAAGGCGTTGGTTTTTCGAAAAACCAACTTTGGTCGTTAGAACCAGAGTCGGGTAAGGGAGTTAGTTACGTGTAAAGGAAGTGTTAGTTCCTTTACGACGCCCCTTTCGGGTTCCCTATGACAGGCCAGCTATTTAAAAATATTTAAACCGGTGAAAATGACGATTTTACCCTTTTATTCTGCAGAATTAAAATTACGACTACATGGATGAAAATCCCTCCTATCCTAGTATGGGGCCTAATAGTCTCTCCTGGTGGCTTGTTAGGCTTCTTCCATCTTCGAATAGGAGGTCTTCTACTCTTTATTTGGAGGCCGGGAAAGATTTGGGGTCTACATCGAGAAAAGAGGCCAAAGGAAAGGCTCGGTGATCCCCAAGCGGATCCTTGCCTACTACAAAGGCAAAACAAAAAAATTACTTCATGACTCAGCATCACCACATGAGTCGTCAAACATAGTCATTCGAAGCTCCAACCGCCATCCTTCCATCCAAGAAAAATGAGGCCATCAAAAAGTCAACAGAAAGGCTTGATCATCCCCAAGTGAATCTTTGCCTAATCCAAAGGCAAAACAAAAAGATTACCTCACGACTCAACTTCATCACCACATGAGTCATCGAGCACAACTCATCCAGAATATCCGCCACATTCCCTAAAGAAGAATAAGGGCTACACAAAAGTCCATCAAAGAAAATACGGAGTCAAATCTTCCATATCACCAGGGTTTCAATAAAAAGAAAAGAAAAACCTTTCACTACCCAATAGAGGCCACAACAGAAAAAGGCTGAATGAAAATGCCCAAGTAGAGCATCTCAGAAAAATCTACAAAAAGAGGAAAACAAGAAAATCCTCATCTTCCCACTCAATAAAGAGCTTCACAAAGTCAGGAGCTCAAGATTCCGTCATAAAAATCAAATCAAAGTTGGATCCCCAGGAAGCCAACGAACTCCTTGGTGGATCGCCAAAAAAGAGAAAAAGAAGAAAATATCTTCATTACCAACAGATAATAAAAAGCCTGTGCGTATAAAAGAAATTAAAAAAAGGCGCACGCATTTAAGAAAGCCAAATGTGAAAATCGCGAAAAAAGAGAAAAAACACGAGAAAAAGGCAAAATAATCAGAAAATCCATTCCCCAGCAGAATAAGAGCATAGGCAAAGCCAACTCAATATATCAGCATCCGATGAGGAG
Organism: Sphenostylis stenocarpa; assembly: GCA_963425845.1. Classification (NCBI taxonomy): domain Eukaryota; kingdom Viridiplantae; phylum Streptophyta; class Magnoliopsida; order Fabales; family Fabaceae; genus Sphenostylis; species Sphenostylis stenocarpa. The sequence continues at coordinate 22,836,430 of OY731404.1, read as the reverse complement.
TCAAAAACTCCATTCCTCCCTAGGGGGCAAATCAAAATAGATCCCAGGGAAAGCAATTAGTCCCCTGGTGGATCATAAAAAAAAAACTATTCACAGTGAGCCTATCAGCAAAGGCAAAATTACAAATTCATATCCTCAAGAAGTTAATTGCCTATAAATATATAGGCAAGAACTGGCAAGCAAAGAACCAAGGTCCCCAAAAACGGGAAATCAACCTATGCAAGAGGCAATACAAGCCCAAAGCATAAAGTCTTCACCACTATTGAAGCATCTACCTAATCAAGAGGCACAATCAACATATCCTCAATGGAGTCTTGCCTAAATCAAGAAATCATCAATAATCCCCGGCAGAGACCAGATGGCTAAACAAAAAAGCCATAAAACAAAAATCCCTAATGGATTCCTGCCTAAATAAAAGGCAACCAACAAATAATCCCTGACAAACAATACGTCAGATGGCCAAAAGAGCCAAAAACAAGAAATCACCCGTAAGACCGAATGGCTAAACAAGAAAGCCAAGAGAACAAAGAATCCCTAGTAAAATTGGATGACTAAAGACAGAAAAGTCAAAACCAAAATCAATCAATTTCCATGAATGGGCGCCTGATCCGAGACAGTAAGCCGCCAACATATCTCCAAAAATCGGATGAGGGTTTGCACTCATCAAAAGATTGAATGCCAAAAAAGAGCATCCCAAGAGCCTTATAGAATAGGGTTCATACCAGATGAGGGTAGATACTCATCAGAATCTAGCAAAATGCAGATTCATACCAGGTGGGGGTAGGTACCCACAAGAGCCTTATAGAATAGGGTTCATACCAGATGAGGGTAGGTACTCATCAGAATCTAGCAAAATGCAGATTCATACCAGGTGGGGGTAGGTACCCACAAGAGCCTTATATAATAGGGTTCGTACCAGGTGGGGGTAGGTACCCACAGGAGCCTTATAGAATAGGGTTCGTACCAGATGAGGGTAGGTACTCATCAGAATCTAGCAAAATGCAGATTTATACTAGGTGGGGGTAGGTACCCACAAGAGCCTTATAGAATAGGGTTCGTACCAGATGAGGGTAGGTACTCATCAGAATCTAGCAAAATGCAGATTCATACCAGGTGGCGGTAGGTACCCACAAGAGCCTTATAGAATAGGGTTTGTACCGGGTGGGGGTAGGTACCCACAAGAGCCTTATAGAAAAGGGTTCGTACCAGGTGGGGGTAGGTACCCACAACAGCCTTATAGAATAGGGTTCGTACCAGGTGGGGGTAGGTACCCACAAGAGCCTTATAGAATAGGGTTCGTATCGGATGAGGGTAGGTACTCATCAGAATATAGCAAAATGCAAATTCATACCAGGTGGGGGTAGGTACCCACAAGAGCCTTATAGAATACCGTTCGTACCAGATGAGGGTAGGTACTCATCAGAATCTAGAAAAATGCATATTCATACCAGGTGGGGGTAGGTACCCACAAGAGCCTTATAGAATAGGGTTCATACCGGGTGGGGGTAGGTACCCACAAGAGCCTTATAGAATAGGGTTCGTATCGGATGAGGGTAGGTACTCATCAGAATATAGCAAAATGCATATTCATACCAGGTGGGGGTAGGTACCCACAAGAACCTTATAGAATACCGTTCGTACCAGATGAGGGTAGGTACTCATCAGAATCTAGAAAAATGCAGATTCATACCAGGTGGGGGTAGGTACCCACAAGAGCCTTATAGAATAGGGTTCGTACTGGGTGGGGGTAGGTACCCACAAGAGCCTTATAGAATAGGGTTCGTACTAGATGAGGGTAGGTACTCATCAGAATCTAGCAAAATGTAGATTCATACCAGGTGGGGGTAGATACCCACAAGAGCCTTATAGAATAGGGTTCGTACCGGGTGGGGGTAGGTACCCACAAGAGCCTTATAGAATAGGGTTCGTACCAAATGAGGGTAGGTACTCATTAGAATCTAGCAAAATGCAGATTCATACCAGGTGGGGGTAGGTACCCACAAGAGCTTTATAGAATAGGGTTCGTACCAGGTGGGGGTAGGTACCCATAAGAGCCTTATAGAATAGGGTTTGTACCAGATGAGGGTAGGTACTCATCAGAATCTAGCAAAATGCAGATTCATATCAGGTGGGGGTAGGTACCCACAAGAGCCTTATAGAATAGGGTTCGTACCAGATGAGGGTAGGTACTCAGCAAAATCTAGCAAAAAGTGGATTCATACCTGATGGGGGTAAGCACCCACAAGAGTCTAGCAAAATGCAGACTCGTACCTGGTGAGGGTAAGTACTCACCAGAGCCTTATAAAAGAAAGTTCAAACCAGGTAGGGGTTGGTACCTATCAAAAATATTTATCATCCAAAGGATCAGCAAACTTCAGCAAAGGAGCATCCGAAGGATGACCGGGCAAAAAAGGGTTAACTCCTTCACCTACCAACTAACTTTGTGGGCACATTAGGCCAACAATTAGTCAGGCAGGTGAAGGGGGGGCAGCTGTAGACCCCTAATTTTGCCCGGCCTCTCAATAAAGGCTAAGAAAACTTTCTATCTGAGGATGAAGCTTCGGTGGACGTCTATAGGCATCAATCGGCTTCCGTCTGAGGAAAGGAAAGCTTCCCAGGAGTCCCGGAACACAAAATCTGGCCAAAACACTCGAGACAGTCGTCCCTGAAGTCGGGACATCCGTCCCAGTCAGCCCAGACGGCCGTCCCACATGCCAGACGGCCGTCCCACCCAATTTTGACACTTGGGACGGCCGTCCCAGATCCCAGACGGCCGTCCCGAGCTCTGCAGACGGCCATCCCTATTTTCTGCACCCCAGACGGCCGTCCCGAGTTGCCAGGCTGAAAAAACTATAAATAGGAGCTCATTTGAGCATTTTTACACACCCCAGACACTTGTCTTCTCTCCGTCTTTCGAATGAACTCTCCGATTTCCTAATAAGGTAACAATCAGTTAAGGAACTTTCTTCCGACATTCAATTCTTCTTAGAATTACAGTAGAGTCGGTCCGTTAATCGAGGAGGAGAGTCTTTGTAGAGCGGGGGATTACCAAAACGCATCCTCACAGTTAAAGATTTGCTATAAAAAGCTTGCTACGGAGGTTCTTTTCACTTCTCTTCTCTTTTATTGCTTTATTTACTACTTTCTGTATGCAATAGAAAATAGAATCATGTAGATAGCCATTTTTTAATATGGTACAATAAAATAGGGTAATAGCGTAATTTCTCTTAATCTTTACTTGATGAATTAATCCGTCATAGGGAACCCGATAGGGGCGTCGTGGGGGTGCTAACACCTTCCCCACGCATAACTAACTCCCTTACCTAACTCTGGTCATAATGGCCAAGTTTGGTTTTTCTTAAAATCAACGCTTTTTTATCCTTTTCCAATGTTTATGGTCAAAACATTGGTGGCGACTCCATAAGAACCCTTTTGCGAAAACCTTGCTTTTATTAGAGGATAGTTCAGTTGTTGAGCACCTCAGAAGCATTGAACACATTTTAAAATAAAACGCGAGTCTAAACCATCTTTTCGCGACCGCTCGCATAAACGTTCGAGATGTCCCTAGACGTCAGAATGGACGGCGCCGACATGGAACATGTCATTTGTTAGGATCATCATTAGTGTCTTGGCATTCTAAGAAACAAGCATGTGTTGCTTTATCCACTACTGAAGCTGAATATATTGCAGCTGGTAATTGCTGTGCTCAAATTTTGTGGATGAAACAACAATTAGAGGACTATAGTATCTTTCTAAGTGATATTCCTTTGATGTGTGATAATACAAGTGCAATCAATCTTACTAAGAATCCAGTAATGCACTCTAGAACTAAGCATATAGAGATTAAACATCATTTCTTAAGAGATCATATTAGCAAAGGAAACTGTAAAATTAAATATGATGATACAAAGCATCAATTAGCAGATATTTTTACTAAACCTCTTCCCAAGGATAGATTCTATGATCTTAGAAGAGACTTAGGAATATTAGAAATAGTCTAAACTCTGCTTAATTGACCAATCTTTGCATTGATTGAGGGGGAGCTATAATTTTATCTTATGCACTTATTGGGGGGGAGCTTTCATTTTTTTGATCATAATCAAAATAGGGGGTGAAATTATTTAAAGCCTCTTATGCTTATTAAATTTAAATATTATCTGGTATGTTTAATGTTTTTGTTAGATGTGACAGATAAAACAGGTTATTACAAAGGGATTTAAAGGAAATTTTGATCATCATCAAAAAGGGGGAGATTATTGAAACATACAAGGATATGAATGTTGAACATATATGGATATGAAGCTTGTTGATTTTGATGATGATCAAGAATAAAGGACTTAAAGATGTGAAGACTTTTAATGTTATGTAATAACTCTGTTTTCATGATTTTGAGTCTGTAATATTAGAGTGCAAGATAGCCAGCACATTCAGCATCTGCTCTCTGGAATAATCGATTAAAACCTCTGTTAATCGATTAAACTGAGTGGTTTTGGGTTCTAGGTGAATTTAGCTCTGGAATAATCGATTAACACTCAAGATAATCAATTATTTCAATCAGATATGTGTTTTGAATTTCAAAATTGGACCAAGTTTCGAAAACCCTATTCCCAATTCATCTGGTTTCGAAAATCCCCAATTCCCAAACCCTAATCTTTCTACTTAAGGTTCTCTAAGGCTCTCTGCAAAGTGAACAACCTTTTTCAAACAAAAGTTGAGAGTTCTGACTGCTAGATAACTGTTTGTTGGAGGAAAAAGGGGCTTTTGAAACCTAGTGTGGGCTAGAAGCGATAAGAATCACTGAGTGGGTTTTCTTAATGGATTGTGTGTTGTGCCGTCTCTAGGGAAAGTTGTTCTTCATCCTTTGTGGGATTCAAAGGAGGTGTTCATCTCTTGTGTGACTCAAGAGAGGTGTATTCTTTACCTTATCTTTTCAATTGTTATTTGTTTGTAAAACTGTTATTATAGTGACAGCGTTAATCCTCTATTTGAGTGATTAGCAACTAGACGTAGGGTCTTTTGATCCGAACCAGTATAAATTGAATGTGTAATACTTCTCTATTTACTTTAAACATCATTTTAATCGGTGAAATTTGGTAAAAATTTTAAAACCCTAATTTTTGTTAAGAAACCAATTCACCCCCCCCTCTTGGTTTTTGTCCGTAAACGCAAACATTCCGCTGCGCGATTCTAACACCTAAGACAAAGGTGAAAGAGACCCCGAGCACATTTGTAACCATCCACAAGGAAGGGACAAGCGTACTAAGGTATGTGGTGACCTTCGTTATACTTGTCAAATCCATGATGGGGAAGGAACCATTATACCGAAGTGGGTATGGTGCTCCATGAAGCGTAAAGCTTTACGGATGATACTAAAGCCATTGTCTTAAGGTGTATCTATCCCACACCAATCATTCATTTTAAGTAATAAAATTCATTTTTGCATCCTAGAAAGTGGCTAGTCTTCCTGTGGTCCGAACCCGTGCACAAAAGGCTAAAGCGATGGAGTAGCTAGAAGAGCAGAACCGTAAACTCACTGCTGAAGTTAACTCGTTAAGAGAATAAATGACGCAGATGATGGAGTTAATGCGCCAACAGAACCTCAATAAAGGTGATACTCATGGTGATCGCGCATCTCACCATGAGGAAGAAGAAGAGGAATTCTTTTACGAGCAAAAAGCCCCAGTGCAGTCCGAAGCAAGGGCGGTGCTCATCCAGTCCCCTGAGGTCTCCAAGCAACAAATCTCCGCTCTGGATGAAAGACTTGTTAGAATCGCGCAGCGGAATGTTCGCGTGGTCGGACAAAAACCAAGAGGGGGGGGGGGTGAATTGGTTTCTTAAAAAAAATTAGGTTTAAAAAATTTTCCCCAAATTTTACCGATTAAAAAGCTGTGTAAACGTAAATAAGATAGTGATAGAGTCTTACACAGGAGATTTATACTGGTTCGGATCAAAAGACCCTACGTCCAGTTGCTAATCACTCAAACAGAGGATTAACGCTGTCACTATATTCAAAGTTGTTACAAACAGATAACAATTGAAAATACAAAGTAAAGAAAACACCTCTCTTGAAACCCACAAGAGATGAAGAACAAATTTCCCCAGAGACGGCACAACACACAATCCACTAAGAACTCCACTTAGTGATTCTTATCGCTTCTAGCCCACACCAGGTTCCAAAAGCCCCTTTTTCCTCCAATAAACAGTTCTCTGGCACTCACAGCACTTAACTTTTGTTTGAAAAAGGTTGTTCCATTTTTCTGAGTGCCATAGAGAAGCTTAAGTAGAGAAATTAGGGTTTGGGAATTGGGATTTTCGGAACTAGGAGTCTTGGGATTAGGGTTTTCGAAAATAGGTTTAATTTGAAGTTGAAAATAAAAAACAAACTGAAATAATCGATTAAATGAAGTGTTAATCGATTATTACAGAGCCAAAATCAACAGAACCCCAAAACTCTCTGTTTTAATCGATTAAAAGCCCTGTTAATCGATTAACAGGTCTGTTAATCGATTAACAGGTGTGTTAATCCATTATTACAGTGAACAAATACAGAAAATGGTTTTTCTCACTGTAATAATCGATTATTTGACCATTTAATCGATTAAAGCCGAGGCAAACTGATAAATTTGAGTTTTTGAAGCTTCTAAAGTGCAGACTATGAATCGGCTATCTTAAACTCTAATATTACAAACTCAAACTAATCAAAACAGAGTTATTACACAATAAAACAAGTCTTCAACTCTCTAAGTTCTTTGTTCTTGAATCATCATCAAAATCAACATGCTTCATGTCCATGTAAGTTCAACATCAAGTCCTTGAATGTTCAACAATCTCCCCCTTTTTTATGATGATCAAAATTTACTTTTAAAGCCTTGTAATAACCTGTTTTATCTGTCATACTAACAAACACATTAAACATACCAGATAATATTTAAAATCAATCATAGTAGGCTTTAAATATTTCTCCCCCTATTTTGATTATAATAAAAAAGAATTCTTCTATAACAATCATAAGAGTTCCCCCTCAAAATATGCATAACTTGGACATAACTCCCGCTCAATCAAAGCATTAAAAGAACACCACATTTTATTTCAGAAATGAAAATACATTACAATACAAAAGAAAAATAAAATCAAATTTAAAATTCTTCACTATCATCACTATGAAAGTGTGCATCAAATCTATTTTCTAAATGGCACACTTTATCATCTACATCAGATATACGACAAATTATTTCCTCATGTCGTACTCCAGAAAGAGTGAAGAATGCCTGCATCCTCTAATTCATATCAGATAACATGTCTTCCATAGATTGTCGGGTTTCATGATGAGCAGAGGAAGTTCCAACACTTTGGATTTGATCAGAGGGAAACTCAGCAGCAGGAGGCATATCTTCATCAGAATCTTCATTATCGTCACCTTCGTTTGGAACGTCATCCTTGTGAACATAAATATTGTTGACACGCACCATTTGGAGTTGGGTCAATGTGCTGTCCAGCATGCGGTTTAAGTTATTCGTTCTTACTGTTTGTTCACCTTCGACATTTACTCCTTTGTATTCAAGAATGCGAGAGACGAGGAGGGCATATGGAATTTTGAAGGTGGGATGGCATTTGGCTTTTAACATAGTCATGGTGACAAGAATGCCCCAATCTAAAGGCTCATTCTTCATTATGGCATGAATAATACGAAGATCAATTGAAGAACATTGAGCATGATTCGTAGCCCGGGGACATAAGATCCAGACAAGTAAATGTAAAATCATGCGTTCCTCCTTCTTCAAAGGTCCAGCAAGAAGGAGACGCCCAATCTCCATGGAGGGGTTTCGCAGAAAAAAACGGTAAGCCATGATCCTATCAAAATCATCTAACTCACCATACACGTTAATAACATCTTCTCTTATAGGAAAATGGGCAACGTTCTCCCAAATATCATCATCAAGAATAATTGTTACCCCCTTTACACGAGAGGTAGCAATTTGATCTCTAAATTTGAACCTAGAGTAAAATACCCTAACTAAGTAAGGATAATACGTACCTTGCATTTGGATGAAAGGGAGAACTCCTTGAATTTCAAGGAGATTAGGAAAGTTGAATCCCCTATTGATGAACTGATCACCAATAAGGAACTGAGGAGAAATAATACCACGTTCCTTCCAATAAGACAGAAATTCTTGTCGGCCTTCAGCATCAGAGATCCATCCTTCTACAGAATTAGGACGGGGATGAGATGAGGGTGCATATCTTCTTCTAGTGGAGATTTTAGCACGAGAAGATGAGGCCATTGAAGGATTAAAAGAGTAACAAGAAGATTTAGGAGGACAAGTTAAGTGAGAAGAAGGCAAGATTGATAGAATGAGGCAAGAAAGCTTGATTTCAAGAGATAGAAGTGAAATGGAGGTCCCTATTTATAACCAAGCATCTCCAACGGTCATATGAAAGTGAATAAGGGTCAAAAGAGCCGTTGGCAACGGCTAGGAATCAAAACTTGCCAAGTTTAATCGATTAAAACTCGAATTAATCGATTAAACTAGTACCAGACCCATTTAATCGATTAATTTGAGCTGTTAATCGATTAACACTGAGTTTAATCGATTAATGGGCGAATTAATCGATTAATCCAGAGAGAAATGTCATGTTTTGGGTGTTTTGGATGCAAATAATCGATTATAACTCCAATTAATCAATTATTCCAAAGAGTTCATCAAATATTTGAGGTTTATACACATGATAATCTATGAACATCCTACATAATGAATTATAACATTACAACCATCCAAAAACTGTCTAATTAAGCAGAATTTAAGTTATTTCTAATATCCCTAAGTCTCTTCTAAGATCATAGAATCTATCCTTGGGTAGAGGCTTAGTAAAAATATCTGCTAATTGATGCTTTGTATCAACGTACTCTATTTTACAGTTTCCTTTGCTGATATGATCTCTCAAAAAGTGATGTCTAATCTCTATATGCTTAGTCCTAGAGTGCATTACTGGATTCTTAGTAAGATTGATTGTACTCGTATTATCACACATCAAAGGTATGTCATTTAGAAATATACTATAATCTTCTAGCTGTTGTTTCATCCACAAAATTTGAGCACAACAATTACCAGCTGCAATATATTCAGCTTTAGTGGTGGATAAAGCAACACATGCCTATTTCTTAGAATGCCAAGATACTAAAGATAAACCTAACAAATGACATGTCCCACTAGTACTCTTTCTATCAATTTTGCATCCACCATAATCAGCATCAGAATATCCTATTAAACTAGTACAAGCATTAGATGGATACCATAAACCAAAACCAGTAGTTCCTTTTAAATATTTTAAGATATGTTTTATTGCAATTAGGTGAGATTCTTTTAGACAAGCCTGAAATCTAGCACACACATAGACAGAATGCATAATATCAGGTCTACTTGCAGTTAAGTATAACAGTGAACCTATCATACCTCTATACATAGATTGATTAACTTCCAAACCTGATTCATCCTTGTCTAAATAGCATGAAGTTCCTATAGACCCCAAATCTTGCCCGGCCTCATAATAAAGACCAGAAGACCTCCTTTTTGAAGATGGATGAAGCCTAAGAAGCCACTAGGAGAGACTATTAGGCCCCATACTAGGATAGGAGGGATTTTTGGCATGAAAATAAGGATTTTTGCCCTTTAGGGTCGAGACCGCCGTCTCGGATTCGAGACCGCCATCTCGTCTTGCGAAGGTGGCGAGACGGCCGTCTCGTTTGGCGACATGGCCGTCTCGACCTTGCCAGACGAAACGGCCCGTCTCGACCTGATAGGCGCAGATCCCTATAAATAGTTGCGCCATTCCCCTCATTTCACTCAGTTCTTCCATTCTCTCTCTAGAAATTTCTTCAAATTCTCTCTCTAGTGTTAGAAAAGTAGGCTGAGATCAAGAGGGGGGGTGAATTGATCTTTAAAAGTTTTTCGCAAGTAATAGACTATCTATTTCGAAAAGTAAGATTTCATATCTGTTCTTGAATTACAAAGCAATCAATCAATATAAATGCAGCGACAAAATTAAAATAGAGAAAGGTTAAGAAAGATATCACCGGTGTTTTATACTGGTTCACCCAATACCAGGGCTACGTCCAGTCTCCAGCCAAATTCCAGCTGGGTTCCACTAGATCAAATGTTTTACAGATTTACAATCTTATACTTAATCTACCACAAGAACCAAATTCCAGTTCCTGCACTCAACCTCTCACCAAGAACCAAATTCCAGTTCTTGATAACCTCTACAACCAAATTCCAGCTGCAGAGAGACCAGTGCCCAAATTCCAGGCACCAACACCTAACCTTTCACCAAGAACCAAATTCCAGTTCTTGACAACCTCTACAACCAAATTCCAGCTACAGAGAAACCAGTGCCCACAATTCCAGGCACCAAACAATACAAAAAGAAAGTAAAGAAATGAAAAAGAAGAAACTAGAATGCTCAAACCAGTTTATGCAATTCTGTTGTAAGTGTTTCTTCTTCAAAAGAAATCAAGTTGCCTCAAGAAAGATTTTCAAAGAACTTCTCAAAAACTGATGCGAATCTTTCTTGAAAAGAGTGCTAAAGTTTGCTTGATTGATTGCTCAAGGATGTGTAAAAACTGATGTTCAAAGTCTGTTAAAAAAGTTCAAGCCAAATTGTTTTTATAGAAGATTTTCAAAACTGTTGGTTTAATTAATCTGTTAAAAGATTCTTTTAATATGTTAAAAGTGCAGTTTTAATCTGTTAAAACTTCTTTTAATCCATTAATACGTTCTTGATTCTTTAACAGATTTGTTTTAACTGATACGACAATGTTTATATCAATGAAAACACTTTACAAAAAATATTCTAAGTTGATTTAATCGATTCTTTCGCAATTCAATCGATTGAAATACTGCAAAACTTTCTTGTAAAACTTTTCAAGTTATTTTAACTGATAAAAATAAGTTTTAATCGATTAAAACGCTGTGTAGAAATTTTCTAAGTTGTTTTAATCGATTGAAACGTGTTTTAATCGATTAAAAAAGTTCTGATCGGTCATAACTCAATTCTGATCGATCATATCTGATTCTGATCGGTCATAATTGTATTCTGATCGATCATCCTGAACTCCAAGTGGTTTTAATCGATTAAAATCAAGTTGTATCGATTAAAATACTGTAAAAATACTTCTCTGAACTTTCTAAGTGATTTTAATCGTTTATTTCAAAACTATATCAGTTAAAAACTTGTTTAAGAAAGCTTTTGTCAAAATACTTTGTTTTTAATTGTTTAAAACATTTTTAGAGGCATTTTGCAAAATCTTTTAAGTGAAGAAACCTCATGCAGCAGAAAAGATAAAATGATTATACCTAAGCATAGCTGAAGACACACTAATTCTTCTCCTCTTTTATCTTAGAGACTTTTGTCCACTGCAAAGTTGCTTTTAACTTCATCTTTGACTTCATCAAATCAATGAGATATTTGCCAAAGTATTTCAATAAGATCTTCATCACTTTCAGTCTCCCCCTATTTGATGAAGACAAATACCACTTTTGAAAAAAAACTCTGCAAAAGAAGTCACTTGATAATACAGATTTAGTGAGTAATAAAAAATGAATTATCTACCTATTTCTCCCCTAAATTGTTGCTCCCCCTAAATTAATAGTTATTTTTCCCTTTAAATTGATCAAAAGTAAAAGCAACTATTTCTCCCCCTTTTGACTTCATCAAAAAAATAGGGAATAGAAGAGAAACAATGCATAGGTATGTATTGAAAAGATTTTGAAAATAGAAAAAATGAAAAATATGATACTTTACTCATGTAAAGATCAATCAAAGTTGATTCAAACTTATCTTCATTAACACGTTTGTAATGAATACAATTAATACGTGTAAAGATAAGGGAATCACGCTTTAGTAGCATGTTACAAGAACAACCATTAACTAAAGCCTTTAATTTTTCTTTCTAGAATAAAAATCGATTAAAAACAGGATAAAATCGATTAAAAAGTTCATGTGTTAATGATTTTAATCGATTGAAATAAAGGTTTAATCGATTAAAATAGTGAAGGACTTTGAAGTATAAAACATAAGTGCATTTAATCGATTATTTCGACATTTAATCGATTAAAACAGTAAGGAAAAATGTTGTATAAATTCTTTTAATCGATTTAAAAGATTTTTTATTGAATAAAACACTCAGTTTTGAAAACTAAGTAATGTTTGATGCGAATTTCTCACGCCTAATCTTAGTGGATATTTTGTAATACTGATCATCTAGAAGAATGTTTAACAATAATATCAACTACATCGATTAAATTTTAACCAATAGATCCAACAAAATCAGAATAAAATCTTATTTAGCTAATTTAACTGATGTAAGCTAGTTTATAAAGATTTTAATCGATTGATACGCAGTTTAATCGATTATTTTGTTATGAAAAGTGTTTCCTTTAATCAATTTAATCGATTAATTCCATTTGGTATCAGCTAAAACTCTCAGGGATCTATTTTGAATTCTATCTATGCTAGTTTGATTCGAATTAAACCTACATTATATTAATTCAAAGCTAGAGAGATTGTGCCTGGTATATAACCAGTAATATTACAGACCCAGAAATTTAGAATAAGCATCAAAAGAAATAAGCAATAAAAGATGAGAAGGGATAAGAAGGGACCCTTTCTGTCAAAAAAAAAAAACTCAATCATCCCAGTTGCCTTGGTTCCACAATAACATCTGAAACTCTTTCAGAATTATTGAAAGATCCTCTTGTTGGTTTGTTGTTAGGGATGCCAGATCAACAATATAAAATTGATCCCTGTACTGCCAATAAAACACACATACCCTGTGCCAATTTTAGCTTTCCATTCAATTCTTAAATTTCTGTCTCAGATTTGTCTCCTTACAGTATCACCTCGTGATCTACAGCTTGAATCATGTCTATGTTGTTGTCAAAATGTAGTTTGTTCTTCCTCAAAGTCCATGTCTTACACTATATCGGCCTCAAAAACACCTAAAGCTTCAAACTGATTGTAAAATGACTCTGCTACAAATTAATCGGAGTTGACCTTGTTTGTGTTTCTGAATTGGACCTTGTTTGCAGCAATTTATTTTTGAAAACTTTTAAAATTCCCTTTTGAAGTCTTGCAAGATGCATACCTTCTTGCAGAGACTGTGGTTTATGAATTCTCACAGATTTTTCCAGTTTAGTTTTCATACCTTCCAAAAAATTCTCCCAAATCTTCCTCTTGTTGCAATCTTGATAATTCAACAATATCCTCAAAAGCACGATCATCAAATCGATATGACATATCTTGTGATATTTGTTCCCAAGATTTATTCTTGAAACTGGGTTGATGCATGCAATGTCACTGCCATGAAAAATCCTTTCCATCCAGCAATAACTTTTCCAAATTATGCCACTAGTCTAGTTTCCAATTCAAAGATTTGTTCAGTCTTTGATTTCCAGTTAAAGAATTTGTGCCATTGAAAGGAAATTGGATGTTCTATAACAAACTACTCGAATTGGACATGTCCGAAACTCATTCAGCAATATTCATGATTGTCTGGCCGCTATTTATGACTGTAATGGAAGAAACTAAATTCTCTAATGTATACTACAGTGAATCAATGATATGTATGCAGCAGATATTTGAGAAGAGATTTTGAAAATATGAAAACAGAAGAAAGATGATAAGTTGAGAAAGGATAAGTTCAGAACCTGGTTTGATGAAGAACCGGATTTCAAATTTTTGAAATTCAAAGAGACAAAACTGCAATGTTTCAGCTTTAACTGCAATTGTCCCCTTTACCAAAGACAGAGGCATAAATTTCTGGATGTTGGGCACATCAGCTATTTTGATCTTGGAAAGATGTTTGACTTGGTCAAAGAATATTTAAAAGCATTATGCAGATTTTGATTACCATAAAAACTTGGGATTTTGACTTTGATTTGCTTACCAATTTTCATTTTGATGTTATAAAACTAATTTTCAGAAACAAATTAATCGATTAACCAACTACTTAACCTATTAAGTTGATCTTTAATACTAGGCTTGAAACTGTTATAGTGAAGTAATCAATTATTTCATAAAGGAATCGATTGTTTCTTGTACAGGATGAAATTAATAAAATGATAACAGAATTTAAATCGATTAAAACGAAAAGGAATCGATTAAATTTTAAATCTTAGTATTTTTAGTTGATATAAATTCTTTTTAATCTATTAAAACAACTAAACTCAAAACCTGAGAACGTTTCAATCGATTAATTCGACATTCCAATCGATTAAAATGGTATGGACAGATTTTCCGATATCCTCTGTAAGTTATTTTAATCGATTAATATTGTTTTATATCAATTAAAACAATCAGCTTTATGAAATCGAACCCGATTCGTCGCTTTGAACTCCAAGGGATTCCCGCATTTTGTTCTTGCAAAACAAATTTAACATGTTTCGGTACCCTTTATAATTACTCGGGTCCAATTAGGTTATTTGAAATGACTTTAACTTTGGAATCCATTTCATTCTACCTTTAGGAATAACATACTTTTTAATTCTACAAGTATTTTACCGAATGACCTCTTTTCATGCAAGTAAAAGCATTTAATCACGAGTATGATTTCCTATTTACATTTGTTTTTCCGACTTTCATCCTAGATTTAAATCCTATGCCGATTTGTCAAAAATTAGTTTTTGTGACCCAAGTAAAACGTCAAGATTAGCTTGACCTCGTGTAAATCTTGAAACGGTTTGCGATAAAAAATCAATTTTCTTTTGTAATTCCGAACAATTATTACAGGGTTTATTACATGCACAATCGAATTATCATGAATTAATTTTAAGAAATCACAATCAGTTTCATCTTCAAGAATTCTCTTTTCAAGAGAGTCTACTTTATTTACTAACCAATTATTCAATCCTTTTAGCCTATCATTTTCTTTTTGCAGTTTCTTAGCCTCTTCATGCATTTCATTAAATGCTTCTTGTAATGAATTATAGTTCACTAAATTTGAAGAAGAATTAGAACTTACACTGCTGGATTGAAGATTTTGATTTGCCATTAGACACAGGTTGGCTTCTTCATTATCAGAATTGTCTGTTGATGAAGTGTCATTGTCATCCCATGCTACATAGGCTCTTTTTACATCTGTTGTCCCTTCATGAGTAACCTCAAGAACATCCCACATCTCCTTGGCAGATTTGCATTGGGATACCCTGAAAAACTCATCCATGTTAAGTGCAGAAGTAATAATATTTTTAGCAATACAATCATCCTGGATTAATTTCTTTTCACAATCATTTAAGCTAGACCAATCTTTGTTAATGATATCTGTTTTTTGTTCAATGATATTCCAAACATTTATACTAACAGATTCAATAAAGATCTTCACCCTAATTTTCCAAAAAGGATAATCTGTTCCACAAAACAGTGGAGGTCTGTTAATAGAAGCTCCCTCAGAAAACGGTAATCTGTTTTCAGCCATGGATCGAAGAACTTGAATAACTTTCAAGCACCTCGCTCTGATACCAATTGTTAGAAAAGTAGGCTGAGATCAAAAGGGGGGGTGAATTGATCTTTAAACGTTTTTCGCAAATAACAAACTATCTATTTCAAAAATTAAGATTTCAGATCTGTTCTTGAATTACAAAGCAATCAATCAATATAAATGCAGCGACAGAATTAAAATAGAGAAAGGTTAAGAAAGATATCACCAGTGTTTTATACTGGTTCACCCAATACCAGGGCTACGTCCAGTCTCCAACCAAATTCCAGCTGGGTTCCACTAGATCAAATGTTTTACAGATTTACAATCTTACACTTAATCTACCACAAGAACCAAATTCCAGTTCTTGATAACCTCTACAACCAAATTCCAGCTACAGAGAGACCAGTGCCCAAATTCCAGGCACCAACACCTAACCTTTCACCAAGAATCAAATTCCTGTTCTTGACAACCTCTACAACCAAATTCCAGCTACAGAGAAATCAGTGCCCACAATTCCAGGCACCAAATAATACAAAAAGAAAGTAAAGAAATGAAAAAGAAGAAACTAGAATGCTCAAACCAGTTTATGCAATTCTGCTGTAAGTGTTTCTTCTTCAAAAGAAATCAAGTTGCCTCAAGAAAGATTTTCAAAGAACTTCTCAAAAACTGATGCGAATCTTTCTTGAAAAGAGTGCTAAAGTTTGCTTGATTGATTGCTCAAGGATGTGTAAAAACTAATGTTCAAAGTCTGTTAAAAAAGTTCAAGCCAAACTATTTTTATAGAAGATTTTCAAAACTGTTGGTTTAATTAATCTGTTAAAAGATTCTTTTAATTTGTTAAAAGTGCAGTTTTAATCTGTTAAAACTTCTTTTAATCCATTAATACGTTCTTGATTCTTTAATAGATTTGTTTTAACTGATACAACAACGTTTATATCAATTAAAACACTTTACAAAAAATCTTCTAAGTTGATTTAATCGATTGTTTCGCAATTCAATTGATTGAAATACTGCAAAACTTTATTGTAAAACTTTTCAAGTTATTTTAACTGATAAAAATAAGTTTTAATCAATTAAAACGCTGTGTAGAAATTTTCTAAGTTGTTTTAATCGATTGAAACATGTTTTAATCGATTAAAAAAGTTCTGATAGGTCATACCTCAATTCTGATCGATCATATCTGAGTCTGATCGGTCATAACTCCATTATGATCGATCATCCTGAACCCTTAAGTGGTTTTAATCGATTGAAACATGTTTTAATCGATTAAAAAAGTTCTGATCGGTCATAACTCAATTCTGATCGATCATATCTGATTCTGATCGGTCATAATTGTATTCTGATCGATCATCCTGAACTCCAAGTGGTTTTAATCGATTAAAATCAAGTTGTATCAATTAAAATACTGTAAAAACACTTCTCTGAACTTTCTAAGTGATTTTAATCGTTTATTTCAAAACTATATCAGTTAAAAACTTGTTTAAGAAAGCTTTTGTCAAAATACTTTGTTTTTAATTGTTTAAAACATTTTTAGAGGCATTTTGCAAAATATTTTAAGTGAAGAAACCTCATGCAACAGAAAAGATAAAATGATTATACCTAAGCATAGCTGAAGACACACTAATTCTTCTCCTCTTTTATCTTAGAGACTTTTGTCCACTGTAAAGTTGCTTTTGACTTCATCTTTGACTTCATCAAATCAATGAGATCTTTGCTAAAGTATTTCAATAAGATCTTCATCACTTTCATCTAGAACCCCTTCGAAGCATTTCCGGAGTTTCTGAGTGTTTTCTAGAGTTTTTTATAGCGTTTTTGAAAGATTCTGGCGCTGTAAAGAGGGAAGGGCTACCAAAAACCACCCAAATTATTAAAGAATTAATAGAAAGCTTGCCTCGGAGGTTTCTACACTCTCTCTATCTCTTTTACCGCTTTACTTTTAATTATGCAATAGATATTAGGGCCATGTAGTCATAATTTTTAAATTCCGCAAAATAAAGGGTAAAAGCGTATTTTCACCGGTTTAATTATTTAATATAGTTGGCCTATCATAGGGAACCCGAAAGGGGCGTCGTAAGGGAACTAACACTTCCCTTACACGTAACTAACTCCCTTACCCAACTCTGGTTCTAATGACCAAAGTTGGTTTTTCGAAAACCAACGCCTTTTTCACTCCTTTTCCGATGTTTCCGGTAAAAACATCGGTGGCGACTCCAGAAGAACCCTTCCAAAGTTAGACTTGGGTTAGCCCGGTTATCGGACAATCCAAGAGCGCCTTTTCGAAAACCTCGCCCCTAGGTTCAGCCCGGTTATCGGACAACCTAAAGGCGTTGTAACCACACAAATAAAAACGCGAAAAACGAAAAGTCGAAACCATCGCGTCGCTCCGACCGCCTCGTTTTGACGGCGGCAACAGTTCCCATGGGTGTGTTAGCTTCCTTTGAGGTGTCCATTCCAAACTTTTTAAGGATCTCTTTGCAGTATTTGGTTTGAGAGATGAAAATGCCATCTTTAAGTTGCTTGATTTGAAGTCCAAGGAAGAATATCAATTCTCCTGTCGCCGCCGTCCATTCCGACGTCCAGGGACATCTCGAACATTTATGCGAGTAGTCGCGAAAAGATGGTTTAGACTCGCATTTTTTGTTAAAATTATGTTCATTGCTTCCGAGGTGCTCAACAACTGAACTATCCTCTAATAAAAGCAAGGTTTTTGAAAAAAGGGTTCTTTTGGAGTCGCCACCAATGTTTTGACCATAAACATTGGAAAAGGATAAAAAGGCGTTGATTTTAATAAAAACCAAACTTGGCCATTATAACCAGAGTTGAGTAAGGGAGTTAGTTACGTGTGGGGAAGGTATTAGCACCCCACAACGCCCCTTACGGGTTCCCTATGACGGATTAATTCATTTTAGTAAAGATTACGAGAA
The DNA here is from genome assembly GCA_963425845.1 of Sphenostylis stenocarpa. Lineage (NCBI taxonomy): Eukaryota > Viridiplantae > Streptophyta > Magnoliopsida > Fabales > Fabaceae > Sphenostylis > Sphenostylis stenocarpa. The sequence continues at coordinate 22,818,034 of OY731404.1, read as the reverse complement.
GTTACGCGATTACCCTATTTTATTACATAATGTTAAAAATGGCTATCTACATGACTTTATTCTATATTGCATACATAAAGCAATAAATAAAGCAGTAAAAGAGAAGAGAATTGAACAGAACCTCCATAACAAGCTTTGTATTATGAATATTTGATCGTGAGGATGCATTTTGGCAATCCTTCGCTCTACAAAGACTCTCCTCTCCGAATACAATAGTGACTCTACTAAATTTTAAAGAAGAATCGAATGCTGGAATACAATTCCTTAACTGATTGTTACCTTATTAAGGCAATCAGAGAGTTCATTCGAAGAGGGAAGAGAATAGACAAGTACTAGGAGTTGTCTGGTGTGTGAAACAGTGGAAAATGAGCTTCCTATTTATAGTTTTCGCTGCCTGCACATTTGGGACGCCCGTCTGGGTTGGGACGCCCGTCCCAACTGCCTCTTTTACAAAGGCTGAGACCACCTGAAAGCTGGGACTGGCAGTCCCACTTGGGACGGCCGTCCCACTTGGCCAGGGAAGGTTGGGACGGCCGTCTCGACCTTGGGACGGCCGTCTCGACCTGTTTTGGCCAGCCTTTGTGTTCCGGGACCCCTGGGAAGCTTTCCTTTCTTTATTCGGACGTCGTTTGATGCCGATAAATGCCCGTTAAAGCTTTTATCTTCATATAGGAAGTCTTCTTGGCCTTTATTGAGATGTCAGGCGAGCTTTGTCTTTGTTGTATGAAGTCTCTTTAGCCTTTATTGAGAGACCGGGAAAAATTAGGGGTTGTCGCCGCCGTCCGTTCCGACATCTTGGGACATCTCGAACGTTTAATGCGAGCGGTTGCGGAAAGATGGTTTAGACTCGCGTTTTTTGTTTAAAATATGTTCATTGCTTCCGAGGTGCTCAACAACTGAACTATCCTCTAATAGAAGCAAGGTTTTCGAAAAAGGGGTTCTTTTGGAGTCGCCACCAATGTTTTGACCTTAAACATTGGAAAAGGAAAAAAAATGTTGATTTTAAGAAAAACCGCACTTGGCCATTATAACCAGAGTTGGGTAAGGGAGTTAGTTACGTGTGGGGAAGGTGTTAGCACCCCACAACGCCCCTTTCGGGTTCCCTATGATAGATTAATTCATTTTAGTAGAGATTACAAGAAATTACGCTATTACCCTATTTTATTCGTACAATAAATATGGCTATCTACATGATTTTATTTACATTTCATAAAGCAATAAATAAAGCAGTAAAAGAGAAGAGATTTGAGAAGAACCTCCGTAGCAAGCTTTATATAGCAACTCTTTTACAAAAAGGACGCGTTTCGGCAGTCCCTCGGTCTACAACGACTCTCCTCACGACAAAACTCGACTCAACTAAAATTTTCTGGAAGAATCGAATGCCGGAATATAATTCCTTAACTGATTGTTACCTATATCAGGCAATCAGAAAGATCATTCGAAAGAGGGAGAGAAGTAGACAAGTGCTCTGAGTTGTCTAGGGTGTGGAAAATGAGCAAATGAGCCTCCTATTTATAGTTTTCGCTGCCTGGCACATCTGGGACGGCCGTCTGGGGTGGGACGGCCGTCCCACTTGCATTTTTAACACAGAGCCAGCCCCCCTGGGACTTGGGACGGCCGTCCCACATGTGGGACGCGCGTCTCACTTGTCCTAGGTTAGTTGGGACGGCCGTCCCAACTCTGGGACGGGGGTCTCGACCTGTTTTGTCCAGTTTTTGCGTTCTGGGACCCCGGGAAGCTTTCCTTGCTTTTTTCGGACATTGGTTGATGCCGATATGTGTCATTTGAAGCTTTATCTTCATATAAGAAGTCTTCTTGGCCTTCATTAAGATGTCGGGCGAGCTTTATCTTTATGTAGGGAGTCTCCTTAGCTTTCGTCGGGTGACTGGGTGAACTCTATGTTGTTACGAGAGATCTCCTTTTCTTTTATTAAGAAGTAGGGCAAAATTAGGGGTCTACAGCTGCCCCCCCTTCACCTGCCTAGCTAATTTGTTGGCTTGATATGCCGACAAAATTAGTTGGTAGGGGAAGGAGTTAACCCTTTTGCCCGGTCATCCTTCGGATGCTGCTCCTTGCTGATCCTCTGGATGATAAATATTTTGATAGGTACCAACCCCTATCTGGTTTTGAGCCTTCTTATATAAGGCTCTGGTGAGTATTTACCCTTCACCAGGTATAAGTCTGTATTTTACTAGACTTTAGTGAGTACCTACCCCCACTAGGTATGAACCTTGTTCTGCAAGGTTTTGGTGAGTATTTACCCTCACCTGGTATGAGTTCGCATTTTGCTAAACTCTTGTGGTTACTTACTTCCGAGGTGCTCAACACTGAACTATCCTCTAATAGAAGCAAGGTTTTTGCACCTGTTTTTTGTAATGCTTCTGGTGAGTATTTTACTCTACTCGATGCATTTTACTAATTTTTCTGATGAGTACCTACCCTCATCTGGTATAAACCTTATTTTTATAAGGCTTTGGTGAGTACCTATCCTCACCTGGTACGAATCTGCGTTTTGACAGACTCTTGTGGGTACCTACCCCCACCTGGTACGAATCTGCATTTTGACAGACTCTTATGGGTACCTACCCCCACCTGGTACGAATCTGCATTTTGACAGACTCTTGTGGGTACCTACCCCCACCTAGTACGAATCCGCATTTTGACGGACTCTTGTGGGTACCTACCCCCACCTGGTACGAATCCGCATTTTGACGAGACTCTTGTGGGTACCTACCCCCACCCGGTACGAATCTACATTTTGACGAGACTCTTGTGGGTACCTACCCCCACCCGGTACGAATCGCATTTTGCTAGATTCTAGTGGTTTTTACACCCCCACTTGGTGCGAACCTTATTCTATAGGGTTCTTGAGATGTTCTAAAAAAAATCCTTATCGGATTTTTGGAGGAGTGGCAGCGGCTTCTGTCTTTGATCATGCGCTTATTCCATGGGGAATGATTTGATTTTTCTTTTTGACTTTTCTGTCTTAGTCATCCAGCTTTGCCGGGGATTTTTGTTTCTGGCTATTTCTTTTTTAGCCATCCGGTCTTGCCGGGGAGTCTTTGATTTCGGCTTTTCTTTTTAGCCATTCGGTCTTGCTTGGGGATTTTTGTTGATTTCCTCTTTTTAGGCAGGAATCCTCTCGGGATTTGGACTTTCTATTGATTGTGCCTCTTGAGTAGGCGAAAATCCATTTGGGAGATTTTGTTGATTTTTGTTGGTTGTGCCTCTTGATTAGGCGGATGCTTCACTAGTGATGAAGACTTTTATATTTTGGGCTTGTATTACTTCTTGCATAAGTTGATTTCCCGTTCCCTGGGGATATAAGCCCTTTGCTCATCTTTAGAGCATGCAGATGCTTTTTGGAAGTGAAGGCTTTGCGTTTCACTGGGGATATCCGTCTTTGGGCGTTATGAGCGATTAACTCCCTGTGGATATAATTTGATAGTTTGCCTTTGTTGTAGGCTCACTGGGGTAGTTTTCTTATTGATGATCCACTAGGGAATCGATTTCATTCCGGAGATCTATTTTGAATTGCCCCCTGGTGATATGGAGGGTTTGACTTCGTTTTCTTTGATGGACTCTTGTGTAGTCCTTATTCTCCTTTGGGGAATGAAGCGGAGACTCTTGCTGAATTTGCTTGACGACTCATGTGATGATGAAGCTGAGTCGCGAGGTAATCTTTTTGTTTTGCCTCTGGAATAGGCAAGGATCCTCTTGGGGATCATCGAGCCTTTTCGTTGGCCTTTTCCTTCTTTTATTGGTGTAGAAGGTTGGAGCTAGTTTTCTTTAAGCTCTTTATTCTGCTGGAATGATTTTGATTTCGCGATTTTGATTTTTATTTAGAGGCTGGATTTTGGCGCCTTCTATTTTCAATCATAAGCATGGAGACTATCCTCCTTACACGCATGTTTATTATTCTTGTTTGAAGAAAATTATTTTTCTCGATTTTGACAAAGTCGTATTATGCAACTACTTTGTGTGTGAATGTCCTAAATGCAATCTATTTATTTATTCATTTTTGATGCATTTAGAAAGTAACTGGCCTTCTCCCGTTGGCTTCTCATGAATATGTCGATGGGCTCCTTTCTTTATGACCATGATGGGCTCCTCCTTTATGATGATGGGCTCTTCTTTTATCAATCTTTTGGTCTTAGCCCTATCTTTTGCCTAGACCGCCCTTTGCGGGTTTTCGATCTAGCGGGCTGCCTTAATTTTTGCCTAGAATATCTTGGGGGGCTTTTACCTTATCTTTTGCCTAGATCGTTCTTTTGGGATTTCCGATCTAGCAGGCTACCCTAGTTTTTACCTAAGAATATCCTAGCAGGCATTTATTATTTTCTTATTTGTTATGCTTTCCCTTTTTTAGATGCATGCTTGATCTTTGATTAAAGGTCTTTACGCATATTTATGATTTATCAATAAAGAGGCATTTCCATAATATTTGGTCAAGAGAAAGGAAATGAAAGGGAATTTTATTGATAAATGAGCAAAAAGTTCGTTTCTTTTACAGAAGGATTTCAAGAGATATTTAGAAGAATGGGTGGTCAGGGTTGGCTATACTGTATAAGCTTAAATAGTCATGTCCATGATATCTGCCCCCCGGTTTTCCTAATTGCTTCAGTTGAGATGCCTGAGCTCAGAATGAAGACTATGCAGACTGCTTACTTCTGGAAGAGTGTTATTTTAGTCGCCTTTTCGGTTTTCGACTAAAGTAACCATTGCTCTTAGTTTTTTTTTTTTTTTTTTTACCTCTACTTTTTGCCTAGGACGTATCCTAGCGAGGAATGTAGACCCTATCTTTTGCCCAGGGATGCCCTTTACGGGTTTTCATTCCTGACGGGTCTTGAGCAATGTCTTTAAGCATAATACTTCTTCACCGCATCAGAATTGATTGTGTGTCGAAGTTCTTCTCCATCCATATTGGTGAGGATAAGTGCCCCTCCTGAGAAAGCTCTTTTGACCACAAAGGGTCCTTCATAATTTGCTGCCCATTTTCCAATTTTATCCTTCTGGGCCGGAAGCAGTTTCTTTATTACTAGATCCCCTTCTTGATAAGTATGAGGGTGGACCTTTTTATCATAAGTCTTTTTGATCTTCTTTTGATAGGCTTGTCCATGGCATATAGCATTCAACCGCTTTTCATCGATAAGGTTTAACTGATCGTATCGACTTTGAACCCATTCAACTTATGTTAATTTTGCTTCCATTATAATTCGCAGGGAAGGTATTTCGACCTCTATTGGCAATACAGCCTCCATTCCATATACGAGGGAGAATGGAGTAGCTCCTGTTGAGGTTCGTACAGACGTTCGATAACCATGAAGAGCAAAAGGCAACATTTCATGCCAATCCCTATAGGTTCTAACCATATTTTGAACAATCTTCTTGATGTTTTTATTAGCTGCTTCTACTGCGCCATTCATTTTGGGTCGGTAGGGAGAGGAACTATGGTGTTGAATTTTGAAATCTTGACATAATTCCTCCATCATCTTATTATTCAAGTTGGTTCCATTATCAGTAATAAGACGATGTGGGATGCCATATCGACATATGATATTTTTCTTAACAAAGGTGACTACTACCTTTTTAGTCACATGTGCATAAGATGCAGCTTCTACCCACTTAGTGAAGTAGTCGATAGCCACCAGAATGAATCGATGGCCATTGGATGCCTTAGGCTCAATAGGTCCGATAACATCCATGCCCCACATAGCAAATGGCTAAGGGATAGCCATAACATTGAGTGGTATTGGTGGTGGGATATACTTCTTTTCGGGAGATATTAAAATAGCTTCGATCCCATGTCCCATTAAGTTCGAAGCTCCATCGAAAAACATGATCCACTCATCATTTTCAAGCTCTTTGTGTTGGATGTGCATTATATGCTCATATGGAAAATCATCTTGAAGGGATTGATATTCATCAGTTGGCCCATGTGTCAGGTAGTCTGCTAAAGGACTACCTTTGATAGCTTTCTGAGTGACATGAATAATGTCGAATTCTGAAAGGAGTACCTACCACCTAGCTATCCTTCCGGTCAAGACGGGTTTTTCAAACAGGTATTTGATTGGGTCCATTTTGGAAATCAACCAAGTTGTATGTCTGACCATATATTGTCGAAGGCGTTGAGTTGCCCACACCAATGCACAACATGTTTTTTCGAGTGGTGTATAACGGGTCTCATAGTTTAGAAATTTTTTACTGAGGTAGTATATGGCTTGTTCTTTTTTACCAGTATCATCTTGTTGACCGAGTACACATCCCATGGACTCGTCGAGTACTGAAAGGTAAAGAATCAAGGGCTTTCCTTCCACAGGTGGTACCAATACTGGGGGATTGGTTAGGCACATTTTGATTTTTTCGAAAGCTTCTTGACATTCGTCGTTCCAAACTTTTGGTTGGTTCTTACGTAATAACTTGAAGATAGGCGTGCACTTGTCCAGTTAATTGCGCGATGAACCGTGCGATATAGTTTATTCGAGCCCAAGAACCCTCCGATTTCTTTTTCGTTCTTGGTGGGGGCATTTCTACGATTGCCTTTGTTTTATCGGGGTCTACCTCAATTCCCTTTTCTCGACAATAAACCCAAGGAGTTTTCCTGATCGTACTCTGAATGTGCATTTAGCCGGATTGAGCTTGATCTGGTATTTTCGAAGCCGATTGAATAACTTCTTTAAGTATTGGAGGTGATCTATTTCGTTTTTAGACTTGGCAATCATATCATCCACATATACTTCGATTTCTTTGTGGATCATATCATGAAATAATGTTACCATAGCCCTTTGATAAGTAGCCCCTGCATTCTTGAGTCCAAAAGGCATTACTCTATAACAGAATGTACCCCATGGCGTAATGAAGGAAGTTTTTTCTCTATCTTCAACAGCCAATTTAATTTGGTTATACCCTGCATATCCATCCATGAAAGAATAGAGAGTATTTGTAGCGGTATGATCTACCAGCATATCAATATGTGGTAAGGGAAAATCATCTTTTGGACTTGCACGGTTTAAATCCCTGTAATCTACGCATACTCTGATTTTTCCATTTTTCTTTATAACTGGCACGATGTTTGCCAACCATTCAGGGTATTTTGACACGATTAGAAAATTGGCATCCAACTGTTTTTCTACTTCTTCCTTAATTTTTAAGGACCATTCTGGTTTTACTCTTCTGAGCTTCTGCTTAACGGGCCGAGATCCCTCTTTTAGTGGTAATCTATGCTCCACTATGCTTTTATCAATTCCAGGCATATCATGGTAGGACCAAGCGAATACATCCATATATTCTCTTAATAACTGTATCAACTTTTCCCTGACATCATTATCAATTTGGGTCCCAATATTTACTTCTTATTATCTTCTTGTCCCAAATTGATGACCTCAGTTTTTTCCTGATGGGGCTGTATTGGTTGAGCTTCTTTTTCCAACAGTCTTTGCATGTCCGGGGAAATGGTCCCCTCCTCACTGTCTGACTCAATCCATTCGCCTTCGGCTTTCGGATCTTCCAGAGGGTTTTCAATCACAGACATGATTGTATGGTTATGCTTAGTTTTAGATTTCTTATTAAGGGTGTGAGAGAGAAAAGAATAAAAGAGAATATGCATATTATGGAAAATGCCTTATTGTATTGACAAAAAAGAAATATTTACAAAGCCCACTTTAATCAAAAAAATATCTCGTGATCATGGGCGAGGATCACGAGAGATACATCGGAAGCTTTAATATTTTTTATATTATTATTTTTTTTTTTTAGAGATGGTCAAATGATGAGCCCTAACTTGCTGGTCTTCCTTATCCCGTCTTTTATTCGGGCTTTGATAAGGGTTGGTCATCCACTTTTGGAGTAGATGCGTCAAAGGTAATCCACCCCGCATCTATTAAATCTTGGACCTTATGCTTTAAGGCCACACAACTATCCACGGAGTGTCCTGGGGCGTCCGAATGATAATTGCATTTTTCGTTTGGCTTGTACCATTCTGGATATGGTGGCTCCATTTTCTTGGGAGGGATGCGCGCGAGGAGTTTGGCGTCCAATAATTTTGGCAGCAGGCTTCCGTAGGAAGTGGGTATTGGAGTAAATTTCCTTTCTGGTTTACGTGACTTGGTCTGCTGCGAGGAAGAAGAAGGAGGGGCAAAGTTGATTGCGTTTACGGTTCCTTCCTTCTTCTTTCCAAAGCTCTTTTTTACATTTGGAGTAGAGGAATTAGAAGAAGTATGTTGTGCAATTCTTCCACTTTTCAGACTTTGCTCTACTCTTTCTCCTATAATGACTACATCCGCGAAGAGTGTTGATGTATTCCCTATCATTTTGTCGTAATAGGGATCAGTTAAAGAATTGATAAACATGGATGTAGTTTCCTTGTCAGATAGAGGAGGTTCTACTTGAGCTGCTAATTCCCTCCATCTTTGAGCGTACGCCTTGAAGGTTTCGTCGTCTTTTTTGCTTAGTAATTGTAGATCTGCTCTTTCAGGGGTCAGATCGATATTGTACTTATAACGACGAAGAAAAGCGTCCGCCAGATGTCTCCAGGTTTTGATTTGACCTCCTTCCGAGTTGCATATACCAATTGAGGGCTAATTCGAGCTAAGCTTTCACGAAAGTAGTGGATCGGGAGTTTTTCATTGTCCGCATATGCGGCCATCTTACGACGGTACATTGTAAGATGGCTTTTGGGGCGAGTCATTCCCATGTATTTTGGGAAGTCCGAAGTTTTGAACTTGTTAGGGAATTGGATATTTTTGACGAGGCACATATCGGCTGCCTCTTTAACATCAAAATTATGCCCCTCCATGGCTCTCAACCTCTCCTCAAGGGCGATAGCTTGTTGTTTTGATATTTCAGGCGCATGAATATGCACTCGCCCTTGTATCAGATTGGGCTTGTTCATCATTAGGTCCCTCCTCTTCTTCTTGGTGAGAGGCTTGTCCACTTTGAGGACCTTCCTTATGGAGATTTTCTTGGCGCATCATTTCCGAGCATTTGAGCCATTTGCTCTTTCGGCGTGTTGAGCTCGGTGGTGAGCTTTCGGTTTTGCTCCTCTAGTTGTTCCATCTTTTTAGCTTTACGGGCGCGAGTGATGACGGGCGGAAGACCAGCCACTTTCTAAATGATTTTAATGATTTTTATTATTGCTTTTTATTTCAAATGATTAGTGTGAAATAGATATGCCTTAGACAATAACTTTAGTATCCTCTTAAAAGCCTATGTTTTAAGGGCACCATACCCACCTTAGTGTGTTAACTTCCTTTTTTCAAAGGTTGCCAACATACCTTAGCGCACTTATCTCTTCTAATAAGGTGATAAACGCACTTGGGTCTCTTTCGTTATTGTCTAAGGATATCCAATACATCCTAGAATGAATGTGTTTATGTATGAGAGATTTTATTATGATGATGTTTATGCATATTTTTCTTGATGCATTTATTTTCTCTCTTAGTTTTACCACTTATTGGATGATGTGGTATGAATGATACGACTTTGCCAAGAATCTTTTTATTATAAGAAGTATTTTTATGGCTTTAATTGTTTTTAAATTTTTTATGACCCTTTATCTCTTCTATCGGTCAACGTGGCTACTTAGCTTGCAAAGAACCTGAAACCAGGCTAGCTTAACTGAAGACTGTCCGAGATAAAGGTGGTCTTATCTTATCACTTTTTGATTTTTTAGGGTTTTTCATTTTTGTTTGTTATATGATTACCCTATGCTAATGCATCAATACAAATGCAGCAAACAAATGCACACACATTTCATTCACCCACGAGCAGAGCCACGCTTATTTAATCACGAGGTAGGGTTTTCTTGCAGAAACATGCTTGGTTTGGGTGGTTCTAAACTGTCCCCAAGGTGCCCCCATTATAGGGACCTCTCAATCTCTCGGTCCTCGGGTCATGCACGGAAATCCGTGTCGACATTCTTAGACCAAAAGAAGAGAGTTATCACCTTGAGTTGGTGGTTTCCGACAACGGTTGTAGCCCCGTGTGCCAACAAGCCGGTCGTATCTGCCACCCACTCCCTATAGGTATTCACTCTTGCCCCCGGGTATAGAGGGACTGTTGTGTGCAAGGGTTTTTGTGTGCAATTTATATTTCAGACAATTTGCAGAAAATAATCATACAGCAATTATTAAAGCCATACAATAAAACATACAGAAAAGGGTAAAGGCGTAATTTCAAATCTTTACTTAGTTTGAATTTATCTGTCACTAAATGGGATCAACTCTCTAGCTTCCCCAGTGGAGTCGCCATCTGTCGCCGTCGTCCGTTCTGACGTCCTGGGACATCTTGAACGTTTAATGCGAGCGGTTGCAGAAAGATGGTTTAGACTCGCATTTTTTGTTTAAAATATGTTCATTGCTTCCGAGGTGCTCAACAACTGAACTATCCTCTAATAGAAGCAAGGTTTTCGAAAAAGGGGTTCTTTTGGAGTCGCCACCAATGTTTTGACCTTAAACATTGGAAAAGGAAAAAAATGTTGATTTTAAGAAAAACCGCACTTGGCCATTATAACCAGAGTTGGGTAAGGGAGTTAGTTACGTGTGGGGAAGGTCTTAGCACCCCACAACGCCCCTTTCAGGTTCCCTATGACGGATTAATTCATTTTAGTAGAGATTACAAGAAATTACGCTATTACCCTATTTTATTCGTACAATAAATATGGCTATCTACATGATTTTATTTACATTTCATAAAGTAATAAATAAAGCAGTAAAAGAGAAGAGATTTGAGAAGAACCTCCGTAGCAAGCTTTATATAGCAACTCTTTTACAAAAAGGACGTGTTTCGGCAGTCCCTCGCTCTACAACGACTCTCCTCACGACAAAACTCGACTCAACTAAAATTTTCTAGAAGAATTGAATGCCGGAATATAATTCCTTAACTGATTGTTACCTATATCAGGCAATCAGAAAGATCATTCGAAAAAGGGAGAGAAGTAGACAAGTGCTCTGAGTTGTCTGGGGTGTGGAAAATGAGCAAATGAGCCTCCTATTTATAATTTCTGCTGCCTGGCACATCTGGGACGGCCGTCTGGGCCGGGACGGCCGTCTGGGGTGGGACGGCCGTCCCACTTGCATTTTTAACACAGAGCCAGCCCCCCTGGGACTTGGGATGGTCGTCCCACATGTGGGACGCGCGTCTCACTTGTCCTAAGTTAGTTGGGACGGCCGTCCCAACTCTGGGACGGGGGTCTCGACCTGTTTTGTCCTGTTTTTGCGTTCTGGGACCCCGGGAAGCTTTCCTTACTTTTTTCGGACATTGGTTGATGCCAATATGTGTTCGTTGAAGCTTTATCTTCATATAGGAAGTCTTCTTGGCCTTCATTAAGATGCCGGGGCGAGCTTTATCTTTATGTAGGGAGTCTCCTTAGCTTTCGTCGGGTGACTGGGTGAACTCTATGTTGTTACGAGAGGTCTCCTTTTCTTTTATTAAGAAGCCGGGCAAAATTAGGGGTCTACAGGGGTCTACAGCTGCCCCCCCTTCACGTGCCTGACTAATCTGTTGGCTTAACATGCCGACAAAATTAGTTGGTAGGGGAAGGAGTTAACCCTTTTGCCCGGTTATCCTTCGGATGCTTTTTTGCTGATCCTCTGGGTGATAAATATTTTTGATATGTACCAACCCCTATCTGGTTTGAGCCTTTCTTTATAAGGCTCTGGTGAGTACTTACCCTCACCCGGTACGAGTATGTGTTTCACTAGACTCTTGTGGGTACCTACCCCCACTAGGTATAAACCTTGTTTTGTAAGGCTTTGGTGAGTACCTACCCTCACCCGGTATGAGTTCGCATTTTGCTAAACTCTTATGGGTACTTACTCCCGTGGTGCTCAACACTGAACTATCCTCTAATAGAAGTAAGGTCTTTGCAACCCGTTTTTGTAATGCTTAGGTGAGTATTTTACTCCACCTAATGCATTCTGCTAAGTTTTGATGAGTACCTACCCTCATCCGGTACAAACCTTATTTTATAAGGTTCTGGTGGGTACCTACCCCCACTTGGTGTGAATCTGCATTTTTGCTAGATTCTGATGAGTACCTACCCTCATCCGGTATAAACCTTATTTTATAAGGCTTTGGTGGGTACCTACCCCCACCTGGTACGGATCAGCATTTTTGCTAGATTCTGATGAGTACCTACCCTCATCTGGTACAAACCTTATTTTATAAGGCTTTGGTGGGTACTTACCCCCACCCGGTACGAACCCTATTCTATAAGGCTCTTGTGGGTACCTACCCCCACCCGGTATGAACCCTATTCTATAAGGCTCTGATGGGTACCTACCCCCACCTGGTACGAACCCTATTCTATAAGGCTCTTGTGGATACCTACCCCCACCCGGTACGAACCCTATTCTATAAGGCTCTGATGGGTACCTACCCCCACCTGGTACGAACCCTATTCTATAAGGCTCTTGTGGGTACCTACCCCCACCCGGTACGAACCCTATTCTATAAGGCTCTTGTGGGTACCTACCCCCACCCGGTACGAACCCTATTCTATAAGGCTCTTGTCGGTACCTACCCCCACCTGGTACGAACCCTATTCTTTAAGGCTCTTGTGGGTACCTACCCCCACCCGGTACGAACCCTATTCTATAAGGCTCTGATGGGTACCTACCCCCACCTGGTACGAACCCTATTCTATAAGGCTCTTGTGGGTACCTACCCCCACCTGGTATGAACCCTATTCTATAAGGCTCTTGTGGGTACCTACCCCCACCCGGTACGAACCCTATTCTATAAGGCTCTTGTGGGTACCTACCCCCACCTGGTACGAACCCTATTCTATAAGGCTCTGATGGGTACCTACCCCCACCCGGTACGAACCCTATTCTATAAGGCTCTTGGGATGCTCTTTTTCGGCATTTAGTCTTTTGATTGATGAGTACAAACCCTCATCCGGTTTTTGGAGATGTGTTGGCGGCTTATTGTTTTTGATCATGCGCCTATTCCATGGGGAATGATTGATTTTCTTTTTGACTTTTCTTTTTTAGTCATCCGGTTTTACCGGGGATTTTTTGTTTTTGGCTTTTCTTGTTTAGCCATCCGGCTTTGCCGGGGATTCTTGTTTTTGGCTTTTCTTGTTTAGCCATCCGACTTTGCCGGGGATTCTTTGCTGGTTGCCTCTTATTTAGGCGGGAATCCACTGGGGATTTGTTGATTTTTGATTGTGCCTCTTGATTAGGCAGATGCTTCAATAGTGGTGAAGGCTTTGTTGTTTTTTCGCCTCTGAATAGGCTGATGTTCTACTTGAGGATATTTGTTCTTGATAATACCTCTGAGTAGGCATATGCTTTTTTGAAAGCTTTGTGCTTGTATTACCTCTTGCATAGGTTGATTTCCCGTTTCTTGGGGATATTGGCTCTTTGATTGCCTTTGAGTCGGCAAAGGCTTTTCTTGGGAGTGAAGGCTTTGCCTTTCACTGAGGATATTCATATTGGGTGTTATAGGCGATTAACTCCCTGAGGATATGAATTTGTAGTTTGCCTCTGTGGTAGGCTCACTGGGGATTTTTCTCTTTTTGGTGATCCACCAGGGATTTGGTTGTTTTCTTGAGATTTATTTTGACTTGCCCCCTAGGGGGGAATGAAGTTTTTGACCCCTTTGTTTTGTTATTTGAGCTGGCTTTGCCTATGCTCTTATTCCTGCTGGGGAATGGGTTTATATGTGCGCCTTTTATGCACATTGGCTTTTTCTTTGGATGAAAAGATATCTTATTTCTCTTTTCTTTTTGGTGATCCCTGGGGAATTTTTCTCTTGGGGATCTAATCTTTGATTTGATTTTTTATGATGGAGTCTTGGCTCCGACTTTTGTGAAGCTCTTTATTGAGCGGAATGAAGAGATTTTCTATTTCTCTTTCTTTTTTTGGAGATTCACCGAGGAGTCTGTCAGTTTCCTGGGGATCCAAATTTGATGATGGAGTCTTGGCTCCTGGCTTTGTGAAGCTTCTTATTTGAGCTGGAAGATGGAAAAAATTTTTGTTTTCCTCTTTTTGTCTTTTTTGTAGACTTTTCTTGATATATTCTTCTTGGAGATTTTTTATTTAGCCTTTTTCGTTGTGGCCTCTATTGGGGAATGAAAGTTTTTCTTTTCTTTCTTTTTGTTGCCCCATGGTGATATGGAGGATTTGACTCCGTATTTTCTTTGATGGACTCTTGTGTAGTCCTTATTCTCCTTTGGGGAATGAAGTGGAGACTCTTGCATGAGTGCGCTTGATGACTCATGTGGTGATGCCACTGAGTCGTGAGGTAGTTTTTTTTTATTTTGCCTCTGGAGTAGCCAAAGATCCTCTTGGGGATGATCAAGCCTTTTCGTTGGCTTTTTCATGTTGATGGCTTCCTTCTTTCTTGGATGGAAGGATGGTGGTCGAATCTTTTAAATGACTATGGTTGACGACTCATGTGATGATGATGCTGAGTCGTGGAGTAATTTTTGTTTTGCCTCTGGAGTAGGCAAGGATCCGCTTGGGGATGATCGAGCCTTTCCGTTGGCCTTTTTCTGGTTTACCTTCGTTTATTGGGATAGAAGGTTAGAGCTATTTTCCTTGAAGCTCTTCATTCTGCTGGAATGGTTTTAATTTTGCCTTTCGTGATTTTGATTTTCATTTAGAGGCTGGATTTTGGCGCCTTCTATTTTCAATCACAAGCATGGAGACTATCCTCCTTATATGCATGTTTATTATTCTTGTTTGAAGAAAATTATTTTTTCTTGATTTTGACAAAGTCGTATTATGCAACTACTTTGTGTGTGGATGTCCTAAATGCAATCTAATGTTTATTTATTTTTGATGCATTTAGAAAGTAACTGGCCTTCTCCCGTTGGCTTCTCATGAATGTGCCGATGGGCTCCTCCTTTTATCCATCTCTTGGTTTTAGCCCTATCTTTTGCCTAGACCGCCCTTTACGGGTTTTCGATCTAGCAGGCTGCCTTAATTTTTGCCTAGAATATCTTAGGGGGCTTTTGCCTTATCTTTTGCCTAGACCGTTCTTTTGGGGTTTCCGATCTAGCAGGCTACCCTAGTTTTTTCCTAAGAATATCCTAGCAGGCTTTTATTATTATTTTTTTATGCTTCCCTTTTTTAGATGCATGCTTGATCTTTGATTAAAGGTCTTTGCGCATATTTATGATTTATTAATAAAGAGGCATTTCCATAATATTTGGTCAAGAGAAAGGAAATGAAAGGGAATTTTATTGATAAATGATCAAAAGTTTATTTCTTTTATAGAAGGATTTCAAGGGTATTTAGAAGAATGGATGGTCAGGGTTGGCTGTACTGTTTAGGCTTATATAGTCATGTCTATGATATTTGCCCCCTGGTTCTCCTAATTGTTTCAGTTGAGATGCCTGAGCTCAGAGTGAAGACTATGCAGACTGCTTGCTTCTGGAAGAATGTTACCTTAGCCGCCTTTCGGTTTTCGACTGAGGTAACCATTGCTCTTAGTTAGTTTTTTTTTATTACCTCTACTTTTTGCCTAGGACGTATCTTAGCGAGGAATATGGATCCTATCTTTTTCCCAGGGATTCCCTTTGCGGATTTTCATTCCTGACGGGTCTTGAGCAATGTCTTCAAGCATAATACTTCTTCACCGTACCGGAATTGATTAGGTGTCGAAGTTCTTTTTCCATCCATATTGATGAGGATAAGAGCCCCTTCCAAGAAAGCTCATTTGACCCCAAGGGGTCCTTCATAGTTCACTGCCAATTTTCCAATTTTATTGTTTTGGGCTGGAAGCAACTTATTTACCATTAAATCCTTCTTTATGGTAAATATGAAGGTTGACTTTTTCATAAGCCTTTTTATTTTCCTTTGATAGGCTTGTTCGTGACATATAATATTCAACCATTTTCTTCAATAAGGTTTAGCTGGTCATATCAGTTTTGAACCCATTCAGCTTTTGTTAAGTTTACTTCCATCATCATGTGCTTTTCTCAACATGATTAGTTGTACCGATTTGCTGTCTCGGATCTTTGCTATAACCGAAGAGTAATCTTTTTTGAATGTAGAGCAATTGTCATGTCAATGCCCCTCTTCCTTTCCTTAGGGATTTCAATCCTCCTATTGATCACCATATTTCCACATTTCCCAGTCAATTACTTGAATGCTTTATGGTGAAGGGTCAAGAGAATAGAAAGAAAGGGGTTTATCACAAAGGCTTGTGTTTTAGTGAGATTCTTTTTATGAAATAATAGTTTCTGTAAGAATGGCTAGCCAAGGTTGGTCGGTGTTTAGGCTAGTTTAAACAAATGTTTTGTTTTTATGAGGTGGCGTCTTCAAATGAATACTCTGGCGCCTATTTGTAACTGATTAACTTTCCTAGTTCGCCCTTTTGGGTTTTCAGCGTAGGATTTTGCCCTTTTATCTTTTTGTCTTGACCCTTTGACCTTGACGGACTTCTTTTAATAATAATTTCTTTTCTCAAAATATTTTCGAAACACGATTTTCTTATTCGTGTCTCTAGCTAATCAATCATATTAACTTTGGCTTCATTTTGTCTATGGCGTTTTGATTATTTTGACGCATTTTGGAACAAAACGTTTGTCTAAACATTGGTTATTTAATGGGGTATAGAAATGTTTAGCAAAAAGAGAAGCACATAGTAAGAATAGCATTCTTTTGTAATTTTAGGGAAAATGTGTGCCCTAGAGATGCTCGGGGGCCCGACACACCCTTAGGAGTGATCTCTAATAGTCATTGGGTTTACATCCCTTAGAATCAGAAGAAGGACGTCTAATGACTAATGCTACCCTTGATGTTAATATCCCTCCTTTTTGGAAGATCAACTTTTTAAGGCACGGAGGGGAGACTTCCCTTTTCATCGTACGACTTGTTCTTTTGTAGGGTTGTTCTTTAAAGGGTTATCCTTAAAATCTGGTGGTTCTCTTATTCCTTGAGCATCCTTTCCAAGCCCTTGTTCTGGGATGTATCCATATATGTTCATTATATGGGCCACTTTTATATTACTAGGAAATTTTTCCATATTTTCAAATGTCCTCTTCAACCGCATCCATTTAAGGTATGGTGAACGACTCGCTGATTCGAATGTAGTCTTTAGCTTGAACCATGATCAACTTGTTGCCTACCACGAATTTGATTTTTCGGTGGAGCGTTGAAGAAACTGCCTTAGCACCGTTAATCCAAGGTCTACTTAATCTTCCTCTTGGATTCTTTTTCCTTTTCCTCTTCGGTTTCTTTATTTTTCCTTTGTTTTTAGGAGCATTATCTTGTAGCTCCTTGGGGAATAAATTCTTTTGCTTCCCGTCGTGCCCCCAATGCCAGCTATATTGGAGATATCTTCATTGACGGACAATTCTTCTGTGCATATCCACAGTATAGCTTTTATCCGATGTATAAGGGAAAATACGAGGCATGAATAAGCGCAAAGGTGTTATTGCCCCTTCCCGGACATTATCAATTTGGGTACTGATATTTACTTCTTTTTTATTATCTCCTTGTCCCAGATTGATGGCCTAAGTTTTCTCCTGATGGGGCTGTATTGATTGAGCTTATTTTTCCAACAGTCTTTGCATGTCCGGGGAAATGGTCCCCTCCTCATTGTCTGACTCAATCCATTCGCCTTCGGCTTTCAGATCCCGCAGAGTTTTCAATTACAGACATGACTGTTTATACGGTCTATATTTGTTTTAGATTTTATTCAATTATTTTGGAATGAGAGAGAAAAGAATGAGAAGCATATGAATATTATGAAAATGCCTCATTGTATTGATGAAAAGAAAATATTTACAAAGCCCACTTTAGCCAAAAATCTCGTGATCATGGGCGGGGATCACGAGAGATACATCGGAAGCTTTTTGTTATATTTTTTATTATATATATTTTTTGTATTTATTTTTATTAGATGACAAAAATGATGAGCCCTAAATTGCTGATCTTCCTTAGCCCATCCTTCATTCGGGTTTGGAAAGAGGCTGGTCATCCACTTTTGGAGTAGATGCATCGAAGGTAATCCATCCTGCCTCTATCAGATTTTGGACCTTGTGCTTTAAGGCCACACAGTTTTCAACGGAGTGTCCCGGAGCGCCCGAATGGTAATCA
The DNA here is from genome assembly GCA_963425845.1 of Sphenostylis stenocarpa. Taxonomy (NCBI): domain Eukaryota; kingdom Viridiplantae; phylum Streptophyta; class Magnoliopsida; order Fabales; family Fabaceae; genus Sphenostylis; species Sphenostylis stenocarpa. The sequence goes on along the minus strand of OY731404.1, from coordinate 22,799,981 downwards.
CAGTTTTCATTAGACTTGTACCATTCTGGATATGGTGGCTCTATTTTCTTGGGAGGGACACGCACGAGGAGCTTGGCGTCCAACAATTTCAACAGCAGACTTCCATAGGAGGTAGGTATGGAAGTGAATTTCCTCTCCTGTCTGCGTGACTTGGTCTGCTGCGAGGAAGAAGAAGGAGTGGCAATGTTGATTGCATTTACAGTTCCTTCCTTCTTCTTTCCAAAGCTCTTTTTAACATTTGGAGTAGAGGAATTGGAGGAAGTATGATGTGCGATTCTTCCGCTTTTCAGACCTTGCTCTACTCTTTCTCCTATGATTACCACATCCGCAAAGAGTGTTGATGTGTTTCCTATCATTTTGTCATAATAGGGACCAGTTAGGGAATTAATGAACATAGATGTGGTTTCCTTGTCGGATAGAGGAGGCTCTACTTGTGCTGCCAATTCCCTCCATCTTTGGGCGTATGCCTTAAAGGATTCATCGTTTTTCTTGCTTAGTAATTGTAGATTTGCTCTTTCAGGGGTCAGATCAATGTTGTACTTGTAACGACGAAGAAAAGCATCCGCCAGATGTCTCCAGGTTTGGACTTGCCCTCCTTCCAGTTGCATATACCAATTCAAAGCTGATTCAGCTAAGCTCTCCTGAAAGCAATGGATCAGGAGCTTCTCATTGTCAGCATATGCAGCCATCTTACGGCAGTACATCGTAAGATGGCTTTTGGGGCAAGTTAGTCCCATATATTTTGGGAAATCCGGAGTTTTGAATTTGTTAGGGAATTGGATGTTTTTAACGAGGCACATATCAGCCGCCTCTTTTACATCAAAGTTATGCCCCTCCATGGCTCTCAGCCTCTCTTCAAGAGCAGTAATTTGTTGCTTTGATACTTCCGGAGCATAAATATGTACTGCTCTTGTATCAGATTGGTTATGCTCATCCTGAGGTTCCTCTTCTTCTTTTTGGTGAGAGGCTTGTCCACTTTGAGGACCCTCTTTGTGGAGATTCTGTTGGCGCATCATTTCCAACATTTGAGCCACTTGCTCTTTCAGCGTATTGAGCTCAGTGGTGAGCTTTCGGTTTTGCTCCTCTAGCTGTTCCATCTTTTTAGCTTTCTTAGCACGAGTGAGGACGGGCGGAAGACCAGCCACTTTCTAAATGATTTTAACGATTTTTATTATAGCTTTTTATTTCAAATGATTAGTGTGAAATAGATATGCCTTAGACAATAGCTATGGTATCTCCCCAAAAGCCCATGTTTTAAGGATACCATACCCACCTTAATGTGTTAACTTCCTTTTTTCAAAGGTTGCCAACATACCTTAGCGCACTTATCTCTTCTAGGAAGGTAATAAACGCACTTGGGTCTCTTTCGCTATTGTCTAAGGATATCTAATATATCCTAGAATGAATGTGTTTATGTATGAGAGACTTTATTATAATGATGTTTATGCATACTTTTCTTAGTGCATTTATTTTCTCTCTTAGTTTTACCACTTATGGGATGATGTGGTATGAATGATACGACTCTGTCGAAAATCTTTTTATTATCAAAAGGAATTTTTATGGCTTTAATTGTTTTTATATTTTTTATGACCATTTATCTCTTCTGTCGGTCAACGTGGCTACTTAGCTTACAAAGAACCTGAAACCAGGCTAGCTTAACTGAAGACTGTCTGAGATAAAATGGTTTATCTTATCACTTTTATGATTTTTAGGGTTTTTCATTATTTTTGTTGTATGATTACCCTATGCTAATGCATCAATACAAATGCAACAAACGAATGCACACACAATTCATACATCCACGAGCAGAGCCACGCTTATTTAATCACGAGGTAGGGTTTTCCTGCAGAAACGTGCTTGGTTATGGTGGTTCTAAAATGTTCTCACCAAGGCCAAAGGTCCCCAAGGTGCCCCCATTATAGGGACCTCTCAATCTCTCAGTCCTCGGGTCATGCACGGAACTCCGTGGCGACATCCTTAGACCAAAAGAAGAGAGTTATCACCTTGAGTTGGTGGTTTCCGACAACGGTTGTAGCCCCGTGTGCCAACAAGCCGGTCGTATCTGCCACCCACTCCCTATAGGTATTCACTCTTGCCCCTGGGTATAGAGGGACTGTTGTGTGCAAGGGTTTTTGTGTGCAATTTATATTTCAGACAATTTGCAGAAAATAATCATACAGCAATTATTAAAGCCATACAATAAAACATACGGAAAAGGGTAAAGGCGTAATTTCAAATCTTTACTTAGTTTGAATTTATCCGTCACTAAATGGGATCAACTCTCTAGCTTCCCCAGTGGACTCGCCATCTGTCGCCGCCGTCCGTTCCGACGTCCAGGGACATCTCGAACGTTTATGTGAGCGGTCGCGAAAAGATGGTTTAGACTCGCATTTTTTGTTAAAATTATGTTCATTGCTTCCGAGGTGCTCAACAACTGAACTATCCTCTAATAAAAGCAAGGTTTTTGAAAAAAGGGTTCTTTTGGAGTCGCCACCAATGTTTTGACCATAAACATTGGAAAAGGATAAAAAGGCGTTGATTTTAATAAAAACCAAACTTGGCCATTATAACCAGAGTTGAGTAAGGGAGTTAGTTACGTGTGGGGAAGGTATTAGCACCCCACAACGCCCCTTTCGGGTTCCCTATGACGGATTAATTCATTTTAGTAAAGATTACGAGAAGTTACGCGATTACCCTATTTTATTACATAATGTTAAAAATGGCTATCTACATGACTTTATTCCATATTGCATACATAAAGCAATAAATAAAGCAGTAAAAGAGAAGAGAATTGAACAGAACCTCCGTAGCAAGCTTTGTATTATGAATCTTTGATCGTGAGGATGCGTTTTGGCAATCCTTCGCTCTACAAAGACTCTCCTCTCCGAATACAATACTGACTCTACTAAATTTTAAAGAAGAATCGAATGCTGGAATACAATTCCTTAACTGATTATTACCTTATTAAGGCAATCAGAGAGTTCATTCGAAGAGGGAAGAGAATAGACAAGTACTAGGAGTTGTCTGGTGTGTGAAACAGTGGCAAATGAGCTTCCTATTTATAGTTTTCGCTGCCTGCACATTTGGGACGCTCGTCTGGGTTGGGACGGCCGTCTGGGTTGGGACGGCCGTCCCAACTGCCTCTTTTACAAAGGCTGAGACCACCTGAAAGCTGGGACTGGCAGTCCCACTTGGGACGGCCGTCCCACTTGGCCAGGGAAGGTTGGGACGGCCGTCTCGACCTTGGGACGGCTGTCTCGACCTGTTTTGGCCAGCCTTTGTGTTCTGGTACCCCTGGGAAGCTTTCCTTTCTTTATTCGAACGTCGTTTGATGCCGATAAACGCCCGTTAAAGCTTTTATCTTCATATAGGAAGTCTTCTTGGCCTTTATTGAGATGTCAGGCGAGCTTTGTCTTTGTTGTAGGAAGTCTCTTTAGCCTTTATTGAGAGACCGGGCAAAATTAGGGGTCTACATCTCCCATCATAGACATTTCAAACTCTCCCTGCATTATCTTAGCAAATTCTACACATAACGAATTATCTGTGAAAGAATTAATGGTTGAGTTCAAGAGGGGGGTGAATTGAACTTAAAAACTTTTTCACAAAACTTTACTTTCTTTTGGAAGAATGAGTTATCTTTATTCAATTCTTGAAAAGATGATTTGATTTAAAACACAGCAAGATTATATTCAGAATTTAAAAGAGATGATAGAAAAAAATCAACACACAAATTTATACTGGTTCACTCTAATCCAGAGCTACGTCCAGTTCTTGACAAAACCTGTCAAGTTTCCACTAATACCAAGTGACAATTACAACCCGTAGATCCTCACCAATCTACACCAAGAACTATCTTTTCAACCTATAAGATAGAATCTTGAAAAACATCTAGTAACCAAATCCAGTTACTGTACCAAGTGTAGATTACAATCCAATCTACACAATTCACACGATACAAAAGAATAAGGAAAGAAGAAACCTGGACTTTGAATTCTAATTGCCCAGCACCAATTCTAAAGCACTCTCTCGTTGTGAATGACCACAATGTTGATCAAAGCACCTTATGATATGACAAAATCTTGAATGCGAGAGAAAAACGTAGATGAACGATTCACAGATTGATTTCTCAAGTTTTCTCAAGTAGTGTGTTGTATTGTATATTCAAAAGATGGATCAAATCTGTATATATAGAGTAAATCGAGAAAAACGAACGTTTCATCTGTTAAAAACTGTTTTAGAGAGTCAAAAGATAAGTTGGTTAGCGATAAAACAGGTTTAGAAGAGAATCGATCGATTAAAAGCAGAAGAATGATCGATTAGGCTGAGTTATGATCGATTAGAAGCTGAAGTATGATCGATCGAATCAGAGTTATGATCGATTAGAAGCTGAAGTATGATCGATCAGAATATTATTTCAATCGATTAAAAGATCGATTCAATCGATTGATTTCATTTAAAGTTCCTTTTAATCGATTAAGACATCGATTCAATCGATTGATTTCATTTAAAGTTCCATTTAATCGATTGATTCGAGTTTTAATGGATTAAAACAACTTAATGAAAAATGACAGACACTCTGTTTCAATCGATTGAAAATCATTTCAACAGATTAAATTCCTGCAAATACTTAGTTAAAAAATAGTCTCTCTGTTTCAACAGATTGAAAAATATTTCAACAGATTGATTTTCTAAAAACTCTTAGACTTAAAAAATATCTTTATTTTAACAGATTGAAAAACGTTTCAAGCTGATTGTTTTTCGAAAACTCTTAGATTGAAAAATATCTTTCTTTTTCAACAGATTAAAAAGTATTTCAATTGATTGTTTTTACGAAACCTTCATATTGAGAAATTTACTAAGTTATTTTAACTTGTTGATTACGCGAATCAATCAATTGAAAATACGATTATATAGAACTACTTACTCTGTTAAGTGATTTTAACCAGATTGAAAATCTTTTTCAACAGATTGAAAAACTTAGTTTGTTCTTTTAATGCGAGAAAATGATTTTCAATGCTATGCGAAAGATTAAGGCGCTTCATCACAACATATAATGGCCTATCAAGGGATTAAGTGCTCAAGCTAAAAACCTAATCATCTACACACCCACAACCTAAACTAAATTTATGTCTTCATCAAATTATATCTAAGTCTTCATCAAATCCACCAAGTGCTTCAATCTCCCCCTATTTGATGGAGACAAATAACCACTGCACTGCATAAAATCGGACCGAGAGACATGCATACCGAGAGACATATATTTTGTGATGTGGTGTGTGTGTAGTGGCGAGTTTTAATCAAAATAATTCTCCCCCTATTTGACTGCATCAAATAGATTGTCATGGATACGAGTCCAATGGGGCCACTTGAGAACCCCCAAATAAAAAGCGAGAATATAAAACCAACTAAGAAAAGAAAAAAAACGGAATTATCGGCGAGACATTGATCGGTAAACTTCAATCATCTCCGGGACCTGGGTTGAATTGTATTTCCACAATTCTGTTGTAAATGTCTTCAAGTTGATTATTGATGTGCTGGAACCTTGCAATAAAATTCTCATCCAAATAGTGCTGGAACCTTGCAATAAAATTCTCATCCAAATAGTGCTGTCGAGCCCTTATAGCTGTAGTCATATTCATATGCCTCCTTTGATCGGCTTGAAGTTGATTCATTTCTTTGCGGCATTGTTCTTTCAAGCTGTGACAGAGGTGTGCCACGGTCGGGGGTGGATTATATGGAATCATCTCCGGCGGGATCACTTCTTCCATAGGATCGGATGGATGAGCTCCGAAGTGCCGGGAATATCGGTGTTGATATTTTCTTCCTCTTGTTCATCTTCATCACTTTCTTCATCTCTTCCGGCATCCTCCTTGGAGACCCACTCACCATCAACTTTCATAAATCCCATTTTGTGAAGCATAGAGTTATTTATTTCGTTTGTTGAACGAGCTGTCTCGACAAGTTCTCCTTCAAGATCAACACCAAAATATGTTAAAATTTTGGAAATCGGTATAGCATAGGGGTACACTGAAATCACTGAGTCTTTTTGCCTTGATCATGTGGTCTTTGATGACAAAAACCCAGTTCACCGAATCCTGTGGTGAATGCAATACATTAGTACTAAATCTCCCTCATTTAGCACCGCATGATTGCTCCCCCTCGGAGTGAGCTGCCAAGACACAATGCGAGGCAAGCAACCTTTCTTCCAATTTTAGTTTCCCGGTATTGAGCAGTGACGAGTCATGCCTATTCTTCATGCATGACCAGAAAATATTGAACCTTATTAAATTCCTCCACATCGAAGTACACCCTTTGGTGACTTTCACTCCTAAATCCTTTAAACCGGCAACCTCATTCCGGATGTTAGGAGTAATCTCAATGTCCACACCTTTAACTTGGGTTTTCAAGGTGGAACCTTCAAAGGACAAATTTGTGAAGAAAACTTTGATTAAGTCGGGATAAATCCTACCAGTCCAACTCCGAAACTTCGAAGCTTTTGATGTTGCGGCGGCTTTACGATGCCTCTAAATCCTTCGGCATCAAACCGGGAAAACTTTAACGGCTTTGGTATGTTGACTTGTTTTACGCTCAACTCATGAATAAACAGATTCATTTGCTCTTGGTCCCAGTTGAACCAAGTCTCAATCCTTCCTTCAACATTTTGTTCTGTAGAACAGAAGACGACTCGCCCCTGCTTGATTTCTTTCTTCCGGACTTCGATCGTTTGAACATGCTTGATGAGCAAAATAGAGAGGCAGAAAGAAAGAGTTCAAGTTAAGGAAATAGGAATACAGAAATCGTTTGACTTCAGGATTTTGTCTTTAGTCTTTTTGTGATCTTGCACGGTGATGATAAAGGTGGAGAGAGAAGAGTTTGATACGAAACACTTAATTACCTTCGCGAGTATGTATCCAATCGAGTCGATCAGTATTAAAGGAAGTGGTTGAGATTTTATCTTATGTAAATGAGCTAATGCGAAATTACTTGTGTGCGAGCCAATTCATTTAATTTCAATTAATCAATTGATTTTTCACTGTAACCAATTGATTTCGCACTTCGCAGAAATTCATAAGTGAAATAAACCAATTGAATCGATGAATAAATCGATTGATTTTGCAAAGGAAAATTAAGCAAAGTACCATTAGTGAATTCAATCGATTGAATCGAAGATTTAATCGATTGATTTATAGAAGAAAATTTGCGAGCTACGGGGTTAGTGAAATAAATCGATTAAAAGCGTATCTAATCGATTGAACTAATAACATATCAATACCGAGAGTAAGAAACAGGAAATCAACAGATTATTTCGCGGTTTCAATCGATTAAAACAAATAATATCAAGTTATTCATGCAATTATTAATCGATTGAACTTGTTATCGGCTTGTTAAAAGACATACAATTACTATAAAGAATCGGTTATACAATACTAGATATATCTAGAATTCCTAATTCAGTCCTAAGCATATTAAGTCTATCTCTAGGAAGTGGTTTAGTGAATAAATCGGCTAACTATTTTTCAGATTCAACAAATAATATCTCACAGTCACCCCTAGATACGTGTTCTCTAATAAAGTGATGTCTAATTTCAATATGCTTAGTTCTAGAGTGTTGAATAGGATTCTTAGTTAAGTTTATCGCACTAGTATTGTCACAAACCGGAGGTACCTTGTTTAGAGTCACTCCATAATGCTGTTAGTTGTTGCTTGAGATAAATGCTTTGAGCACAACTGACTCCCAGTGCAATATATTCGGCTACTGCGGTTGATGAGCAACACACACTTGCTTTTTCTTTGTGCCACGATATAAGGCTGCTCCCTAGTAGATGACAAGTACCGAGGTACTTTTTACGTCCAATCTACATCCTGCAAAGTCGAGAATCGAGAAAATCCAACAAGCTTAAGGGACGCACCTTCGGGATACCATAGTCCAACATTGATTGTTCCCTTAAGGTACTTGAGAATCCTTTTGGCGACGGTAAGATGTGATTCCTTTGGATTTGCACTGAAATCTTGCACACGAGACATACACTAAACATAATGTCGGGCCTACTAGCGGTTAGATAAAGCGAGAGAACCAATCAAACCTCTATATTTAGTTTGATCAACGATTTCCCTTTTTCATCTAAATCTAAACGACGAGTTAGTAGACATTGGTGTAGAGGATTCCTTGCAATTGTGCATATCAAATTTCTTTAACGAGTTCATTGCGGTATTTAGATTGACTAAGAAAAATGCCATTTGTTAATTGTTTAACACTGTAGACCAAGGAAGAAATTCAATTCTCCCATCATAGACATTTCAAATTCACTTTGCATTTCTTTTACAAACTTATTACACATGGCATTATTGGTGGAGCAGAAAATGATATCATCTACATACACACGCACGAGAATAATGTCGGTTCAGATTTCTTAATGAACGAGTTTTATCAACTTCACCTCGCTTGTACCCTTGATCAATTAGGAAGTTACTTAACCTCTCATACCATTGTCTAGGTGCTTGCTTTAAACCATAAAGGGCCTTTTTCAATTTGTAGACATGGTCGGGATGTTTGTGATCTTCAAACCCAGGAGGTTGAGAAACATATACTTCTTCATTGATGAGTCCATTCAGAAAGGCACTCTTTACATCCATACTGTAGTAATCCGAAACCACTTAAGCGGGCATAAGCTAATAACAATCTAACGGCTTCAAGTCTAGCTACGGGTGCAAAGGTTTCATCAAAATCAATACCCTCTTGTTGGTTATACCCTTTGGCTACCAATCTAGCTTTATTCCTAGTGATAATGCCGTGTTCATCTAGCTTGTTTTTGAATACCCACTTAGTACCAATTATATTGATATCTTTGATTTTAGGAACTAATTCCCACACTTTATTTCTTTCAAATTGATTAAGCTCATCATGCATGGCACTAACCCGAGTATTCATCATTTAATGCTTCTTTAAGCTGTCTTAGGCTCTATTTGTGAAATGAATGCCATATGATTACGAGAATTGATTAAGAGAATGTCTAGTAGATACTCCCTTATTAATTTGCCCAGATGACATTGTCTAGAGAGAGATTTCTTGGGACAATCCACTCTTTAGGAAGCTCTTCAGAACATCTTCTTCTGTTCTACGGTAATTGTAGATGGATCGGCTTTTGCGGGGTCCACGAGATGGATCACCCTCTTCAACGGTATGCTTGATCGTGCTGCTTGGGACATTTCAAGCGATAAGAATTATCGGTTAAATCTTCTTCATCGGCGGTACTGTTGATCTATTACGCACAACTCGAGGAGACTCATTAAACACAACATGTACAGATTCTTCAAGCTGATTTCAATCTCAAATTATAAACTCTATATGCATGGCAGTGAGTTGAGTAACCAAGAAAAATTCCTTTGTCAGATTTTTCATCAAACTTGCCAATGTTTTCTTTCCCATTGTTTAAAACAAAACATGTACATCCAAAGACCACTGAAATAGTTTATGTTGGGTTTTCTTCCTTTGTACGAGTTCATATGGGGTTTTCTTAAGCATGGGTCTAATCAAGACTCTATTCAAAACATGACAAGCGGTGTTGATTGCATCGGCCCGAAGTATTTTGGTAAAGAATTTTCACTCAACATTGTTACGGCAAGCTCCACAATTGATCTGTTCTTTCTTTCCACAACACCATTACGTTGAGGAGTTCTTGGAGCGAGAGAAATTGTGTTTTATACCAAATTTTTCACAAAATGATTCAAACTTCTCATTTACAAATTCTCCACCATTGTCACTTTGAATAGATGTAATGAAATATCCCTTTTCATTATGTAAAACCTTGGCAAGCCTTTTGAAAGATTTGTAGGAATCAGATTTAGCTTTAAGAAAGATAGTCCGGGTAAATGCGGAAAAATCATCAACAATCACCATGATATAAAGATTACCACCTAGGCTTTTATTCCTTGAAGGACCAACCAAATCCATGTGAAGCAGTTCCAAAGGTCTAGAAGTTGAAACAATGTTTTTGTTTGAAAAAGATTTTACGGTTTGTTTGCCTTTCAAACAAGCTTCACAGATTTTGTCTTTCAAGATTTGAAGCTTAGGCGGCCCAAAAACTAACTCTTTTGAAATCGGTTTGTCAAGATGGTTAAGATGTATATGAGCAAGCCTTCTATGCCACAACCAAGATTCTTCTTTTTAGTAAGAAGACAACTTTGAGATGATATAGGCTGCTTAATATCTAACATGTATATGTTGTTTAACCTCTTACCTACCAACATTACAGTGTCGGATTCGGCTCACGAGATAAGACATTTTTACGGTTTGAAAACAACTTTGTGACCAAGATCACATAAGCGGCTTATACTTATCAGATTGTGTTTGAGACCTTCAACAAAAAGAACATTGTGAATGGTTACGGATTCACCATCTCCAATATCTCCAGAACCAAGAATTCTTCCCTTGTTGTTGTCTCCATAAGTCACATGACCCCCATTCTTCAATTTCAACTACGGAATTTTGAAATGTCACCTGTCATGTGCCTTGAGCATCCGTTGTCCAGGTACCAAAGAGACTCTTGATGCTTGTTCTGAAAAGTCAAACATAAAGCATTTGGTACCCTTTAAATATTTTGGGTCCTTGGGAGTCAAACTTTACGCTTAACATGTTTTGGAACCCATCTCTTCCTTCCTTGCGGCACAAAATATTTCCTAGCATGACGAAATTTTATAGTATGTCCTCTCTTCATGCGGTAATGACGGGATGAGAAAGAGGATCTTGTTGTTTTTCTATATGAAAAGAAGTTCAAATATTTCTTAGTTTTTACCCCATTCCTAGGTTTGTACCAGATTCGGAATGTTCAAAAACACAATTTTGAGATCCAAGAAGTGCATCTAAATTCTCTTTACCTTGAGTAAACTTAGACAAAGTTTTAATCAAGTAATCAACCTTATCTTGCGAGAATAATACACTTTTCACACTTCTTATTAGCAGCAACATTATTCGCGAGATGCATAGATTATATCTAGATGTTCTAAATCTGTTTTGCTTTCTAATAATTCATTTTCCAGAACTTTAACTCTATTTTCTAACCTGATTATTTAAACCTTTCAACAGATTATTTGTATGAGATAAATTTACGGCTTCACTATGCATTTCATTGAAAGCATTCGGTAATGTCTTGTAATTCATTTCATTTTACGTAGGAGTTGAACTTACATGTGATGAAGAGGATTCACGGCCGGCCATCAAACACAAGTTCACCTCTTCACCTTCGGATTCGAAGCTGGAAGAAGATTCATTGTCTTGCCAAGCTATGTAGGCCTTTTTCCGTTTGTATCTTGAATCTTTCTTATTCGATTCTTGGTCTTTTACGGACGAGTCACTCTTTATGTGACCCTGTTTACCACAAGAATAACAAGTAATATTATTTTGAACAGATTCGAGTCTTTCTATCATTGTACCTTTTTACTTGGCCGGTCTTGTTCTTTCTTCTCGAAATTTCCCGAATTTCTTAACCAATAAAGTCGAGTTCTCGGACTCATCTTCTTGAGAATCCATTGTTTTCTTCAATCGTCTTGAGAACAATATTTCTACTTTTCTTTTCTGCATTCTCTTGTTCTTTGAGCCGATTGATTTCCAACTCGTGTTCCCTTAACTTACCAAAAAGTGAGGCGGTAGTCATTTCGGTCAAATCTCTTGATTCGGATATTCTTGTCACCTTTGGTTGCCAAGTTCTGTCCAAACACTTCGGTATTTTGATATTCAACTCCTCCTTGTCAAAGGTCTTCCCTAGCCCGATCAAATGATTAACTATGTGCGTGAATCTTTTACGCACATACGCAATTGTCTCCCCTTGCTTGCATTTTAAACAACTCATAGTCCACTGATTAACTCATGCTTTCTTGCCCTTTTCACATCGAGATGTTCCTTCATGTGTGACCTCTAGAATTTCCCACATCTCTTTGGCGAAGCACCTTTGAGACACCACTGAAAAACTCATCAAGATTTAAGGCGAGAGGTAATAATATTCTTTGCGGTATAATCATATTGCACTCTCCTATTTTACGCATCAGTCAACTCACTCCAACTTTTCTCAACGGTTTTACCATCTACTATATGAGTTGGTTTAAAAGGACCATTAACAATTGTTTCCCAAATGCCTCTATCAAGGGATTCAATAAAGATTTTCATTCTAACCTTCCGAAAGAATAATTCACACCGGCAAAAAGTGGAGGCTTGTTTATGGAGGCTCCTTCGAAAAATTCATCTTTCCCTCGGCCATTGGACCGATTACTTGAGTAACTTACAAGAACCGGCTACGATGCCAATTGAAAGAATTAATGGTTGAGTTCAAGAGGGGGGTGAATTGAACTTAAAAACTTTTTCACAAAACTTTACTTTCTTTTGGAAGAATGAGTTATCTTTATTCAATTCTTGAAAAGATGATTTGATTTAAAACACGGCAAGATTATATTCGAGAATTTAAAAGAGATGATAGAAAGAAATCAACACACAAATTTATCTTGGTTCACTCTAATCCAGAGCTACGTCCAGTTCTTGACAAAACACTGTCAAGTTTCCACTAATACCAAGTGACAATTACAACCAGTAGATCCTCACCAATCTACACCAAGAACTATCTTTTCAACCTATAAGATAGAATCTTGAAAAACATCCGAGTAACCAAATCCGATTCTTGTACCAAGTGTAGATTACAATCCAATCTACACAATTCACACGATACAAAAGAATAAGGAAAGAAGAAACCTAGACTTTGAATTCTAATTGCCCGACACCAATTCTAAAGCACTCTCTCGTTGTGAATGACCACAATGTTGATCAAAGCACCTTATGATATGACAAAATCTTGAATGCGAGAGAAAAACGTAGATGAACGATTCACAGATTGATTTCTCAAGTTTTCTCAAGTAGTGTGTTGTATTGTATATTCAAAAGATGGATCAAATCTGTATATATATAGAGTAAATCAGAAAAACGAACGTTTCATCTGTTAAAAGCTGTTTTAGAGAGTCAAAAGATAAGTTGGTTAGCGGTAAAACAGGTTTAGAAGAGAATCGATCGATTAAAACAGAAGAATGATCGATTAGGCTGAGTTATGATCGATTAGAAGCTGAAGTATGATCGATCAGACAGAGTTATGATCGATTAGAAGCTGAAGTATGGTCGATCAGGCAGAGTTATGATCGATTAGAACTGAAGTATGATCGATCAGAATATTATTTCAATCGATTAAAAGATCGATTCAATCGATTGATTTCATTTAAAGTTCCTTTTAATCGATTAAGACATCGATTCAATCGATTGATTTCATTTAAAGTTCCATTTAATCGATTGATTCGAGTTTTAATGGATTAAAACAACTTAATGAAAAATGACGACACTCTGTTTCAATCGATTGAAAATCATTTCAACAGATTAAATTCCTGCAAATACTTAGTTAAAAAATAGTCTCTATGTTTCAACAGATTGAAAAATATTTCAACAGATTGATTTTCTAAAAACTCTTAGACTTAAAAAATATCTTTATTTTAACAGATTGAAAAACGTTTCAAGCTGATTGTTTTTAGAAAACTCTTAGATTGAAAAATATCTTTCTTTTTCAACAGATTAAAAAGTATTTCAATTGATTGTTTTTCAGAAACCTTCATATTGAGAAATTTACTAAGTTATTTTAACTTGTTGATTACGCGAATCAATCAATTGAAAATACGATTATATAGAACTACTTACTCTGTTAAGTGATTTTAACCGATTGAAAATCTTTTTCAACAGATTGAAAAACTTAGTTTGTTCTTTTAATGCGAGAAAATGATTTTCAATGCTATGCGAAAGATTAAGGCGCTTCATCACAACATATAATGGCCTATCAAGGGATTAAGTGCTCAAGCTAAAAACCTAATCATCTACACACCCACAACCTAAACTAAATTTATGTCTTCATCAAATTATATCTAAGTCTTCATCAAATCCACCAAGTGCTTCAATCTGTTGATCCAATAATAATATCATCAACATATACCTGGACCAATAAGATATGTTCTTTAACTTTCTTTATAAACAGAGTAGAATCAATTTTTCCTCCAGAAAAATCATTTGAAGTTAGGAAACTACTTAACCTTTCATACCAAGATCTAGGAGCTTGTTTCAACCCATATAATGCTTTCTTTAATTTAAAAATATGATTAGGATAACTAAAATCTTCAAATCCAGGGGGTTGCTCCACATAAACTTCTTCTTTAATAAAACCATTCAAAAATGCACTCTTAACATCCATTTGATATAATTTAAATTTCATCAAAGATGCATAAGCAAGAAGTAGACGTATATCCTCTAACCTGGCAACAGGAGCATAAGATTCATCATAATCTATACCTTCCTCCTGACAATAGCCTTTGGCAACAAGTCTGGCTTTATTCTTTGTTATGTTTCCATCTTTAATAAGTTTATTTCTAAACACCCATTTGGTTCCAATAACTTGATGTGATTCTTCTCTTGGGATTAATTCCCAGACTTGATTCCTTTCAAATTGGTTAAGTTCTTCTTGCATGGCTATGCACCATTGGTCATCTTTAAGCGCTTCCTCAACATTTTTGGGTTCTATCTGTGACACAAAAGCTACAGACATGCAGAAATTAGTCATATTTCTAGTTCTTACCCCTTTTTGAGATATCACCAATGATATTGTCCATTGAGAGTCCTCTAGGTGATTGCCATTCTTTTGCTAATTCAGACATTTGAGAAGGCTCATTTTCTTCTAAATACAATTCATCAAGAGCCTCTCTTATATACTCATCATCACCTGCAAGTTCTTTATTTAAATCAAGAGGATTTTCCCCAAGGTCTACAATTTCATCAAATGTAACATGAATAGATTCTTCAATACTTAAGGTTCTTCTATTAAACACCCTGTAAGCCTTGCTAGTTAATGAATAACCTAAGAAAATGCCCTCATCGGCTTTTGAGTCAATTTTTCCTAAGTTGTCCTTTCCATTATTTAACACAAATCACTTACATCCAAATATTTTTAAATGAGCAACATTAGGTTTTCTACCATTTAACAATTCATAGGGAGTTGATTTTATAATTGACCTAATGAGCATTCTATTTAAAACATAACAAGCAGTACTAACCGCATCAGCCCAAAAATATTTAGGAACATTAGATTGATTTAACATTGTTCTAGCAAGTTCCTCTAATGACCTATTTTTCCTTTCAACTACACCATTTTGTTGGGGAGTCCTAGGAGCAGAAAAGTTATGTAATATTCCATTTTCTTCACAATAATTTTCAAACTTTTCATTTTGAAACTCACCACCATGGTCACTTCTTAAAACTTTAATTCTTAAGTCTTTCTCATTTTGTATTTGCTTTGCAAAATTTCTAAAGACCTTAAAAGCTTCACTTTTCATTGTTAGGAAAAATGTCCAAGTATATCTAGAGTAATCATCAACAATCACAAGGCCATAATAATTTCCACCAAAGCTTTTTATCCTAGAAGGTCCAAATAAATCTAAATGTAATAGTTCTAGGGGTTTTGAAGTGGAAATAACATTCTTTGATTTAAATGATGATTTTACTTGTTTACCTTTTTGACATGCATCACATAACCTATCTTTTTCAAATTTTAACTTAGGCAAGCCAACAACTAAGTCTTTTGATATCAATTTATTCAAATGATGCATATTTATATGAGCTGCTCTCTTATGCCATAACCAAGGGTTCTCTTCCTTAGCAACTAAACATGTTATGCTAGAATCATGTAAACAATCCAAATCAATCAAGTATATGTTATTATTGAAAGAATTAATGGTTGAGTTCAAGAGGGGGGGTGAATTGAACTTTAAAACTTTTTCGCAAAACTTACTTTCTTTTGGAAGAATGAGTTATCTTTATTCAATCTTTGCAAAAGTAATTTGGTTTAAACACAGCACAATTAAAGACAGAAATTAAAAGAGATGAAAGAAGGATATTAACACACAAATTTATACTGGTTCACTCTAATCCAGAGCTACATCCAGTTCTTGACAACCCAGTCAAGTTCCACTAATACCAAGTGAAAATTACAACCAGTAGATATTCACTAATCTACCCCAAGAACTATCTTGCAAAACCCACAAGACAGAATCTTGAAAACCACCCGAGTAACCAAATCCGATTCTTGTACCAAGTGCGGATTACAATCCAACCTGCACAATCAACTTTTACAAAAGAATATGGAAAGAAAAAACCTGGACTTGAAGTTTCTAATTGTCCAGAACCAATTCTATCAGCACTTTCTCTCTTTGAATGACCACAATTCGATCACAGCACCTTATGATATGAAAAAGATTCTTGAATGCGAGAGAAAGTCACGTATGAAAGATTCACAGATTGATTTCACAAGTTTTCTCAAGTAGTGTATTGTATTGTGTTTTTCAAAAGATAGATCAAATCTGTATATATAGAGTAAATCAGAAAATCAGAATGCTTCAACTGTCAAAAGCTGTTTTTAGAGAGACAAAAGATCGATTAGATTGAAGTAAAACAGTTTAGAAGAGACTCGATCGATTAGAAGCTGAAGTATAATCGATCAGACAGAGTTATGATCGGTTAGAATGAAACTATGATCGATCAGACAGAGTTATGATCGATTAGAATGAAACTATGATCGATCAGAATATTATTTTAATCGATTAAAATATCGATTCAATCGATTGATTTCATTTAAAGCTCCATTCAATCGATTAAAACATTGATTCAATCGATTGATTTCATTTAAAGCTCCATTCAATCGATTGATTCAAGTTTTTAATGGATTGAAACAACTTAATGAAAATGACGACTCTTACGTTTCAATCGATTGAAAGTCATTTCAACAGATTGAAATCCTGCAAACACTTAGTTAAAAAAAATAGCCTCTCTGTTTTAATAGATTGAAAAATATTTCAACAGATTGATTTTCTAAAAACTCTTAGGCTGAAAAAGGTCTTTCGTTTCAACAGATTTAAAAATATTTCAACAGATTGAAAATGTGAAACTTGATATTGAAAATTCATTGAGTTATTTTAACTTGTTGATTCAGCGAATCAATCAATTGAAAATACGATTATGTATGATCACTTATTCTTTTAAGTAATTTTAACAGATTGAAAATCCTTTTCAACAGATTGAAAAACTTAGTTTGTTCTTTTAATACTTAGATGTTAGTTTTTCATGCGAGAAAAATGATTTTCAATGGGATGCAACATTATAAGGTGCTTATCACAAAATATATTGTCCTATCAAGAGATTAAGTGCTTAAACTAAAAAACCTAATCATCTACACACCCACAACCTAAGCTATATCTATGTCTTCATCAAAACCACCAAGTGCTTGTCTTTATCAAATCCACCAAGTGCTTCAATCTCCCCCTATTTGATGGAGACAAATAACCACTTACACTGCATAAAAAAAGCAGACCAGAGACATATATTTTGTGGTGTGTGTGTAGTGACGGTTTTAAGCGACAAAATACTTCTCCCCTATTTGATTGCATCAAATAGAATGTTTTAGTTACGAGTCCAATGGGGCCACGTGGATACCCAGAATATAAAACAGAACATTAAAAACTAAGAAAAGAAAACAGAATAACAGAAACATAGAAAATCTTCATTCGTCCCGGGGCCTTGGTTGAATTGCGGTTCCACAATCCTGTTGTAAATGTCTTCTAGTTGATTATCAATATCTCTGGAACCTTGCAATGAAATTTTCATCCAAATAATGCTGCTAGAGCCCTCGGAGCAACGAGTCATCTCCATATGCCTCCTTTGGTCGGTTTGCGGTTCGCTCATTTGATGTAACATTGTTCTTTCGAGCTGAGACAGAGGCGTGCCACGGTCGGGCGGTGGATTGTATGGAATCATCTCCATTGGGTTTACTTCTTCTTCCATTGGATCGGAAGAACGTCTTTGCGAAGTTCCAGGAATATCGGTGTTGATTCCTTCCTCTTGCTCTTCTTCTTCACTTTCTTCACTTCTCCCAGCATCTTCTTTCGAGATCCATTCACCATCAACTTTAATAAATCCCATTTTGTGAAGCACAGAGTTATTTATTTCATTTGTTGGTCGGACGGTTTCAACAAGTTCTCCTTCAACATCGACACCAAAATGTGTTAAAAATTTAGAAATCAGAATAGCATAGGGATACCTGAAGTCACTAAGTCTCTTGGCTTTGATCATGTGATCCTTGATGACAAAGACCCAGTTCACACGTATTCTGTGATGAATGCAGTACATCAGAACTAAATCTCCTTCATTTAGCACCGCATGATTGCTCCCCCTGGGTGTAAGCTGCCAGGAAACGATGAAAGCGAGAATCCTTTCTTCCAGTTTCAACTTCCCAGTGTTGAATGAACTTACGAGAATCATGCCATTTAACTCCGAAACTTCGAAGCTTTTGGTGTTGCAGTAGTTTTCGAATGCCACTGAATCCTTCGGCATCAAACCAGGAGAACTTTAACATTTTTGGAATGTTGACTTGCTTCCTGCTTAATTCATGGATAAACAAATCCATTTTCTCTTGGTCCCCATTGAACCAAGTTTCAATCCTTCCTCCAACATTCTGTTCTTGCCTTGCCGTAGAGGACTCGCCTCTGCTGGACTTCTTCCTACCGAGACTTTGTGCGCTTGAACATATTTGATTTTTGGAATGAGCGAACGAGAGAAGAACCGAGAAAGAGAAGCTCAAAGAAGAAAATAATACTATAGGAATGAGAATACACAATCTTTTTCAGCTTCAAGGTTTTTGTCTTTACTATATTACTGCTACTTGCGCAGTGATGATAAAGGTGGAGAGAGAAGAAATTGCTACTTGTACAACTTAATTACCTTCTCGGTAGATATCCAATCAGTATCAATTAGCTTTTATTGGATATCTTGGATATTGAAGAGAGTAGTTGAAGTTTATCTTGTTGTAAATGCTTTCGGTTTACTCTGCAGAAATTGGTTAGAGACAAAGTACATACAACTAGCCCTAGAAGAAAAATAATCAATTGATATTTCGTGAAACCAAGCTGATTTTGTAATCGTAGATACTTATAAGTGAAATACACCGATTGAATCAAAAATTAAATCGATTATTTTGTAAAAGAAAATTATTCAGAGTACCATTAGTGAATTCAATCGATTGAATCGAAGATTTAATCGATTGATTTATAAAAGAAGGTGTGCGAGCTACAAGATTAATGAAATAAATCGATTAAAAGTTTATCTAATCGATTGAACTAATAACATATCAATACCAAAGAGTAAGAATCGGAAATCAACAGATTATTTCGCAATTTCAATCGATTGAAACAAATAATATTCGAGTTATTCATGCAATTATTAATCGATTGAACTTGTTATCAACCTGTTAAAAAATATACACTTACTTGTAAAGAATCAGTTATGCAATACTAGATATATCTAGAATTCCTAATTCAGTCCTAAGCATATTAAGTCTCGTCTCTAGGAAGTGGTTTAGTGAATAAATCGACTAACTGTTTTCGATTCAACGAATAATATCTCACAATCACCCCTAGATACGTGTTCTCTAATAAAGTGATGTCTAATTTCAATATGCTTAGTTCTAGAGTGTTGAATAGGATTCTTAGTTAAGTTTATTGCACTAGTATTGTCACAAACCAGAGGTACCTTGTTTAGAGTCACTCCATAATCTGTTAGTTGTTGCTTGAGGTAAATGCTTTGAGCACAACGGCTCCCAGCTGCAATGTATTCAGCTTCTGCGGTTGATGAGCAACACACGCTTGCTTTTTGCTGTGCCACGATATAAGGCTGCTCCCCAGTAAATGACAAGTACCAGAGGTACTTTTTACGTCCAATCTACATCCTGCAAAGTCAGAATCGAGAAAATCCAACAAGTTTAAGGGATGCACCATCGGGATACCATAGTCCAACATTAAGCTGTTCCCTTAAGGTATTTCAGAATCCTTTTGGCGGCGGTAAGATGAGATTCCTTTGGATTTGCACTGAAATCTTGCACAAAGACACACACTAAACATAATGTCAGGTCTACTAGCGGTTAGATATAGTAGTGAACCAATCAAACCTCTATATTTAGTTTGATCAACGGGTTTTCCTTTTTCATCTAAGTCTAGACAACGAGTTAGTAGACATGGGTGTAGAGGACACCTTGCAATTTTGCATATCAAATTTCTTTAACAATTCATTGCGAGTATTTAGATTGACTAAGAAAAATGCCATTTCTTAATTGTTTAACACTGGAGACCAAGGAAGAAATTCAATTCTCCCATCATAGACATTTCAAATTCACTTTGCATTTCTTTTACAAACTTATTACACATGGCATTATTAGTGGAACCGAAAATGATATCATCCACATACACATGCACTAGAATAATGTCGGTTCAGATTTCTTAATGAACGAGTTTTATCAACCTCACCTCGCTTGTACCCTTGATCAATTAGGAAGTTACTTAACCTCTCATACCATTGTCTAGGTGCTTGCTTTAAACCATAAAGGGCCTTTTTCAATTTGTAGACATGGTCGGGATGCTTGTGATCTTCAAACCCAGGAGGTTGAGAAACATATACTTCTTCATTGATGAGTCCATTCAGAAAGGCACTCTTTACATCCATCTGTAGTAATCGGAAACCACTTAAGCAGGCATAAGCTAATAACAATCTAACGACTTCAAGTCTAGCTACAGGTGCAAAGGTTTCATCAAAATCAATACCCTCTTGTTGGTTATACCCTTTGGCTACCAATCTAGCTTTATTTCTAGTAATAATGCCGTGTTCATCTAGCTTGTTTTTGAATACCCACTTAGTACCAATTACATTGATATCTTTGATTTTAGGAACTAATTCCCACACTTTATTTCTTTCAAATTGATTAAGCTCATCATGCATGGCACTAACCCAGTATTCATCATTTAATGCTTCTTTAACTGTCTTAGGCTCTATTTGTGAAATGAATGCCATATGATTACAGAATTGATTAAGAGAATGTCTAGTAGATACTCCCTTATTAATTTGCCCGATGACATTGTCTAGAGAGAGATCTCTTGGGACAATCCACTCTTTAGGAAGCTCTTCCAGAACATCTTCTTCCTGTTCTTCAGTAATTGTTGGTGGATCAGCTTTTGCAGGGTCCACTGATGGATCATCTTCTTCAACAGTACACTGATCTGTGTTTCTGGCATGTTTCAACTGATAAGAATTATCAGTTAATTCTTCTTCATCTGCAGTACCTGTTGTTCTATTCTGCACCACTCGAGAAGACTCATTAAACACAGTACATCCAAAAACTCTGAAATAGTTTATGTTGGGTTTTCTTCCTTTGTACAGTTCATATGGGGTTTTCTTAAGCATGGGTCTAATCAAGACTCTATTCAAAACATGACAAGCAGTGTTTACTGCATCTGCCCAAAAGTATTTAGGTAAAGAATTTTCACACAACATTGTTCTAGCAAGTTCCACAATAGATCTGTTCTTTCTTTCCACAACACCGTTCTGTTGAGGAGTTCTTGGAGCAGAAAAATTGTGTTTTATGCCAAACTTTTCACAAAATGATTCAAACTTTTCATTTACAAATTCTCCACCATTGTCACTTTGAATTGATGTAATAAAATACCCTTTTTCATTATGTAAAACCTTGGCAAGCTTTTTGAAAGATTTGTAAGAATCAGATTTGGCTTTAAGAAAAATAGTCCAGGTAAATCTGGAAAAGTCATCAACAATTACCATGATATAAAGATTACCACCTAGGCTTTTATTCCTTGAAGGACCAACCAAATCCATGTGAAGCGAGTTCCAAAGGTTTAAAAGTTGAAACAATTTTTTTGTTTGAAAAGATTTTCTAGTTTGTTTGCCTTTCAAACAAGCTTCACAGATTTTGTCTTTCAAGATCTGAAGCTTAGGCAGCCCAGAAACTAATTCTTTTGAAATCAGTTTGTCAAGATGGTTAAGATGAATATGAGCAAGTCTTCTATGCCACAACCAAGATTCTTCTTCTTTAGTAAGAAGACAACTTTGAGATGATATAGACTGTTTGATATCTAACATGTATATATTGTTTAACCTCTTACCTACCAACATTTCCAGTGTCGGATTCGGCTCACGAGATAAGGCACTTTTCCGGTTTAAAAATGACTTTGTGACCAAGATCACATAACCGACTTATGCTTATCAGATTGTGCTTGAGACCTTCAACAAGAAGAACATTGTGAATGATTACTGATTCACCATCACCAATATCTCCAGAACCTAGAATTCTTCCTCTGTTGTTGTCTCCATAAGTCACATGACCTCCATTCTTCAATTTCAGACTTACGGAATTTTGAAATGTCACCTGTCATGTGCCTTGAACATCCGCTGTCTAGATACCAAAGGGACTCTTGTTGCTGTTCCTGAAAGATCAAACATCAAGTATTTGGTACCCTTACGTATTTTGGGTCCTTAGGAGTCAAATTTTCCGTTTAACATGTTTTGGAACCCATCTCTTCCTACCTTGTGGCACAAAATATTTTCTAGCATAACGAGTATTTTATAGTATGTCCTTTCTTCATGCAGTAATGACAAGATGAGAAAGGGGATGCTGTTGTTTTTCTGTATGAAAAGAAGTTCAAATATTTTTTAGTTTTTACCCCAATCTTAGGTTTGTACCGATTCCAGAATGTTCAAAAATACAATTTTGAGATCCAAGAAGTGCATCTAAATTCTCTTTACCTTGAGTAAACTTAGACAAAGTTTTAATCAAGTAATCAACCTTATCTTGCAGAATAATACACTTTTCACACTTCTTATTAGCAGCAACATTATTCACGAGATGCATAGAATATATCTAGATGTTCTAAATCTGTTTTGCTTTCTAATAATTCATTTTCCAGAACTTTAACTCTATTTTCTAACCGAGTTATTTAAACCTTTCAACCGATTATTTGTATGAGATAAATTTACGGCTTCACTATGCATTTCATTGAAAGCATTTAGTAATGTGCTATAATTCATTTCATTCTCTGTAGGAGTTGAACTTACATGTGATGAAGAGGATTCACAGTAGGCCATCAAACACGGGTTCACCTCTTCACTTTCGGATTCGAGCTGGAAGATGAATCATTGTCTTGCCAGGCTATATAAGCCTTTTTCCCTTTGTATCTTGATTCTTTCTTGTTCGATTCTTGGTCTTTTCAGGACAATCACTCTTTATGTGACCCTGTTTACCACAAGAATAACAAGTAATATTATTTTGAACAGATTCGAGTCTTTTTATCATTGTACCTTTTTACTTGGCCGGTTCATGTTCTTTCTTCTAAGAAATTTTCCAAATTTCTTAACCAATAAAGTCGAGTTCTCCGATTCATCTTCTTCAGATCCACTTGTTTTCTTCAATTGTCTTAAGAACAATATTTCTACTTTTCTTTTCTGCATTCTCTTGTTTTTTGAACCGATTGATTTCCAACTCATGTTCCCTCAACTTACCAAAAAGTGAAGCGGTAGTCATTTCGATCAAGTCTCTTGATTCGGATATAGTCTGTCACCTTTGGTTGCCACGTTCTGTCCAAACACTTTAAGATTTTGATGTTCAACTCTTCTTTGTCAAAAGTCTTTCCTAACCCAATTAGATGATTGACTATGTGCGTGAACCTTTCTGCACATACTGCAATTGTTTCTCCTTCGCTGCATTTTAAACAACTCATAATCCCTGATTAACTCATGCTTTCTTGCCCTTTTCACATCGAGATGTTCCTTCATGTGTAACCTCTAAAATTTCCCACATCTCTTTGGCGAGGCACACTTGAGACACCACTGAAAAACTCATCAAGATTTAAAGCAGAGGTAATAATATTTTTTGCGAGTATAATCATATTGGACTCTCCTATTTTCTACATCGGTTAATTCAGCCCAATCTTTTTCGACTACTTTACCATCTACGGTATGAGTTGGTTTGTAAGGACCATTAACAATTGTTTCCCAAATGCCTCTATCAAGAGATTCAATAAAGATTTTCATTCTAACCTTCCGGAAAGAATAATTCACACCAGAAAAAAGTGGAGGCCTGTTTATGGAGGCTCCTTCTAAAAAATTCATCTTTCCCTCGGCCATTGGACCGATTCCTTGAGTAACTTACAAGAACCAACTCTGGTACCAATTGAAAGAATTAATGGTTGAGTTCAAGAGGGGAGTGAATTGAACTTTAAAACTTTTTCGCAAAACTTACTTTCTTTTGGAAGAATGAGTTATCTTTATTCAATCTTTGCAAAAGTAATTTGGTTTAAACACGAGCACAATTAAAGACAGAAATTAAAAGAGATGAAAGAAGGATATTAACACACAAATTTATACTTGGTTCACTCTAATCCAGAGCTACATCCAGTTCTTGACAACCCGGTCAAGTTCCACTAATACCAAGTGAAAATTACAACCGAGTAGATATTCACCAATCTACCCCAAGAACTATCTTGCAAAACCCACAAGACAGAATCTTGAAAACCACCCGAGTAACCAAATCCGATTCTTGTACCAAGTGCGATTACAATCCAACCTGCACAATCAACTTTTACAAAAGAATATGGAAAGAAAAAACCTGGACTTGAAGTTTCTAATTGTCCAGAACCAATTCTATCAGCACTTTCTCTCTTTGAATGACCACAATTCTGATCACAAGCACCTTATGATATGAAAAAGATTCTTGAATGCGAGAGAAAGTCACGTATGAAAGATTCACAGATTGATTTCACAAGTTTTCTCAAGTAGTGTATTGTATTGTGTTTTTCAAAAGATAGATCAAATTTGTATATATAGAGTAAATCAGAAAATCAGAATGCTTCAACTGTCAAAAGCTGTTTTTAGAGAGACAAAAGATCGATTAGATTGAAGTAAAACAGTTTAGAAGAGACTCGATCGATTAGAACTGAAGTATAATCGATCAGACCAGAGTTATGATCGGTTAGAATGAAACTATGATCGATCAGACCAGAGTTATGATCGATTAGAATGAAACTATGATCGATCAGAATATTATTTTAATCGATTAAAATATCGATTCAATCGATTGATTTCATTTAAAGCTCCATTCAATCGATTAAAACATCGATTCAATCGATTGATTTCATTTAAAGCTCCATTCAATCGATTGATTCGAGTTTTTAATGGATTGAAACAACTTAATGAAAATGACAACTCTTCTGTTTCAATCGATTGAAAGTCATTTCAACAGATTGAAATCCTGCAAACACTTAGTTAAAAAAAATAGCCTCTCTGTTTTAATAGATTGAAAAATATTTCAACAGATTGATTTTCTAAAAACTCTTAGACTGAAAAAGGTCTTTCTGTTTCAACAGATTTAAAAATATTTCAACAGATTGAAAATGCGAAACTTGATATTGAAAATTCATTGAGTTATTTTAACTTGTTGATTCCGCGAATCAATCAATTGAAAATACGATTATGTATGATCACTTATTCTTTTAAGTAATTTTAACAGATTGAAAATCCTTTTCAACAGATTGAAAAACTTAGTTTGTTCTTTTAATACTTAGATGTTAGTTTTTCATGCAGAAAAATGATTTTCAATGGGATGCAACATTATAAGGTGCTTATCACAAAATATATTGTCCTATCACGAGATTAAGTGCTTAAACTAAAAAACCTAATCATCTACACACCCACAACCTAAGCTATATCTATGTCTTCATCAAAACCACCAAGTGCTTGTCTTTATCAAATCCACCAAGTGCTTCAATTATGCCTAATACCTTTTAATTCTACATTTTCGGAATCAACCAAATGTATGGTGCAAAATTTACTTTCAAAGATTACCTTAAATCCTTTGTCACATAGTTGACTTATACTAAGGAGATTATGCTTTAGTCCATCAACAAGAAGCACATCCTTAATCTCCAATGTGTTTGCACCACCTATATTTCCAATTCCAAGAATTTTCCCTTTGTTGTTGTCCCCATAAGTTACATATCCTTGTTCTTTAGCTTTGAAACTCACAAATTTTGTTTTATCACCGGTCATATGCTTTGAGCATCCACTATCAAGATACCACATAGACTTCTTTGATTTGGAAGTTTCCTACAAAACAAGAACATAGTAAACTTAGGTCCCCATAACTTTTGGGTCCTTGGGGTTAGAGACAAACAAATTATTTAACAATAGGAACCCAAATGTATTTACCTTTAGGAACACCAAAATGTTTTATTTTACATCTATTTGAAGTGTGACCTTGTTTCATACAATAAAAACATGCTTTGGATGTAACTTTTGAGTATGATGAATTTTTAACCATAGATGTTCTAGTTCCTTTTTCTACCCATACTCTTTTATTTTTCTTTTTAGGCTTTTTCAAAGGAACTTGATAATTTACACTATTTTGAGCAAAAACAGTTTTATCCTTCTTAAAATCACTTATCTCCTTTTCGGCTTTATCAAGTAGATGATTAAGAATATCTATGTCATATTCATACTCTTTACAAGTTTCACATGCTAAGTTCTTATCATCATTCTCATCTAAACATACAATTTTCGTTTCTAAGGATTCCTTTTCTTCTAAACATGTGATTTTCGTTTTTAGTCAATTTCCTTTTCGGATCTACTTAAACTCTTATTCACAACTTTATATTTATTTTTCAAATCCTTAAAGGCACTAAACAATTCATTGTAAGCATTTTGCAGTTCATCATAGTTATTTTCATCATCACTTGAGGATGAGTCTGAATCACTTACCTTAAAGTCGGAAGATATGTTGTCATTTTCCATTAAGCAAATATTGGCTTCTACTTCCGAGTCACTTGATTCCGAACTTGAATCACTGTTGTCCCAAGCAATATAAGCTTTCTTCTTAAAGAACTTTTTGCTTTTGATTTCTTTGTTCTTCTTATTTGGACATTCAGTCTTTACATGTCCTGCTTCACCACAACAATAACATTTTATATTCACAGAAGTACTTTCTCTTACCTTTCCCTTACCTTTGAATGGATGCCTTCCTTTAGCTTTCATGAATTTGGTGAACTTCTTTATCATAAGACTCAATTCTTCTTCTTCGTTCTCTGAGTCTTCTTCTTCCTTTTTATTTTTACCTTTGGAAATTTCAGTTTTGAAGGCTAAGTTCTTCTTTTGATATTGTCCTTCTTCATCGTTTAGCCTTCCAAGCTCAAGCTCATGCTCTCTTAGCTTTCCAAAGAGCGCCGCCATTGACATTGTGGCAAGATTTTGTGACTCCGAGATGGTCGTCACCTTAGGTTGTCATTTCCTATCCAAAGATTTTAAAATTTTAACATTCAATTCATCAACGTCAAAGATTTTACCTAATCTAGTGAGATCGTTCACAATATGAGTGAAATGCTTTTGAACGTCGAATATTGTTTCGCCTTGTTGCATCCGGAACATCTCGTATTCTTGGATTAGAGAATTTTACCGTGCTCTCCTAATGTCGTCACTACCTTCGTGGGTCACTCTTAGCATTTCCCACATCTCCTAAGCACTTTTACAAACAGAAATCCTATAAAACTCGTCAAGGGTTAAAGCAGATGAAATTATATTTCTAGCCCTAACGTCAAATTGTGTTTTTCTGTTTTCCTTTGTTGTCCATCTAGAAAAAGGTTTGGGAACGTCAACACTGTTCTCAGCAACTTTAGGAACATATGGACCGTTTAAAATAGCGTCCCAAACACCTCTATCAACAGACTCTAAAAAGATTTGCATTCTTACTTTCCAGAAAGGATAATTTTGACCCGCAAAAAGTGGGGGTCTGTTGATAGATGCACCTTCGGCAAAAGTTTAATTTTTTTCGGCCATTTTCGAAAAGTTTGAATGACTATCAAAGCAAGCTCTGATACCACTTGTTAGAATCGCGCAGCGGAATGTTCGCGTGGTCGAACAAAAACCAAGAGGGGGGTGAATTGGTTTCTTAACAAAAATTAGGTTTTAAAAATTTTCCCTAAATTTTTCCGATTAAAAAGCTGTATAAACGTAAATAAGATAGAGATAGAGTCTTACACAGGAGATTTATACTGGTTCGGATCAAAAGACCCTACGTCCAGTTGCTAATCACTCAAACAGAGGATTAACGTTGTCAGTATAATCAAAGTTGTTACAAACAGATAACAATTGAAAATACAAAGTAAAGAAAACACCTCTCTTGAAACCCACAAGAGATGAAGAACAACTTTCCCCAGAGACGGCACAACACACAATCCACTAAGAACTCCACTTAGTGATTCTTATCGCTTCTAGCACACACCAGGTTCCAAAAGCCCCTTTTTCCTCCAACAAACAATTCTCTGGCACTCAGCACTTAACTTTTGTTTGAAAAAGGTTGTTCCATTTTTCTGAGTGCCATAGAGAAGCTTAAGTATAGAAATTAGGGTTTGGGAATTGGGATTTTCGGAACTAGGAGTCTTGGGATTAGGGTTTTCGAAAATAGGTTTAATTTGAAGTTGAAAATAAAAAACAGACTGAAATAATCGATTAAATGAAGTGTTAATCGATTATTACAGAGCCAAAATCAACAGAACCCCAAAACTCTCTGTTTTAATCGATTAAAAGCCCTGTTAATCGATTAACAAGCCTGTTAATCGATTAATAGGTGTGTTAATCGATTATTACAGTGAACAGATACAGAAAATGGTTTTTCTCACTGTAATAAATGATTATTTGACCATTTAATCGATTAAAGCCGAGGCAAACTGATAAATTTGAGTTTTTGAAGCTTCTAAAGTGCAGACTATGTACCGGCTATCTTAAACTCTAAGATTACAAACTCAAACTAATCAAAACAGAGTTATTACACAATAAAACAAGTCTTCAACTCTCTAAGTTCTTTGTTCTTGAATCATCATCAAAATCAACAAGCTTCATGTCCATGTAAGTTCAACATCAAGTCCTTGAATGTTCAACAAGACTTAGGGCCATGGAGGGGCATAACTTTGACGTGAAGGAGACAACTGATATGTGCCTTGTTAAGAACATCTATTTCCCTCCAAAGTTCAAGGCCCCAGACTTCCCAAAGTACATGGGAATGACTTGCCCCAGGTGTCATCTTACTATGTACATTCGTAAGATGGCTCATGCCGACAACGAAGAACTCCTGATACACTGCTTTCAGGAGAGCCTGGCCGATTCAGCTCTGAATTGGTATATGCAACTGGAGAAGCGACAAGTCCAGAACTGGAAGCAACTAGCAAACGCCTTTCTTCGTCGCTATATGTACAACATCAATCTGACCCCCGATAGGTCAGAAGTCCAAACACAAAGCAAGAGAGGCGATGAATCCTTTAAGGTGTATGCCCAACGATGGAGGGAACTGGCTGCCCAAGTGGAGCCTCCACTATCGGACAAGGAGACCATGTTTATGTTCATCAACTCATTGACTGGACCCTATTACGAAAAAATGATAGGGAACATGTCAGCCATCTTTGCAGATGTAGTCACCATAGGCAAGAGGGTGGAGCAGGGATTGAAGAGTGGAAGGATAGCACGACCTTCCTCCTCTAATGCATCATTCAAGAAATCCATGGGCAAGAAGAAGGAGGCAAACATAAACGCCATCAGCCTCACCACTCCTTCTTCTTCTTCAAAGCCAGCTAGGCAATCCCAGAGGTAGGAAAGGAAGTTCACTCCCATTCCAACCTCTTATGGGAGTGTACTGCCTAAGCTGGTGGAGGCCAAGCTCCTGGCATACGTCCTTCCAAGAACAGTGGACCCACCTTACCCTGAGTGGTATAAGCCCAATGAAAAATGCACTTACCACTTAGGCGCTCTCAGGCACTCAGTGGAGAACTATCGGGTCTTAAAATATAAGGTCCAAGAGTTAATAGACGCTGGATGGGTCACCTTTGATCCTCCCACCCCCAGCATAGAATTCAAGCCTCTGTCGCAACCAGGGTGATAGGGTTGGATAGGGAGGACTAGTTGTTAGGGTTCTTTCTCTTTTTAAAGCTTTCTTGGTATTTCTTGCGGTCCCAGCCCGTGGCCGTGACATCATTGATTAAAAGGGAATTTTGTACATATTCCTCTCTTTTAATACATGAGGTATTTTTCATCTATGTTCACATTTATTCTTTTCCCTCTTCTATTTATTATTCTTCCAAAATAAATGAATAATAAAATCTATACCTAAAACAGAACCCTTAAAACGATCATGTCTGTGATTGATGAATCTCTGTGGGATCTGGAAGCCGAAGGCAAATGGGTCGAATCAGACAGTGAGCAAGAGACCATCTCCCCAGACATGCAAAGACTGCTGGAAAGAGAAGCTCGCTCCATACAACCCTATTAAGAAGAAACGAATACCATCAATTTGGGACAGAAGGACGATAAAAAGGAAGTAAATATCGGTACCCAAATTGATAGTGACATCAGGGGAGGGTTAATACACTTATTGAAAGAATACGTGGACGTATTTGATTGGTCTTACCATGACATGTCGGGACTCGACGCAAGCATAGTGGAGCATAAACTACCTTTGAAAAAGGGTTTCCGGCCAATAAAGCAAAAGCTAAGAAGGATGAAACCCGACTGGTCCTTAAAAATTAAAGAGGAAGTACAAAAACAGCTGGACATTAATTTCCTGATCATGTCCAAATACCCTGAATGGCAGGCAAACATCGTGCCAGTCATGAAAAAGAATGGGAAAATCAGAGTGTGTGTGGATTACAGGGATCTAAATCGAGCAAGTCCAAAAGACGATTTTCCCCTACCACACATCGATATGTTGGTGGATCACACCGCCACAAACACACTCTATTCCTTCATGGATGGATATGCATGGTATAATCAGATTAAGCTAGTCATTGAAGATAGAGAAAAAACTTCCTTCATCACACCATGGGGAACGTTCTGTTATAGAGTCATACCTTTTGGACTCAAGAACGCAGGGGCTACCTATCAAAGGGTCATGGTAACATTATTCCATGACATGATCCACAAAGAAATTCAAGTTTATGTGGATGACATGATTACCAAATCCAACAATGAAATAGACCACATTCTCTATTTGAGAAAATTATTCGATCGACTTCAGAAGTATCAACTGAAGCTAAACCCGGCTATATGTACATTTGGAGTGCGGTCGGGTAAACTACTTGGGTTTATCGTCAACAAAAAGGGAATAGAGGTAGACCCCGACAAAACGAAGGCAATTTTAGAAATGCCCCCACCGGAAACTAAAAAGGAGATCAAAGGATTTCTGGGCCGGATTAACTACATAGCAAGGTTCATCGCAACAAAACGAAGGCAATTTTAGAAATGCCCCCACCAGAAACTAAAAAGGAGATCAAAGGATTTCTGGGCCGGATTAACTACATAGCAAGGTTCATCGCACAACTCACAGACAAATGTGCACCCATCTTCAAACTATTGCGCAAAAACCAACCAACAGTTTGGAATGAGGAATGCCAACAAGCTTTTGAGAAAATTAAGTTGTGCTTGACCAATCCACCAGTATTGGTACCGCCCACTGAAGGAAAACCTCTCATCCTCTATCTATAAGTACTCGATGAGTCTATGGGATGTGTGCTCGGTCAGCAAGACGATACGGGAAAGAAAGAACAAGCGATATACTACCTAAACAAAAAATTCCTAGACTATGAGACCCGTTATACACCACTCGAAAAAACATATTGTGCATTGGTGTGGGCAACTCAACATCTCAGCCAGTATATGATTAGACATACGACCTGGTTGGTTTCCTAAATGGATCCAATCAAATACTTGTTTGAAAAACCCGTCTTGGCTGGAAGAATAACTAGGTGGAAAGTACTCCTCTCAGAAATTGACATCGTCTATGTCACCCAAAAAGCTATCAAAGGAAGTCCCCTAGCAGACTACCTAGCACACGGATCAACAAACGAATATCAATCCCTACTAGATGATTTTCCAGATGAACACATCATGCACATCCAACACGAAGAACCCGAAGATGATGCATGGACCATGTTCTTCGACGGAGCCTCGAATATTTTTGGACATGGGATAGGAGTTGTTTTAATATCCCCTGAAAAGAAGTACATCCCGATAACAACCAGGTTAAATTTCAACTACACCAATAATATGGCTGAGTATGAAGCCTGCACCCTGGGATTCCAAGTAGCTCTAGATCATGCGGTGACCAAACTCAAAGTTTTTGGTGACTCATCCCTTATTATCTACTAATTCAAGGGTGAATGGGAAACTAGAAATTCCAAATTGATCCCATATCTAGAGTACATCTAGAATATGGTTTCGAGGATGGAAAAGGTCACTTTCGAGTACATCCCTCGGGAAGACAATCAGTTCACAGATGCCCTTGCTACTTTGTCATCCATGTTCGCCTTAGATCAAGAACATGAGATACCGATTATTCAGATCAAGCTGCATGACAAAGCAGCTTTTTGCATGGCAATAACCAGCGAGGAAGACAAGTCCCCTTGGTATCATGACATCAAGCGATATCTCATGAAGGGTGAATATCCTGAGAGAATCAACGATAATGATAAAAGGACCATTCAAAAGAGAGTTGTAAGGTTCACGTTGATTGGAGGAACCCTTTATAAGAAAAATTTTGACTCCAACGTGTTGAGGTGTGTGGACCGCGAAGAGGCTCAAACCCTAATTAAGGAAATTCATGAAGGAGCCTTTAGAACCCACACACCAGGGCATGTCATGGCAAAGAAGATCCTAAGGGCAGGATACTTCTGGTCCACAATGGAAGGTGATTGTCATCAGTAAGCCAAAAGATGTCACAAGTGTCAAAACTACGCCGATAATGTTCATGTCCCGCTGGCACCTCTCAACGTCTTGGCTACACCATGGCCATTCTCCATGTGGGGCATGGATGTTATTGGACCCATCCAGCCCAAAGCGTCCAATG
Source organism: Sphenostylis stenocarpa (assembly GCA_963425845.1). NCBI lineage: Eukaryota > Viridiplantae > Streptophyta > Magnoliopsida > Fabales > Fabaceae > Sphenostylis > Sphenostylis stenocarpa. Next base: position 22,767,153 of record OY731404.1, on the reverse strand, counting down.
GTCATTGCTTCATCCTAGTGGCCATTGACTACTTCCCCAAATGGGTAGAAGCGGCATCCTACACACATGTGACCAAGAAAGTAGTGACCACCTTCGTCAAGAAGAATATCCTGTATCGGTATGACATCCCTCATCATCTTATTATTGATAATGGGACCAATCTGAACAACAAGATGATGGAGGAATTATGCTAAGATTTCAAAATTCAACATCACAACTCCTCCATACTGACCCAAAATGAATGGTGCAGTAGAGGCAGCCAACAAAAACATCAAGAAAATCATCCAGAAGATGGTGATAACATATAAAGACTGACATGAAATGTTGCCCTTTTCCCTACACGGATATCGAACTTCCGTACGGACCTCCATAGGAGCCACTCCATTTTCCCTCGTATACAGCATGGAGGCCATACTGCCAGTGGAAGTCGAAATACCCTCCCTGAGAGTCATTATGGAAGCAAAGTTGACAGAAGCAGAATTGGTCCAAAATCAATACGATCAACTGAACCTAATTAAAGAAAAATGATTGGACGCCATGAGTCATAGAGAAGCCTACCAAAAGAAAACCAAAAGGGCTTACGATAAAATGGTCAATCCCCATGCTTATCACAAGGGGGATTTAGTGATAAAAAATTTCTTCCGGCCCAGAAGGATAAAATAAGAAAATGGATGGCAAACTATGAAGGACCTTTTGTGGTCAAGCGAGCTGCTTTCTCAGGAGGAGCCCTTATCCTCACCAACAAGGACAAAGAAGAACTTTGACACCAAGTCAACTCAGATGTGGTGAAGAAGTATCATGCTTGAAGGAATAACTTAGGATCTGCTAGGATGAAAACCCGCAAAGGACGTCATTGGCAAAAGTTAGGATCCACACACCTCGCTAGGATATGTCTTAGGAAAAACTTAGAGGTTTTGCACAAGGCAGCTAAGGTATCGTCCTTCTAGAAGCAGGCAAGCTTTGCACAGTCTTGACTGAAGCAACTAGGAGAACCAGGGGGGTAGATATCAGGGCCATGATTGTTATAGCTGTCGTCGCCGTCAAAAAGAGATGGCGGTCGGAGTGACGCGATGGTTTCGACCCTTTTGATTTTCGCGTTTTTTATGGGTGGTTACAACGCCTTTAGGTTGTCTGATAATCGGGCTAACCTAGGGGCGAGGTTTTCGAAAATGTGTCCTTGGGTTGTCCGATAATCGGGCTAATCCCAAGGACTTATTTTGTGGGGTTCTGTGGAGTCGCCACCGATGTTTTTACCGGAAACATCGGAAAAGGGGTTTAAAAGGCGTTGGTTTTCGAAAACCAACTTTGGTCATTAGAACCAGAGTTGGGTAAGGGAGTTAGTTACGTGGTAAAGGAAGTATTAGTTCCTTTACTACGCCCCTTTCGGGTTCCCTATGATAGGCCAGCTTTTATTGTTAATAAACCGGAAAATATACTTTTTCCCTTTTTATTGTGCGGAATTTAAAAGTATGACTACATGGCCCTAATCTATTGCATAATGTAAATTTAAAGCGATAAAAGGGGAGAGGAAGAGTTTAAACCTCTGAAGCAAGCTTTCTTTTTATTTCTTTAAAACAAATGGGTGCTTTTTGGCAGCCCTTCACTCTACACAGCGCTGGAAACTCTTCTAAATGCCGAAAAATACTCTCAGAGACACTCAGAAACTCCAGAAATGCGTCGGAGGGATTCTAGAGAGAAGTTTTTTAGAGAGAAGGGAGCGCAAATGCTTGAGGTGTGTGGAAATGAGGGGGGAGGACCCCTATTTATAGGTTTTCGCGCTGTCAGGTGGCGAGACCGCCGGTCTCGTCTGACAGGGTCGAGACCGCCATCTCGACCTGCCAAGCGTGGCGAGACCGCCGTCTTGACCTTCGCAGGTGGCGAGACCGCCGTCTCGTCAAGCGAGACGGCGGTCTTGCCACTTGCGTGAGGCGAGACGGTGGTCTGGGAAATCTAGAGGGCGGTCTCGTCCCAACAAAGCGAGAAAACTTATTTTTTCGTACAGAAACTCCCTCCTATCCTAGTATGGGGCCTAATAGTCTCTCCTAGTGGCTTGTTAGGCTTCGTCCATCTTCGAATAGGAGGTCTTCTGATCTTTATTTGGAGGCCGGGAAAGATTTGGGGTCTATAGCTGCCCCCCCTTTACCCGACCAGTCGACTGCTGGCCTTTTGTGCCAAGGTGATCGACTGGAGGGTAAAGGAGTTGACCCTCTTGCCCGGTTGCCCTTTAGATGCTCCATTTTTGCGGCAGATGATATTCTGGGGAAGTGTTGTGTTGTGCGCTTCTGGGATGCTCCTTTGACGCGGTAGCTGACCCCTTCGGCTGATGAGTACGAACCCCCATCTGGTTTGACGAGTATGAACCCTCGCCCGGTAAGCCCCCTCCTGTAAGGCCTGATGAGTACACACCCCCATCTGGTGTTTGACGAGTATGAACCCCCATCTGGTAAGCCCCCTTCTGTAAGGCCCGATGAGTACACACCCCCATCTGGTGTTTAGCCTCCGGATGCTTCATCTTGCGGTAACTGATCCTTTGGCTGCGGTGGCGGCTTACTGATTCTGATCATGCGCCGATGTGAAACCTTGGGATGCTCCTTTGACGCGGTAGCTGACCCCTTGGCTAACGAGTATGAACCCTCGTTTGGTTATGTGCCTCTGGATGCCCCTTCTTGCGGTGGCTGACCCTTTGGCGATTGTGGCGACTTACTGCTCTAGCTCATGCGCTGGCTCTCTGGGAAGTGATTTCTGTTTTGGTAGATGTTCTTGGACCTCTTGAATGGTCGTCTGGGTTGTGCCGGGGATTTTGTGTTTCATCCAGCTTTGTTGGTTGCTGGGGATTTCTTTGTTTTTGTTCTTTTGGTGGTGATCATCTGATCCTTGCTGGCTGGTCAGATGGGTCTTTTCTGTTCGACTCTTACTTGGCGGTCGAAATTTTGTTGATTGGGGTGATTGCTTAATCCTGCCTTTTTATCGCGGTTTTATCACTTTTTCCTCGCGATTTAGGATTTTGGCTTTTTTCTTGAGCGTATGCCTTTTCTCTTAGTTTTCTTTTTGTTACACTTGACTTCTTTGGGAAGGATGGCAAAAGGGTCGGCGAAGTCATACCGGGAGGTCTTTATGCAAACATGAAGATGATCTTCTTGACATGAATGTTTGTCTATGTACTTTTGTTTGTTTTACTTTTGACAAAGTCATTTTTGTGCGACTATTTGTGTGTGGATGCTATTGATGCAATTTTGGTTGAGGATATCTAGAAAATGACCGGTACTTCTTTTTTGTTCTTTCGTGACTATTCTTTTTTGCACTTTTGTTTTAACCCTATCTTTTGCCTAGACCGCCCTTTGCGGGTTTTCGATCTAGCGGGTTTTAATAAAAATTTTGGTGGGCTTTCTTTCCTTTTATAAAAGCCTTTTCTTTTGCCAAGACCGCCCTTTGCGGGTTTTCGATCTAGCAGGCTACTCTGTATTTTTTACTTGGGACGGCCCTGATTGGTGATGCGCATCTTTTGTTTTTATGCTTTCTCGAATTGCTTGTTTTATGCATGCTCATATTTCGTTAATACAGAGGCATTTACACAAGTAGGTAAAGAGAAGAAAAGACAATTTTATTGATATAAATAGATGGTCTATTTTTACATGGGGGTTTACAATAGAGTTTGTAAGCATGGCTGGCCAAGGTTGGCTAAACTGTATGAGTGTGCCAAAATCATGTCTGTGATCTTTGTTTCCCCGTGTTTTCCTGGTCCCTTCAGTTGAGATGCTTGAACCCGGAGTGAAGACTATGCGAAGTCTGCTTGCTGTTGTAGTCGCCTTTGCGGTTTTCGGCTAAGGTAATCATTGCTCTATTTTCATCATACATTTTCATTTTATTTATTTTTTTTTAAACCTCTGATTTTTGCCTGGGACGTGTGCTAGCGAGGTATGTAGGCCCTATCTTTTGCCTAGGACGCTCTTTGCGAGTTTTCATCCTGACGGGTCATGAGCAATGTCTTTAGGCATAATATTTTTTCACTGCATCTGAGTTGACAGGATATCGGAGCTCTTCTCCATCCACATTGGTGAGTACAAGGGCCCCTCCTGAGAAGGCTCGCTTGACCACAAAGGGTCCTTCGTAGTTGGCTTCCCATTTCCCGATTTTGTCTTTCTGGGCTGGAAGCAGTTTCTTTACTACTAGATCTCCTTCTTGGAAGGTGCGGGGATTGACCTTCTTGTCATAGGCCTTCTTGATTTTTCGCTGATAAGCTTGCCCCCGACATATGACGTCCAGCCGTTTTTCTTCGATTAGGTTCAATTGATCATACCGGTTTTGGACCCATTCAGCTTCTGTCAGCTTGGCTTCCATAACAACTCGCAAAGAGGGTATTTCGACCTCTACTGGTAGCACGACCTCCATTCCGTATACGAGGGAAAACGGGGTAGCCCCTGTGGAGGTCTGTACCGACGTTCGGTAACCATGTAAGGCAAAGGGAAGCATTTCATGCCAATCTTTGTAGGTGACTACCATTTTCTGGATGATTTTCTTGATATTTTTATTGGCTGCCTCTAATGCACCGTTCATCTTTGGTCGGTACGGAGAGGAATTATGGTGCTGGATTTTGAAGTCTTGGCATAATTCCTCCATCATTTTATTATTGAGATTGGTCCCATTATCAGTAATGAGCCTATGAGGGATGCCGTACCGACACATAATGTTTTTCTTGATGAAGGTGGTCACCACTTTCCGAGTTACATGCGCATATGATGCGGCCTCAACCCACTTGGTGAAATAGTCGATTGCTACCAATATCAAGCGATGGTCGTTAGATGCTTTGGGTTCAATGGGTCCGATGACGTCCATGCCCCACATAGAAAATGGCCATGGTGTAGCCAGGTTGCTGAGAGGTGCGGGCGGCACATGAATGTTATCGGCGTATACTTGGCACTTATGGCATTTCTTGGCATATTGGTGACAGTCAGCTTCCATCGTGGACCAAAAATACCCTGCCCTGAGGATTTTCTTTGCCATGACATGCCCGGGTGCATGGGTTCCAAAAGTCCCCTTGTGGATTTCTTTTATCAAGGTTTGGGCTTCTTCTTGGTCCACACACCTTAGGAGGGTGGAATCGGGGCTCTTTTTGTAGAGGGTTCCTTCAATCAACGTGAACCCTACGGCCCTTTTGCGAATGGTTCGCTTATCATTGTCACTGATTCCTTCGGGATATTCGCCCTTCCTGAGGTACTGCTTGATGTCATAGTACCAGGGGCTTTGATCGCGCTCGCCATTTACTGCCATGCAGAAAGCTTGCTTGTCATGCAGCTTAACTTGAATAATTGGCATCTCATGTTCTTGATCTAGGGCGAACATGGATGATAGGGTGGCGAGGGCGTCGGCAATTTGATTGTCCTCCCTAGGGATGTACTGGAAGGTGACATTTTCCATTCTTGAAACTAAGTCTTGGATGTGTTCCAGACATGGGATTAGTTTGGCGTTTCGGGTTTCCCATTCACCTTTAAGTTGGTAGATGACGAGGGATGAATCACCGAATATTTTGAGCTTAGTGACCCCATGATCTAAAGCCGCGCGGATTCCTAGTGCACATGCTTCGTATTCAGCCATGTTGTTGGTGCAATCGAAATTAAGCTTGGCCGTTACAGGAATGTGTTTCTTTTCGGGGGATATCAAAATAGCTCCTACCCCGTGTCCAAGCATGTTTGAAGCCCCATCGAAGAACATGGTCCACATCTCTTCTTTGGTCTCTTCGTGTTCGATGTGCATGATATGCTCATCGGGAAAGTCATCCTGTAAAGATTGGTATTCGTCTGTGGATCCATGGGCTAAATAATCCGCTAGGGGACTTCCTTTAATAGCTTTCTGGGTGACATGAATGATGTCAAATTCTGAGAGGAGGACCTGCCACCTAGCTATTCTTCCGGTCAAAATGGGCTTCTTGAAGAGGTATTTGATTGGATCCATTTTGGAGACCAACCATGTTGTGTGTCGAGCCATATACTGTCTGAGACGTTGAGTGACCCATACCAATGCGCAACAAGTTTTTTCGAATGGTGTGTAACGGGTTTCATAATCTGAGAATTTCTTACTGAGATAATAAATGGCCCGTTCCTTTTTTCCGGTTTCATCGTGTTGGTCGAGCACGCATCCCATGGACTCTTCAAGAATTGACAAATATAGGATCAGAGGTCTCCCTTCAACGGGTGGTACCAACACTGGTGGATTGGTTAAACAAGTTTTGATTTTGTCGAACGCTTGTTGGCATTCTTCGTTCCACACCGTTGGCTGATTTTTGTGCAACAGTTTAAAGATGGGTATACATTTATCCGTCAACTGTGCGATGAAACGGGCAATGTAGTTTATTCGGCCCAGAAAACCTCTGACCTCCTTTTCCGTGCTTGGTGGGGGCATTTCCAAAATTGCCTTGGTTTTGTCGGGGTCCACCTCAATTCCTCTTTCGCTGACAATGAACCCTAGGAGTTTTCCTGATCGTACTCCGAAAGTGCATTTTGTCGGGTTTAGCTTAAGTTGATACTTCCGAAGTCGATCAAAAAGTTTTCGGAGATATCGAATGTGGTCCATTTCATTTCTGGACTTGGCAATCATGTCGTCCACATACACTTCTATTTCCTTGTGGATCATGTCATGGAATAGTGTGACCATAGCCCTTTGATATGTTGCCCCCGCATTTTTCAGCCCAAACGGCATTACCCGATAGCAAAAAGTGCCCCATGGTGTAATGAAGGAGGTTTTCTCTCTATCCTTAACAGCCAGTTTGATTTGGTTGTACCCCGCATACCCGTCCATGAAGGAATACAACGTGTTGGTAGCAGTATGGTCTACCAGTGTGTCTATGTGCGGTAGGGGAAAGTCGTCCTTTGGACTTGCTCGATTGAGGTCCCTATAATCCACGCAGACTCTGACCTTCCCGGTCTTTTTGATGACGGGTACTATGTTGGCCAACCATTCTGGGTATTTGGAAACTACCAGGAAAATGGCATCCAACTGCCTTTGCACCTCCTCCTTTATCATTAAGGACCAGTCGGGTTTGATTCTTTTGAGCTTTTGCTTTACAGGTCGGAACCCTTCTTTCAGTGGCAATCTGTGTTCAACTATGCTCGTGTCGAGCCCAAGCATGTCATGATATGACCAAGCAAATACATCCATATATTCTTTCAGAAGCTGTATCAATCCGTCTTTCATGCTACTTTCCATTTGGGTGCCGATGTTCACCTTTTTCTCCTCATCCTCTTTTCCCAAATTAACAGTTTCTATTTCTTCCTGATGTGGTTGTATGATGCGTGTTTCATTTTCCAGCATTCTTTGCATGCCTAGAGAAATGGTCTCCTGCTCACTGTCGGACTCAATCCATTCGCCTTCCGTTTCTGGGGTCCACGGAGATTCATCAATCACAGACATGATGTGTTTTAGGTTCTGTTTTAGTCATAGATTTTATTATTCATTTTATTTTTGAAAGAATAATAAATAGAAGAGGGAAAAGAATGAATATGACAAAATGCCTCGTATATTAATGAAGATGAAGATGTATGTACAAGCCCTTTTAATCAAAATTCCTGCGGCCACGGCGGGGACCGCGGGAGATATAGAGAAAAGCTTAAAAAGAAAAGACCCTAGGGCTGATCCTCCCAGTCCTCCCTCTCTGCTACTCTGGCTTTGACAGAGGTTTGTCATCCGTGTTGGAAGCAGAGGCATCAAAGGTTATCCAACCAGCGTCGATTAATTCTTGGACCTTATACTTCAAGGTCAAGCAGTTGTCAGTTGAATGCCCAGGTGCATCCGAGTGGTAGCTACATTTTTCATTGGGCTTGTACCATTCGGGATAGGGAGGTTCTAGCTGCTTCTTGGGAGGAACGCGTGCCAAGAGGCTGGCTTCCAACAGCTGGGGCAGTAGCTTTGCGTAGGAGGTGGGAATAGGAGTGAACTTCCTCTCCTTTCTTCGTGGTTGTCGCTCTGTCTGAGGGGTGGAGGAAGGGGTTGCAAAATTAATGGCGTGCACGGCCTCCTCCTTCTTTTTGAAGGGCTTTTTGAATGAGGTGCTGGAAGGAGAAGGTCGTGCTATTTTTCCACTCCTCAGCCCTTGTTCCACTCTTTCTCCTACAGTGACTATGTCCGAGAAGAGATTGGAGGTACTGGCTATTGCCTTATCGTAGTACACTCCAGTCAGTTAGTCTATGAACATAGCCACTGTTTCTTTGTCCGTCAAAGGAGGCTCTATCTGGGCTGCCATTTCCCTCCACCTTTGGGCGTACGCTTTAAAGGGCTCGTCGTTCCTCTTGCTCAGAGTTCTGAGATCTGAGCTGTCGGGGGTCAGATCGATGTTGTATCGGTAACGACGGAGAAAAGCGTCTGCCAGCTGTTTCCAGTTCTGGACCTGCCCTCTCTCTAACTGCATGTACCAGGTAAGCGTGGTGTCCGCCAAACTCTCCTGGAAGCAGTGGATCAGGAGTTTCTCGTTCTCAACATGGGCGGCCATCTTACGGCAGTACATCGTAAGATGGTTCTTTGGGCAGGTCATCCTGGCGTATTTGGGGAAGTCCGGGATTTTAAACTTGGGAGGAAAATGGATGTTCTTCACGAGGCACATGTCTTCCACCTCCTTGACGTCGAAGTTGTGCCCTTTGACCGCCTTCAGCCTCTCCTCCAGGGCGGAGAGTTGTTGCTTAGATACCTCTGGGGTAAGGATGCGTACAGTCTTGGCATCCTTCCCGTCAAAAAAGTATTCCTCCTCCTCTTCCTCAAGGGGAGGGATATGTTCAGCTTGGTCTTCGCCCTTGCTCTGACCCTGGCGTATGACCTCCATTAGTTGGGCCACTTGCTCGCGGAGGGTATTGACTTCCGTAGTGAGCTTTCGGTTCTGCTCTTCTAAATTTTCCATTGCTCTTGCCTTTTGTGCATGAGTGCGAGTAGGGAGAGGACCAACCACTTTCTAGAATGTCAGAAAAGTTTTATTAATGCATGTTGAGTGCTTAAACTAACATGAGTATGCTTATGCATGAGAGATTTTATTTAAATGATGCTGAATGCGCTCTCATTTTTTATTTTCTCTCTTGGTTTTTCTTTACTCATGGTATGGTGTAATATGAATGAGTTGACTTTGTCAGAAGTTGTTTCATTTATTATTTTTTTGTGTTTTTGTATTTTGATTTTTATTTGCTTATTTTATAGCCTTTTATCTCTTCTGTCGGAACTGCGTGGCTACTTAGCTTACAAAGAACCTGAAACCAGGCTAGCTAAAAGGCAGACTGTCCGAGATAGAATATGGCTTTATGTGAAAGAATATTTAGCGTCTCTTATCTCTTCTGTCGGAATTGCGTGACTACTTAACTTACAAAGAACCTGAAACCAGGCTAGCTAAAAGGCAGACTGTCCGAGATAAGGGTGTTTATTTGTGAAAAATATTTTTGTTTTTTGTTCTGTTGTTTGTTTATGCCATGCAACAGACAAATGCAACAATCATATGCACACACAATTCAATCATCCGCAAACAGGCAAGAATTCGTTTTTATCACGAGGTAGGGTTTTCCTGCAGAAAAGTGCATTGGCCAGGGTTGGTTCTAACTGTTCTCACCAGGATAAGGCCCCCAAGGTGCCCCCATTATAGGGTCCCCACTCTCCAGCCGTCCGACCATGCTTAGCACTAAGGCCATAGTCAGTCTTGTTGCCAAAAGAGGAAGGTTATCACCTTGAGTGGTGGTTTCCGATCACACTGGTGGGCTCAAGGCCCTCACTACAGCGAACCGTACCTGCCACCCACTCCCTATGGTTTTCTCACTTGCCCCCGGGTATAGAGGGAACTGTTGTGTGCAAGGGTTTGTGTACAGTTTTTACTTCACACAATTGCGTAAGTATAAACAAACAACAGTTATTAAAGCCAAATAATAAAGCATGTTATAATACAAATTAAGGGCAAAAGCGTTATTTTCTTGGTTTATCTATTTTTTACCCGGCCCATCACTAAATGGGATCAACTCTCGAGGCTTCCCCAGTGGAGTCGCCATCTGTCGCCGCCGTCAAAAAGAGATGGCGGTCGGAGCGACGTGATGGTTTCGACCCTTTTGATTTTCGCGTTTTTTATGGGTGGTTACAACGCCTTTAGTTTGTCCGATAACCGGGCTAACCTAGGGCGCGAGGTTTTCGAAAAGGTGTCCTTGGGTTGTCCGATAACCGGGCTAATCCCAAGGACTTATTTTTGTGGGGTTCTGTGGAGTCGCCACCGATGTTTTTACCGGAAACATAGGAAACGGGGTTTAAAAGGCATTGGTTTTCGAAAACCAACTTTGGTCATTAGAACCAGAGTTGGGTAAGGGAGTTAGTTACGTGGTAAAGGAAGTATTAGTTCCTTTACAACGCCCCTTTCAGGTTCCCTATGATAGGCCAACTTTTATTGTTAATAAACCGGAAAATATACTTTTGCCCTTTTTATTGTGCGGAATTTAAAAGTATGACTACATGGCCCTAATCTATTGCATAATGTAAATTTAAAGCGATAAAAGGGGAGAGGAAGAGTTTAAACCTCCGAAGCAAGCTTTCTTTTTATTTCTTTAAAACAAATGGGTGCTTTTTGGCAGCCCTTCACTCTACACAGCGCTGGAAACTCTTCTAAACGCTGAAAAATACTCTCAGAGACACTCAGAAACTCCGGAAATGCGTCGGAGGGATTCTAGAGACAAGTTTTTTAGAGAGAAGGGAGAGCAAATGCTTGAGGTGTGTGGAAATGAGGGGGGAGGACCCCTATTTATAGGTTTTCGCGTTGTCAGGTGGCGAGACTGCCGGTCTCGTTTGACAGGGTCGAGACCGCCGTCTCGTCCAACGAGACCGCCGTCTTGACCTGCCAAGCGCGGCGAGACCGTCGTCTGGGGAAACGAGACCGCTGTCTCGCCCTTCGCAGGTGGCGAGACCGCCATCTCGTCAAGCGAGATGGCGGTCTGGGAAATCCAGAGGGCGGTCTCGTCCCAACAAAGCGAGAAAACTTATTTTTTCGTACAGAAACTCCCTCCTATCCTAGTATGGGGCCTAATAGTCTCTCCTAGTGGCTTGTTAGGCTTCGTCCATCTTCGAATAGGAGGTCTTCTGATCTTTATTTGGAGGCCGGGCAAGATTTGGGGTCTACAATAGCCTATACAATGTAGTCAACCTTGGCCAGCCATGCTTCTAAATTCCTTTGTAAATCCTTCTGTAAAAAATAAACTATTCGTTCATATCAATAAAATTGTCTTTCATTTCTTTTCTCTTGACCAAATTATGAAAGTGTCTCTGTGTTAAATGAATCATAAGCATGCATAAAGAACCAATACAAGAAAGCATAAGAAAAGAAAGGAAAAATAATAAAATCCTGCTAGGAAAATTCTTAGGCAAAAAAATTAGGGCAGCCTGCTAGATCGAAAACCCCAAAAGGGCGGTCTAGGAAAAAGTTAAGGAATTCGTAAAAAAGGAAAAAACCTGCTAAGAAATCCTAGGCAAAAATAAGGACAGCCCACTAGATCAAAAACCCCAAAAGGGCAGTTTAGGCAAAAGATAGGGCTAAAACAAAAAATACACAAATGAAAAGGAGAACCCGTTAGCATCCAACAATCAAACGGGAAAGGGCAGTCACTTCTCTAGATGCATCTAATAAGAAAATGAACTACATTTAAAGCATTCACAAATAGTCGCACAAAAAGACTTTGTCAAAAACATAAAAATTAAACTTGTTTAATCATGCATAAGGGGACTAGCTCCATGTTTGTGATTGAAAAACAGGAAGCACCCCAAACCAAGTCTTCAAATGAAGCTCCCTTCAAGAAAACAGAGTAAGTCATCATCGAACAAAGCGACTCAGAGCAAACTAAGAAGCTTCCAGAAGCCAAAGTTCCAACCACCATCCTTCCACCGAACAAAGGGTAGGCAACTCACAAACCAAAACAAAGCCGATGACAAGGCTCAATCCCCAAGCGGATCATTGCCTACTCCAGAGGCGAATATCTTCGCACGACTCACTATCATTGCCACGATAAGTCATCAAGAAGATTCACCCATTCTCCACCATCATCAATGGAGAATAAAGGCTACACAAAAGTCTATCACCAATACAATCAAGGAGCCAAGACTCCATTTGACCACCAGAAAGTCAACAAAGTCCTCAGTGGATCAACCAAAAAAGAGAAAGGAACCTATCCCCAGTGAGTCTACCGCAAAGGCCATTTTTAAGACCCATCCTCAGTGAGTCGCTCGCCTATGCATAGGCAAAACCTGTCAAGCAAAGAGCCAACATCCCCGAGGGGAATATTAGCCTACTCAAAGGCAAAACAACGTGAAGTGAAAGCCTTCACTTTCGATGAAGCAATCCGCCTACTCAGAGGAATCGTCCAAATCGACAAATCCCCATTGGATTCCTGCCTAATTCAGAGGCATTTACCAACAATCTCTGAAAATCAACACACTAGCTCACTACACAAGAAGACTCAAGAACAATATCTCCCCATGGAGCCGGCGCATGAGCTAGAGCAGTACGCCGCCACCACCTTCTATATTATAAGGATCAACCACCACAGCAAAAGGGGCATCCAGAAGATAGATTTTCACACATTATCCGAAGGATCAGCTCCGTTGCAAAGTAGTATCCAGAAGACACAGTCCACCGTCATCGTCCGAAGGATCAGCTCCGCTATAAAGGAGTATCTTGAAGGCAGGATTTATGTACATCATCTGCAGGATCAGCCCCGTTGCAAAGGGGTATCCGGAGGACACAACCCACCTTTATCGTCCTAAGGGTCAGCTTCCGTAATATGGGAGCATCCAGAATACAAGAGTCTACTATGCACTCACCACCTAAGGGGTCATCTGTCGCATCAAAGGAGCATCCTAAGGGAAAAATCTTCATTAGCCAAAGGGTCAGTTACCACATCAGAGGAGCATCCTGAAGCTTCACACATATCGTCCGAAGGGTCAGCCTCCGCAACAAGGAAGCATCCTGAAGATAGCACCAGACTACATTCATAGTCCTGAGGGTCAGCAACCACGACAAGAGGAGCATCCAAAGGACAACTGGGCAAGAGGGTTAACTCCTTCACCCGCCAATCGACCTTATGGTACGTTAACCCATAGTCAATTGGTCGGGTGAAGGGGGGCAGCTGTAGACCCAAAATCTTGCCCAGCTCCCTAATAAAGCCAGAGATAACCCATTTTGAAGATGGTTAAGACTTTGTTAAGTCCCTAATAGCTTTTTCTAGGTTCCATTTAAGATAGGAAGGGTTTTTCAGAGGCAATAAAAATTGGGAATTCCGTTGGAAACAAAAGATGATCGTCCAGGAGAGTCAGATGGCCATCCATGCCTACTTTAAGGCAATGGAGGACTGTCCAATTAGCCCAGACGGTCTTCCATGGCAACTTTTGGCCATGGATGGCCGTCCATGGTCACTTTTTGCCATGGACGACCATCCACTAAGTTCAGACGACCGTCCACTTTTTCCTGGTGCGGTTCCCTATAAATAGGAGCCCTATTCCTCGATCTTTTCACAATTATTCACTCTTACCACTCTCTCGGAAGCTTTTTGGCACTTTAGAGTGACTTTGAGCATTATTCCGGAGTTCGAGTGAGCTTTCCGATTTTCGTTATGGTAGAAATCGGTTAAGGAGTGTTAGAAATGGAGGTTGAGATTAAGAGCGGGGGTGAATTGATCTTTGAAAGATTTTCGCAAATTACAGATTATCTATTTCAAAGATTAAGAGTTCTGACCAATTCTTTAATCAAACAAAACAAACAATCAAAATAAAGGCAGCAACAAAATTAAATAGAGAAAGGTTTAGAGAGATATAACCAAGATTTATACTGGTTCACCCAATCTCAGGGCTACGTCCAGTTCTTAGCCAAAGTCCAGATTACAATTCCAATCACACACCCAATCTACCACAAGAACCAAAATTCTAGTCCTTGCACCTAAACCTTCACCAAGAACCAACTTCTAGTTCTTGAACTACCCTACAGCCAAATTACAGCCACACAAACTAGTGCCCACACTTCCAGACACTCACAATATAGTAATGAAATGTAAAAGAACAAAAGAGAAGAAACTAGAACACTCAAACCCGGATTATGCAGCTTTGCAGAATGAGTTTCTTCACAAAAGAAATGCAGAAATTGCCTCAAGAAAGAACTTTGAAAAACTTTACAAAACTTGCGTGATTCTTTCTTGAAAGTAGCTCTTATGATTGCTTGATTGATTGCTCAAAGGTATATTTTAAAAGACTCAAGCAATCATGTTTATATAGAAGATTGTTCAAACTGCTAGTTTAATTAATCTATTAAGACAATCTTTTAATCTGTTAAAAGTCTTGATTTAATCTGTTAAAACTTCTTTTAATCTGTTAAAATGTTCTTGATCATTTTCCAAATTTGTTTTAACTGATGCGACATCATTTCAATCCATTAAAACATTTTGTAAAAAATCCTTTAAGTTGTTTTAATCGATTAATTCACCTTTTAATCGATTAAAATACTGCCAAATGTTTTCATAAAACTTTCTAAGTGATTTTAACTGATAACAATTTGTTTTAATCAATTAAAACACTTTGGAAAAAATCTTAGTTGTTTTAATCGATTAATTCGCATTTTAATCGATTAAAATCCTGCCAAATAGTTTCATAAAACTTTCTAAGTCATTTTAATTGATAACACATCGATTAAAATCCTGACAAAACTTATTTCAAAAACTTTCAAGTGGTTTTAATCGATTAATTCACATTTACATCGATTAAAATACTGACAGAACATATTTCCAAATACTTCAAGTTATTTTAATCGATTATTTCGAGTTTGTATCGATTAAAATACTGCCAGAACATTTTCCAAAACATTCTAAGTTATTTTAATCGATTATTTCTAATCTAAGTTATTTTAATTGATTATTTCTAATCTACATCAGTTAAAATACTAGTAGAAGGTTTTCAAAAACTCCTTTAATGAAAACAATCGATTAATTTGAAGATATATCAATTAACACAGTTTCAGTGTATGTTTTAAAAGGTTTTAATCGATTATTTCGAAAATCTATCAGTTAAAAACCTGTTATGTAAGTGTTAAGAACATTTTAACTGATAAAGCTCATATAATATTAGTTAAAACAATTACTTAAAAACCATTTAACCAATTACTTTGGTTTTTAACTGATTAAACACATTTAAAGGCATTTGCAAAATCTTTAAGTGATGAAACCTCATGCAGCAGAGAGATATGAATGAATATACCTATGTATAGATATAGACTCACTAATCACTCTACCCTTTTAACCAAGAAACCTTGACTGCAACAGAATAGCCTTTGACTTCATCAAATCAACAAGATCTTTGTTTAATCAAATGATTCAATAAGATCTTCATCACTTTCAGTCTCCCCCTATTTGATGAAGACAAACATCTCTTTGAATAATATCTCTGTAGAAGAAGTCACTTGAATATATAGATTAGTGAGTATTAAAAAATTAATCATTTCTCCCCCTAGATTACTACTCCCCCTAAATAGTGAGCATAAAAACAATCATACAATCATTTCTCCCCCTTTGACTTCATCTTAAATAGGGAATAGAGGAGAAAAACCAAATAATATGCATGGCATGTAACAAAATTTTATTTTGAAACCAGTATTATAAGAAATCATGATACCATCGAGATGTATTACTCTTTTAAGAACCAATTAAAGTTGATTCAAACTTATCTTCATTAACACATTTGTAATGAATACAATAGACACGTGTAAAGATAAGGGAACCATGCTTTAGTAGCATGTTACAAGAACAACCATTAACTAAAGTCTTTAATTTTCTTTCCAGAGTAATAATCGATTAAAAACAGGGCATAATCGATTAAATTGTTCTTGTTACTGATTTTAATCGATACAAATAATGTTTTAATCGATTAAAATAATAATGAAAGTTGAAATCTAAAAACTTAAGTTCATTTAATTGATTAAAATAGTATGAGAAATTTTGTATAAGTGCTTTTAATCGATTAAAGTTCAGTTATATCAATTAAAATATTCAGAGTTTGAAAACTAAGTGAAGTTTGATGTATCTAGGATTCCTAATTCATTTCGAATTTTGTAAAAACAATTATTAGGAAGATGTTTTAAGATAATGTCAACTAGATTGATTAAGATTTAATCAAAAGATAGAGCAAAATCAGAATAGCATCTTATCTAGCTGATTTAAGTGATGTAAACTAATTTTAGTTGATATAGATTCGTGATTTACAACTTTTAATCGATTAATACGCGAATTAATCGATTATAATGGTACGAATTTGCTATGTAAATGTTTCTTTTAATTGATTTAATCGATTAAATCGATTTTATATCAGCTAAAAATATCATAAATGCATTTTTTATTCTATCTAAGCTCTCTTAATTCAAATAAAAACCTGCATCATATTAAGAAAAGTTAAAGGATTGTTTCTGGTTTAAGACCAGTTAATATTACAGTCCAAAATAAAAGTAGTAGTAAAAGAAACATGACATAAAGAAAGAAAAAAAGATTATGATAGAAAGGGACCCTTGTTGTCAAAACTCAACCATCTTAATTTCCTTGATTTAGCTGCATGTCTTCCAATTTGGTATAGATATCAACAATCTAATTCCCATGTTTGTGAACTGTGTGCTGGTCTGCTGGAAGTGTTGATAAGTCATTTGCATGTGCTTCCTCTGATTTTCTTGCAATGAGGACATTTGAGAAAGCATAGTCCTTTCAAATTGTGAAAGTGGAGTCCCAAGATCAGGTTGTTCTATGTAGGGTATGTAGACCCCTAATTTTGCCCGGCCTCTCAAATAAAAGCTAGGGGAACTTCACACAAAGACAAAGATCACCTGGCTTCCCAAATAAAAGATAAGAAGACTTCTCGCAATAAGACGGAGGTCACCCATCCACACAATAAAGGCAAAGGAGACTTCCTACACAGAGATAAAGCTCGCCCGGCACTTTAATAAAGGCCAAGAAGACTTCCTACATGAAGATAAAGCTTCAACGGACACACATCGGCATCAATCTACGTCCGAAAAAGGAAAGGAAAGCTTCCCGGGGATCCCAGAACGCGAAAACTGGACTAAACAGGCCGAGACCACCGTCCAAGAGTTGGGACGGCCGTCCCAACTGTCGCTGTGCAAGTGGGACGCGCGTCCCAAACTTGGGACGGCCGTCCCAAACCCCAGGGGGTCTCAGCCTTTGTTAAATTGCATTTGGGACGGCCATCCCAACCCAGACTGGCCGTCCCAAATTGGCACAACATGGAAAACGTGTTTGGGACGGCCGTCCCAACCCAGACGGCCATCCCAAAGTTCCAGGGCGAAAAATGCTATAAATAGGAGCCTCATTTGTCTCATTCCACACACCAGACAACTCAGAGACTTGTCTTCTTCTCTCCCTCTCTCGAATGATCTTTCTGATTGCCTTTAAAAGGTAACAATCAGTTAAGGAATTTGTATTCTGGCATTCGATTCTTCTAGAAAATTTAGTCGAGTCGAGTCTGTAATCGAGAGGAGAGAACAATTGTAGAGCGAAGGACTGCCGAAACGCGTCCTCTTTGTACAAGAATCATAATATAAAGCTTGCTACGAAGGTTTTTCTCAATTCTCTTCTTCTTTACTGCTTTATTTATTGTTTTCTGTATGCAATGTAGATACATCATGTAGATAACCATATCTAAATAACTGTACGAATAAAATAGGGTAAATGCGTAATTTCTCATAATCTTCACTTAATGAATAAATCCGTCATAGGGAACCCGAAAGGGGCGTTGTGGGGGTGCTAATACCTTCCCCACACGTAACTAACTCCCTTACCCAACTCTGGTTATAATGGCCAAGTTGGTTTTTAATAAAATCAACGCCTTTTTTCCTTTTCCAATGTTTCTGGTCAAAACATTGGTGGCGACTCCAAAAGAACCCCTTTTCGAAAACCTTGCTTCTATTAGAGGATAGTTCAGTGTTGAGCACCTCGGAAGCAATGAACACAATTTTAACAAAAAACGCGAGTCTCAACCATCTATTCGCGACTGCTCGCATAAACGTTCGAGACGTCCCCAGGACGTCGGAACGGACGGTGGCGACAGGGTATTATCTCCATATTCTCATATGAATTCTCCCCACCAGTGGACTTGGGAACTTCAGCAGCTGGAGGAGAAGAAATTTGGTCAGCTTCTTCTTCATCTTCATCCTCATCTCCAGACATTCCAGCATCAATTTTTAATATCCATTCATCATCAATTTTGATAAACCCCATTTTCCTTAGAGTGTAGTCATCAATTTCGTTTGAAGCTTTAGGGGTCTTTTTTTTTTTACTGAAAGTGATGAAGATCTTATTGAATCATTTGATTAAACAAAGATCTTGCTGATTTGATAAAGTCAAAATGAAGTCAAAGGCTATTCGGTTGTAGTCAAGGTTTCTTGGTTAAAAGGGTAGAGTGATTTGTGAGTCTGCATCTATACATAGGTGTAGACCCCAAATCTTGCCTGGCCTCCAAATAAAGAGTAGAAGACCTCCTATTCGAAGATGGACGAAGCCTAAAAAGCCACTAGGAGAGACTATTAGACCCCATAGATAGGAGGGATTTTTGGCACGAAAATAAGGTTTCTCGCCTTTTTAGGGACGAGACCGCCGTCTCGAAATCGAGACCGCCATCTCGCCTCAGGCAAATGGCGAGACCGCCGTCTCGTTTGGCGAGACGGTGGTCTCGCCACTTTGGCATGACGAGACGGCTGTCTCGTTTGACGAGACGGCGGTCTCGCCCCTGTCAGACGAGAACAGCGGTCTCGACCTGTCAGGCGCGAAAAAATATAAATAGAGGGCTCCATTCCCTCATTTCCACACACCACACAGTTTCTCCTCCTTCTCTCTAGAAATCACCTAAGCTTCTCTCTCTAGAATCCCTCCGACATCCCAGTCAAAAGTTATCGCACTTTGAACATCTACTGCCCTTTTGTACTGGTGCATGCATAAATACATTCATTCTAGGGAACACTAGATATCCCTAAGACAATGGCGAAAGAAGCCCCAAGCACATTTGTGACCTTCGCGACAAGAAAGGGACACGTGTACTAAGGTGTGATGATGACCCCCATTATACTTGTCAAGTCTGTGATGGGAAAGGAACCATTACACCGAGGTGGGTAGGATACCCCACAAAGCATAAGCTTTAAGGAGGATACCTAAGCCATTGTCTTAAGGAATATCCATCTCATAAACCATTCATTTTAAACAATAATAATCTTTTTGCATTCTAGAAAGCGGCTGGCATTCTTCATACCCTCATCCACATACAAAATCCCAAACACTATCATACATCATGTTAGAAAATTAAACATGATAATGTTTAGGAAAAAACAAACACCTACGTACATGTATCCACCAAACTTCATAACATAATAGACAGTCGAAGAAGTGGACATTCCTCAATACCATGAAAAGAGGATTAGGGTATTCGCATGCCATGCACGGGAAGTCAAAAAGAAAATAAATAAAAATATTTACCCGCCTATGGGTTCATTTAGGCTTCTGCGCTTTTAAAATAACTGTACTTCGAAACATTGCATTGAGGAATGTACACTGTCTGGATGAAATAAATAAAATTGTTTGTTTTCATCATCTCTTCAAATGTCTATCGCATTCATAAAATTGCATTCATTCATTCTCACTTTAATAATAATAAGATAATAAAAAGAAAGGATTAATTGATGTGCTTCCCATGAATCGAAATAAGATGGAGAGTAAGCCTTTCGTCATCAAGTTCTCTCCAATGGTTGATCCGCCCAAGGAGGATAACAAGCCTCAACCATTGGATATCCAAGTTAATAAGGAAGAGGGGGCAAGGAGGCCGTTGCATTTATTTATGTCTCGAACCAAATAAAGTTGTACCATTGAGATACGCAGAAACATCTTCCATCAATGAAGATATCTCCAACATAGCCAACATTTGGGGGCAAAATTAGAAGTGAAAGAATCTACACCCCCAGGAGCTATAAGACAAATGCTCCCAAGAATAAAGGAAAAAATAATAAGACCGAAGGAAACATAACCCAAAGAGGAAATTGAAGAGACTTTGGATTTACGACGCTAAGGCAGTTCTTTCAACGCTCCGCCAAAGAGACAAACTCACGGTAGGCGACAAGCTGCTCACGATTTGAGCTAAAGATAACATTCAGATCAGCAAGTCGTTTGCCTTACCTCGAATTGATGCGGCTGAAGAAGACCTTTGAAATATCTTTTGCCAAGACTTCCCCAACAATATGAAGGTGACCCACATGATGAGAAAATATGGATGCCGCCCAAACCAAGGGCTCATTAGAAACTCTCAAGGAATAAGGGAGCCACCAAATTTTAAAGACAATCCTTTAAAGAAAGGATCAAGCTACACGGAGAAAAGGAAGTCTCCCCTCCACACCTTGAATAAGATTTTCCCAAATAGAGTGGTTCAAGCGTCAAAAGCGACTTTAGTCATTAAGAGTTCTCCTTCTGATTCTTAGGGTTTGTGAATCCAATGACTATTAGAGATTACTCCTCGGGGCCAGCCTGACCCCCGAGCATTGTAGGGCACACATTTCCCTATTAATTACAAAGAATGTCATTCTTACTATCTACTTCTCTTCTTGCTATTAATGTCCAAACCTCATTAATAACCATGTTTAAGCAAACATTTTCAAAGTGCGTCAAAGTAATCAAAATGCGCCATTGACCAAAATAAAAGTCAAATCCATCACTACTGATTGACTAGAAACACAAAATAAAGTTTTACCTCGTCATAAATAAAGTCGTGTTTCACCAGTGTTGTGCAAAAAGAAAACAAAAATCAAAAGAAGCCCATAAAAGCTAAAGGCTAAAAAGAGAGGGCAAGATACCCGGTAGGAAACCCACAAAAGGGGGCTACGCAAAAGTTAGGGTAAACCCGCTAGGAAACCTGAACAACCATAAAGGGTAGCCTAGGCAAAAATTAGGGTTACAAAATAAAGTCCGTTAGGTTTCCCAAAGCAAGAAAAATGAAACCTAGACAAAAGTTAGGACATAGCACAACATCCTAGGCTGAAAACCCAAAGGGCGGACTAGGGAAGTCAATCAGTCATAGCAAGCGCCATAGAATAAGACGCCACTCCATAAACAAAACATTTGTTTAAATTAGCCTAAACACTCTAACCAACCTTGGCTAGCCGTGCTTACAAAAACCATTTTTTGTCAAAATAAAACAATTCTAAAACACAAGCCTTTGAATTAAATATCTTCTTCTTTCTCTTCTCTTGACCCTTACCACTACGACATTCTAGTAATTAGTAGGGAAATGTGGACATAGTAATCAATAGGAGGATTGACATCCCCAAGGAAAGGGAGGGGCGCACTGACATGACAAGTCGCTCTACAATCAACACAATCATTCTTCGATCACGGCAAAGACAAGATGGCAAAATCAGTACAACCTATCCTGTCGACGAAAGCACATAATGTGAGAAGCTCATCAGAAGTAAAAGCACATTGGTTAATCCTTTTGAAAAATTAATTGAAATAGTACTATAGGATGCATATCGCAAACATTGCATGCATATGATAGGCTCCTATCTCTCAAAAAAAAGAAGAGAAAGAAAAATGACAATAAAAAGAAAAATACCGGCAAAGGGCGGTCTAGGCAAAAGTTAGGACATTCATAAAAAAAAAAAAAAAAAACCCGCTAAGATATCCTAGGCAAAAATTAAGGCAGCCCGCTAGACCGAAAAACCCCAAAAGGGCGGTCTAGGCAAAAGATAGGGCTAAACCAAAAAATGAATAAAAGAGAGGGGTCTTTCATCATAATCATGAAAGTCCAGCAGGAGAATGCCAATCACTTTTCCAGATGCATCAATAAAAAAGAATAGATTGCATTTAGGGCATCCACACACAAGTAGTCGCACAAAACGACTTTGTCAATGTCAAAAATGAAAGAAATAAAAATTACTTCAGACAAATAACAAAAAATGAAAAGCATTCATGCATATAAGGACACTAGCTCCATGTTTGTGATTGAAAACAGGATCACTGAGACTGAGTCTCCAAATAATGCCCTCAAGAAAACGGAGCAAGTCATCAATCAAGCGACTCAGCAGAATAAGAGCTTCTGAAAATCAAGAGCTCCAGCTACCATCCTTCTACCCAGAAAAGAAGGCACAAGAAAGTAATAAGTCTCCAAACGTTGCTCTCCCTCAAGAAAGAAGAGCGAGTTGTCAAAAGAAGCTTCCAGAGGCCAAAGCTCTAATCATCACCCAATAAAAGAGGGCACAATCATCTGACATCATAAAAGAAAAGTCGACGGAAAGGCTTAGTCATCCCCAAGAGAATCCCTTCCTATTCCGAAGGCAAAACAAAAACACTCCTCACGGCTCAGCATTACCACCACATGAGTCATCAAGCACACTCACCCAAAGTCTCCTCCACACTCCCCAATGGAGAATAAAGGCTTCAAGAGCCCATCATCATCAATAGTCAAAAGAGTCCAAACCATCAAGGGCTCAACAAAAAGAAAGAAGAGAAAAGAAGAGAAAAGAAAACCCTTGCATCCCCAGCGGATGTCCAAAAAGGCCATGACAGAGAGGGCCGAATAAAAATCCTCAAGTGGATCTCCAAAAAAAATTCTACAAAAAGGAATCAGAAATTCCCATCCCCTAGTGGAATAAGAGCTTCACAAGTATAGCTCGCATCAACATCAATCAAGGAGCCAAGACTCCATTCCTAGAAAAGAAAAATCAGATCCCCAGGAAGTCAACTAATTCCCTGGTGGATCACTAAAGAAAGAAAACTTCCTCACTAGCGGACCCCCTAAACAAAGGGAAAAAGCCAGCGTAATAAAAAGAGACTAAAAAGTAAAAAGGCTTACGCATTATCCCCATTAAAAAGCCAGATTTCAAAATCGCGATAAAAAAGAGATAAATCGCGGAAAAAAGGCGAAATCAATCCTAACTTTTAGGCAATCAATAAAATCCCTAAGTGGGTCACCGCAGAAAAGGGAAAATCAATGAAAAAGAAAGAATCGGAAATCCCAATAAAACGAGTATCGGCAAAGCCATCTCATACCAACAACATTCAATAAGGAGTCAAAACTCCATTCCTTTAAGGGGGAAATCAAAATTAGATCCCCGGGAAGGCAATCAATTCCCCGGTGGATCACCAAAAAAAGAAAGATCATCCACATATCAGCCTAGTCAAAGGCAAAACAAATGCAGCCAAAAGTCTTCACTTTCGATGAAGCATCTGCCTACTCAGAGGCATTACCAGAAACTCAATGGATATCCGCCTACTCAAGAGGCATCACCAAGATCAACAAATCCCCAGAGGATTCCTACCTACATAAGAGGCACTCATCAAAAATCCTCAACAACCAGAAAAGTCGGATGATCACTACCAAAAGATCAAAAACAAAGAGTCCCCAGCAATCAACAAACTGGATGAACACCAACAAAATCCCCGATACAGACCAGACGACCATTCCCACGAAAAGACAAACAAAAACAAAGAAAGTACATCTCAACGTTCGGCGCATGAGCTAGAGCAGTAAGCCGCCACCATAGCCAAAGGATCAGCCACCGCAAGAAGGGGCATCCAGAGGCACCAAACCAGACGAGGGTTCGTACTCGTCAACCAAGGGGTCAGCTACCGCGTCAAAGGAGCATCCCGAGGTTTCACAAAGGCGCATGAGCTAGAGCAGTAAGCCGCCACCATAGCCAAAGGATCAGTTACCGCAAGAAGGGGCATCCAGAGGCACCAAACCAGACGAGGGTTCGTACTCATCAACCAAGGGGTCAGCTACCGTGTCAAAGGAGCATCCCGAGGTTTCACAAAGGCGCATGAGCTAGAGCAGTAAGCCGCCACCACGGCCAAAGGATCAGCTACCGCAAGATGGAGCATCCGGAGGCTTAACACCAGATGGGGGTGTATACTCATCGGGCCTTACAAAAGGGGGCTTAACAGACGGGGGTTCATACTCGTCAAACACCAGATGGGGGTGTATACTCATCGGGCCTTACAGAAGGGGGCTTACCGGACGGGGGTTCATACTCGTCAAACCAGATGGGGGTTCGTACTCATCAGCCAAAGGGGTCAGCTACTGTCAGAAGGACCATCCCAGAAGCGCACAACATTTTCCCAGAGGATCATCCGCCGCAAAGACAGAGCATCTGAAGGGTAACCGGGCAAGAGGGTCAACTCCTTTACCTTCCTGTCAATCTGTCCGGCACAACAGGCCAACAGCCGACAAGTTAGGTAAAGGGGGGGCAGCTGTAGACCCCAAATCTTGCCCGGCCTCCAAATAAAGAGTAGAAGACCTCCTATTCGAAGATGGACGAAGCCTAAAAAGCCACTAGGAGAGACTATTAGGCCCCATACTAGGATAGGAGGGATTTTTGGCACGAAAATAAGGTTTCTCGCCTTTTTAGGGACGAGATCGCCGTCTCGCCTCAGGCAAATGGCGAGACCGTCGTCTCATTTGGCGAGACGGCGGTCTCGCCACCTGCGAATGATGAGACGACGGTCTCGTTTGGCGAGACAGCGGTCTCACCACTTTGGCATGATGAGACGGTGGTCTCGTTTGACGAGACGGCGGTCTCGCCCCTATCAGACGAGAACGGCGGTCTCGACCTGTCAGGCGCGAAAAACTATAAATAGGGGGCTCCATTCCCTCATTTCCACACACCACACAGTTTCTCCTCCTTCTCTCTAGAAATCACCTAAGCTTCTCTCTCTAGAATCCCTCCGACGCATTTCCGGAGCTTCTGAGTGTTTCTGTGAGTGTCTTTTGGCGTTTCGAGAAGTTTCCGATGCTGTGTAGAGTGAAGGGCTGCCACAAAGCACCCTCTTTTTTTTAAAAATTAATATCAAAGCGTGCTTCAGAGGTTTATATTCTCCCTCTCTACTTTTATCGCTTTAATTTTAAATTATGCAATAGATACTAGGGCCATGTAGTCATAATTTTAAAT
The DNA here is from genome assembly GCA_963425845.1 of Sphenostylis stenocarpa. Taxonomy (NCBI): domain Eukaryota; kingdom Viridiplantae; phylum Streptophyta; class Magnoliopsida; order Fabales; family Fabaceae; genus Sphenostylis; species Sphenostylis stenocarpa. The sequence continues at coordinate 22,742,201 of OY731404.1, read as the reverse complement.
TTCGCAGAATAAAAGGGTAAAAGCGTAATTTTCACCGGTTTAAATATTTTTAAATAGCTGGCCTGTCATAGGGAACCCGAAAGGGGCGTCATAAAGGAACTAACACTTCCTTTACACGTAACTAACTCTCTTACCCAACTCTGGTTCTAACGACCAAAGTTGGTTTTTCGAAAACCAACGCTTTTTTTTTCCTTTTCTGATGTTTCCGGTAAAAACATTGGTGACGACTCCACAGAACCTTCCAAAACTAGTTCTTGGATTAGCTCGGTTATCGGACAATCCAAGTGCGCCTTTCGAAAACCTCACCCCTAGGTTCAGCCCGGTTATCGGACAACCTAAGGGCGTTGTAATCACCAAACGCGAAAAACAAGAGGGTCGAAACCATCGCGTTGCTCTGACCGCCTCTTTTTGACGGTGGCGACAATAAGTATATTCATTCATATCTCTCTGCTGCATGAGGTTTCATCATTTAAAAGATTTTGCAAATGCCTCTAAATGTGTTTAATCTGGTAAAAACCAAAGTAATTGGTAAAATGGTTTTTAAGTAATTGTTTTAACTAATATTATAAGAGCTTTATCATTTAAAATGTTCTTAACACTTACATAACAGGTTTTTAACTGATAGGTTTTCGAAATAATCGATTAAAACCTTTTAAAACACACACTAAAACTGTTTTTAATTGATATATCTTCGAATTAATTGATTATTTTCATTAAAGTAGTTTTTGAAAACCTTCTGCCAGTATTTTAACTAATGTAGAATCGAAATAATCAATTAAAATGACTTAAGTTGTTTTGAGAAGTGTTCTGGCAGTATTTTAATCGATACAGACTCGAAATAATTGATTAAAATAACTTGAAGTATTTTGAAATATGTTCTGTCAGTATTTTAATAGATGTAAATGCGAATTAATCGATTAAAACCACTTGAAAGTTTTTGAAAGAAGTTTTTTCAGGATTTTAATCGATGTGTTATCAGTTAAAATCACTGAGAAAGTTTTATGAAAATATTTAGCAGTATTTTAATCCATTAAAAGGCTAATTAATCGATTAAAACAACTTAGGGGATTTTTTACAAAGTATTTTAATCGATTGAAACGATGTCCCATCAGTTAAAACAAATCAGGAAAATGATCAAGAACATTTTAACAGATTAAAAGAAGTTTTAATAGATTAATTCAAGACTTTTAACAGATTAAAAGATTGTTTTAACAGATTAATGAAGCCAGCAGTTTGAACAATCTTATATATAAACAGGATTGTTTGAGTCTTTTAAAATATACCTTTGAGCAATCATTCAAGCAATCATAAGAGCTACTTTCAAGAAAGAATCACGCAAGTTTTGTGAAGTTTTTCAAAGTTCTTTCTTGAGGCAATTTTTGCATTTCTTTTGTGAAGAAACTCATTCTACAGAGCAACATAATCCGGGTTTGAGTGTTCTAGTTTCTTCTCTTTTGTTCTTTTACATTTCATTACTATATTGTGAGTGTCTGGAAGTGTGGGCACTGGTTTCTATGGCTGGAATTTGGTTGCAGGGTAGTTCAAGAACTAGAAGTTGGTTCTTGGTGAAGGTTTAGGTCAAGGACTAGAATTTTGGTTCTTGTGGTAGATTGGGTGTGTGATTGTAGTTGTAATTTGTAAAACATTCAATCTATTGGAACTCAGCTGGAATTTGGCTGAGAACTGGACGTAGCCTTTGGATTGGGTGAACTAGTATAAATCTTGGTTGTATCTCTCTAAACCTTTCTCTCTTTAATTCTACTGCTGCCTTTATTTTGATTGTTTGTTTTGTTTGATTCAAGAATTGGTCAGAACTCTTAATCTTTGAAATAGATAATCTGTAATTTCCAAAAATCTTTCAAAGATCAATTCACCCCCCTCTTGATCTCAGCCTCCTTTTCTAACAACGAGGTCTCTCTTTGAGACATCTAGCCCTTGGTAGAGTGAATTTTTTCTCTTTTGCGAGAGGAGCATGCTTGTAGAGGGCAGGGACTGCCAAAAAGCGTCCTCAAGTTTCGAAAGGTTAATATAAAGCTTGCTTCGGAGGTTCCTTCCCTATTCTCTCTCTCTCTTTTACTGCTTTCTTTATCACTTTCTTTGTATGCATTAGATATTAGGGCCATCTAGACATTTAAATTCTGCAAGTAGATAAAATAATAGGGTAAAATCATAATTTCTTTAAGTATTTATCTTTTTGAACTAGTCCATCATAGGGAACCCGAAAGGGGCGTTGTGGGGTGCTAACACCTTCCCCACACGTAACTAACTCCCTTACCTGACTCTAGTTGTAATCGCCAAAGTTGGTTTTTTCTAAAACCATTGCCTTTTTACCTTTTTCAGTGTTTAAGGTTAAAACACTGGTGGCGACTCCATAGAACCTTTTTCAAAAACTTCATTCTTACGATCAGTTCGGTTATCGGACATCTTAAGAATGTCGACCACTTTTACAAAAAATGCGAGTCATTCCAAAACCATCGCGTCGCTCCGACCACTTCTTTTGATGGTGGCGATAATGCCTCTTAAGCAGGCAGGAATTCGCTAGGGATTTGTTGATTTTGGTGGTTCCTCTGAGTAAGCGGATGCTTTGTCGGAAGTGAAGGCTTTTGGCTCTTATTATTTTACCTCTATGTAGGCTGATATTCCCTTTGGGGGTTGTCGCCACCATCAAAACGAGGCGGTCGGAGCGACACGATGGTTCCGACTTTCCATTTTTCACATTTTTATGGGTGTGGTTACAACGCCTTTAGGTTTTCCGATAACCGGGCAGAACCTAGGGGCGAGGTTTTCGAAAAAATGTTCTTGGATTGTCCGATAACCGGGCTAACCCAAGAACTGAAGAGTTTTTACCGGAAACATCGAAAAAGGGATAAAAAGGCGTTAGTTTTCGAAAATCAACTTTGGTCGTTAAAACTAGATTTTAGGTAAGGGAGTTAGTTACGTGTAAGGGAAGTGTTAGTTCCCTTACGACGCCCCTTTCGAGTTCCCTATGATAGGCCAACTATTTTATAAATAAACTTTTTGAAAAGACGCTTTTACCCTTTTATTAACAGAATTAAAATAACAACTACATGGCCCTAATGTCTATCACGCAATTTAATCATAGAAATAGAAACAGTGAGAGAGAGGGAGAATGAAGAAACCTCCGAGGCAAGCTTTCTATTAATACTCTTGGAAATTAGGGTGCATTTTGGCAGCCCTTTGCTCTTTACAACGTCGGAATTCTCTCGGAAACGCTATAAAAATATCTAAGAAACTCTCAGAAACTCCAGAAATGCTTCGGAGGGGTTCTAGGAAGAGAATTTGAAGAAATGGTAGAAGGGAAAGTGGAAGAACTGTGTGAAATGAATGGGGAGCGCTCACTATTTATAGGGATTCGTGCCTGTCAGGTCGAGACGGTTGTCTCATCTGACAAGGTCGAGACGGTCGTCTCGCCATTCGGGACGGTCGTCTCTCCTTGCAAAAGTGGCGAGACAGCCATCTCGTTTGGCGAGATGGCGGTATCGACTTTTCCAGAAACGGGAAGGCCTTCTCGCCAATTGGGAGGGGGGTCTCGCCATTCGCAAGTGGTGAGACAACCGTCTCACCAAACGAGACAGCGGTCTTGACTTGCAGGAGTGGCAAGATGGCGGTCCCGAAAATAGAGACGGTGGTCTCGACCTCTAAAGGCGAAAATCCTTATTTTAATGTAGAAAATCCTTCCTATCCTAGTATGGGGCCTAATAGTCTCTCCTAATGGCTTCTTAGGCTTCATCCATCTTAAAAAAGGAGGTCTTCTAGTCTTATTATGAGGTCGGGCAAGATTAGGGGTCTACAGCTGCCTCCCCTTTACCCGACTAGTCGATTGCTGGCCTGTTGTGCCAAGAAGATCGACTGGAGGGTAATGGAGTTGACCCTCCTGCCCGGTTTCCCTTCAGACGTCCCATTTTTGCAATGGTTGATCTTCTGGGGAAAAGTGCGTTGTGCGCCTCCAAGATGCTCCTTCTGACGATAGCTGATCCCTTCGGCTGATGAGTATGAACCCCCATCTGGTTTGACGAGTATGAACCCCCGCCCGGTAAGCCCCCTTTTGTAAGGCCCGATGAGTATACACCCCCATCTGGTGTTTGACGAGTATGAACCCCAGTCTGGTAAGCCCCCTTTTGTAAGGCTTGATGAGTACACACCCCCATCTGGTGTTGTGCCTCCGAATGCTCCTTTTTGCGGTAGCTGACCCTTTGGCTGTCGTGGCGGCTTACTGCTCTAGCTCATGCGCCAACTCCATGGGGAGTGATTTCTGTTTTGGTAAATGTTTTTGGACCTTTCTGGTAAAGTCTTCCGGTGTGCCGAGGATTCTTTGTTTTTTGGCTTTTCTTGATAGCCATCCAGCTTGTTGTTTGCTGGGGATTCTTTGTTTTTTATCCTTTGGTAGTGGTCATCCGACTTTGCTGGTTGTCGGGGATTTTTTGATGAGTGCCTCTTAGGTAGGTAGGAATCCTCTGGGGATTTGTTGATCTTGGTGACACCTCTGAGCAGGCAGATACTCCATTGAGTTTCTGGTAATGCCTCTGAGTAGGCATATGCCTCATTGGAAGTAAAAACTTTTGGCCGCATTTGTTTTGCCTTGCCTCTGACTAGGCTGATATTCCCTTGTGGGGATGCTGGCTCTTGCTTGCCAGGTCATGCCTATGCGTAGGAAAATGACATTCTGAGGATGAACCTGAAGTTTTGCAGTAGGCTCACTGGGATGATCTTTCTTTTTTATTGATCCACAGGGGAATTGGTTGACTTCCCGGGGGTCAGTTAGGTTTTGGTAGCCCTTTGGGGGAAATGGAGTCTCGGCTCCTTAGTTGATATGGGTGTGAGCTGGTTTTTATGATGCTCTTATTTCATTGGGGAATGGGTATTAAGTTAGGATTTTAATTTCGCCCCCTTTTTTTCGCGATTTATCTCTTTTTTATCGTGATTTTGAAATATGGCTTTTTTATGGGGATAATGCGTGTGCCTTTTTACTTTTTAGTTTCTTTTATACACGTAGGCTTTTTCTTCTTTTTGGGGATCCGTAGGGGATAAAGTTTTCTTTGGTGATCCATCAGGGGATTGTCGACTTTCTAGGGATCTGGTTTTTCTTTTCTGGGGATGGAGTCTTGACTCCTTGATTGATGTTGATGCGAGCTAAACTTGTGAAGCTCTTATTCCACTGGGGGATGGGAATTTCTGATTCCTTTTTGTAGACTTTTTAGGAGATCCACTTGAGGATTTTTATTCCGCCCTCTCTGTCATGGCCTCCTTTGTCATCTGCTGGAGATGAAGGGTTTTCTTTTCTCTTCTTGTCTCTTCTTTCTTTTTATTGAGCCCTTGATGGTTTGGACTCTTTTGACTGTCAATGATGATGGGCTCTTGAAGCCTTTATTCTCCATTGGGGAGTGTGGAGGAGACTTTGGGGGAGTGTGCTCGATGACTCATGTGGTGGCGATGTTGAGCCGCAGGGTAAATTTTGTGTTGCCTTTGGAGTAGGCAAGGATCCGCTTGGGGATAACTAAGCCTTTCTGTTGGCTTTTCTTTTATGATGTCCGATGATTGTGCCCTCTTTTATTGGGTAGAAGAATGATGACTGGAGCTTTGGCTTCTGGAAGCTTCTTATGACAACTCGCTCTTCTTTCTTGAGGGAGAGCAATGTTTGGAGACTTCTTACTTTCTTGTGCCTTCTTTTTTGGATAGAAGGATGGTAGCTGGAGCTCTTGATTTTCAGAAGCTCTTATTCTGCTAAGTCACTTGATTGACGACTTGCTCTGTTTTCTTGAGGGCATTATTTGAAGACTCGGTCTCGGTGAACTTGTTTTCAATCACAAACATGGAGCTAGTCTCCTTATATGCATGAATGCTTTTCGTTTTATTTATCTGAATTGATTTTTATTTCTTTCATTTTTACCTTGACAAAGTCGTTTTGTGCGATTACTTGTGTGTGGATGCCCTAAATGCAATCTATCCTTTTTTATCGATGCCTCTGGAAAAGTAACTAGTATCCTGCTGGAATTTCATGATTATGATGAAGGGCCCCTCTCTTTTATTCATTTTTTGGTTTTGCCCTATCTTTTGCCTAGATTGCCCTTTTGGGGTTTTCGGTCTAGCGGGTTACCTTAATTTTTGCCTAGGATATCTTAGCGGGCTTTTTCCTTTTCTATGAATGCCCTAACTTTTGCCTAGACCGCCCTTTGCGGGTTTTCGATCTAGCGGGCTACCCTAACTTTTGCCTAAGGATCTCCTAGCAGACATTATTCTTTTTATTTTCATTTTTTCTTCCTCTTCTTTTTTGAGAGATGGGACCCTATCATATGCATGCAATGTTCGCGATATGCATCCTACAATGCTATTTTAATTAATATTTCAAAAGGATGAATCAAATGTGTTTTTACTTCTGATGAAGTTCTGATGTTATGTGCTTTCGTCTACAGGATAGGCTTTATCGATTTTGCCGTCTCGATTTTTCCATGACCGAAGAATGATTGTGTTGATTGCAGAGCGACTTGCCATGTCAGTGCGCCCCTCCCTTTCCTTGGGGATGTCAATCCTCCAATTGATTACTATCTCCACATTTCCCTACTAATTACTAGAATGTCGTAGTGGTAAGGGTCAAGAGAAGAGAAGGAAGAGGATATTTAATTCAAAGGCTTGTGTTTTAGAATTGTTTTATTTTGAGAAAAAATGGTTTTGTAAGCACGGCTAGCCAAGGTTGGTTAGAGTGTTTAGGCTAGTTTAAAAAACGTTTTGTTTATGGAGTGACATCTTATTCTATGGCGCTTGCTATGACTGATTGACTTCCCTAGTCCGCCCTTTGGGTTTTCAGTCTAGGATGTTGCGTTTTGTTTTGTCCTAACTTTTGTCTAGGTTTCTTTTTTTCTTGCTTTGGGAAACCTAGCGGACTTTATTTTGTAACCCTAATTTTTGCCTAGGCTACCCTTTATGGTTGTTCGGGTTTCCTAGCGGGTTTACCCTAACTTTTGCGTAACCCCCTTTGGTGGGTTTCCTACCGGGTATCTTGCCCTTTCTTTTTGGCTTTCGGATTCTATGGGCTTCTTTTGATTTTCTTTTCTCTTTGTACAACATTGGCGAAACACGACTTTATTATGATGAGGCGGAACCTTATTTTGTGTTTCTAGTCAATCAGTAGTGATGGATTTGGTTTTTACTTTGGTTAATGGCGCAATTTGATTACTTTGACGTATTTTGAAAACGTTTGCTTAAACATGGTTATTAATGAGGTTTAGATATGAATAGCAAGAAGAGAAGCAGATAGTAAGAATGACATTCTTTGTAATTAATAGGGAAATATGTGCCCTACAATGCTTGGGGGTCGGGCTGGCCCCGAGGAGTAATCTCTAATAGTCATTGGATTTACAAACCCTAAGAATTAGAAGGAGAACACCTAATGACTAAAGTCGCTTTTGACGCTTGAATCCCTCTACTCAGGAAAATCTGATTTGAGGTGCAGAGGGGAGACTTCCCTTTTCTCTATGCAGCTTGATCCTTTGTAGGGTAATGCTTTAAAGGATTGTCTTTAAAATCTGGTGGCTCCCTTATTCCTTGAGAGCTTCTAATGAGCCCTTGGTTTGGGGCGGCATCTATGTTTCCTCATCATGTGGGTGACCTTCATATTGTTGGGGAAGTCTTTTCATATTGGCAAAAGATATTTCAAAGGTCCTCTTCAGCCGCATCCATACAAGGTAGGGCAGACGACTTACTGATCCGAATGTCGTCTTTAGCTTGAACCGTGACTAGCTTGTTGCCTACCGTGAGTTTGCTTTTTTGGCGGAGCATTGAAAGTACTGCCTCAGCATTGTGAATCCAAAGTCTACTTAGTTTCCTTTTTGGATTATGTTTTTCTTCGATCTTATAATTTTTGCTTTATTCTTGGGAGAATTGTCTTGTAGCTCCTCGGGGGAGTAGATTCTTCTACTTCTAATCCTACCCCCCAATGCCGGCTATGCTGGAGATATCCTTGTTAATGGACGATGTTTTTGGTATCTCCACGATACCACCTTATTCGATTCGAGGCATGAACAAAATGTAACGGCATCCTTGCCCCCTCTTCCTTATTTACTCAGATGACCAATAGTTGAGGCTTATTATCCTTCTTAGGCGGGTCAACCGTTGGGGAAAAATTGATGACAAAATGTTTACTCTTCATCTTATTCCGATTAATGGAAAGCACATCAATTAATCCTTTCTTTTTATTATCTTATTATTATTAAAGTGAGAATGAATGAATGCAATTTATGAATGCAATAGACGTTTGAAGAGATGATGAAAACAAATAATTTTATTTATTTCATCCAGACAGTGTACATTCCTCAATGTAATGTTTCGAAGTACATTTTTTTTAAAAGCGGAGAAGCCTAAATGAACCCATAGGCGGGTTAGAATTTCTATTTATTTTTTTTTTGACTTCCTGTGCATGGCATGTGAATGCCCCAACCTCTTTTCATGGTATTGAGGAATGTCCACTTCTTCGACTGTCTATTATTAGACGCATGTTATGAGGATGAAGTTTGGTGGATGCATGTATGCAAGTGTTTGTTTTTTCCTAAACATTATCATGTTTTATTTTCTAACATGATGTATGATAGTGTTTGGGATTTTGTGTTTTTTTTTTCTTTTGTGTATGTGGAAGAGGGCATGAAGAATACCAGCCACTTTCTAGAATGCAAAAAGATTTTTATTGTTTAAAATGAATGATTTATGAGATGGATATTCCTTAAGACAATGACTTAGGTATCCTCCTTAAAGCTTACGCTTTGTGGGGTATCATACCCACCTTGGTGTAATGGTTCCTTCCCCATCACAGACTTGACAAGTATAATGGGGGTCACCATCACACCTTAGTACACTTGTCCCTTCCTTGTCGTGAAGGTCACCAATGTGCTTGGGGCCTCTTTCGCCATTGCCTTAGGGATATCTAGTGCTCCCTAGAATGAATGTATTTATGCATGTACCAGTACAAAAGGGCGGTAGATGTTCAAAGTGACATAACTTTTGACTGAGATGTCCAATTTGGATGCACAACATATCAAAACGAAGAGAAAAAGGTGAGGAATCAATCTGCAAATTCTTAAAGGGGATTTGGCCAAGTAATTTTCACAAAAAACGCTTCTAAGACCCATTTTTTAAGGATTTATTAAAATGATGCGTATGCATACTTTCCTTATGCATTTATTTTCTCTTTTGGTTTTTCCACTTATGACAGGATGCGATATGAATGATACGACTTTGTCAAAATTATCTTATATTATTCTTGTTTTAGGTCTTTATTTGATTTTATTAGAGCCTTTTATCTCTTGTGTCGGACGGCATGACTACTTAGCTTACAAAGAACCTGAAACCAGGCTAGCTAAAAGGCAGACTGTCCGAGATAAAAATGGCTTATGCGAAAGAATAATGTTTAGCGTCCCTTATCTCTTCTGTCAGACTGCGTGACTACTTAGCTTGCAAAGAACCTGAAATCAGGCTAGCTAAAAGGTAGACTGTCCAAGATAAGGGTGTTTATTGCGAAGATATTTTTTGTGATTTTTTGTTGTTGTTGTTTGGTTATGTTATGCAATCAAATGCAACAGACAAATACACATACAATTCACTCATCCGCGATCAGGCGAGAAGTCGTTTTAATCACGAGGTAGGATTTTCCTGTAGAAAAGTGCATTGGCGAAGGTAGGTTCTAATTGTTCTCACCAAGGCTAAGGCCCCCAAGGTGCCCCCATTATAGGGTCCCCACTCTCCAGCCTTCCGACCATGCTTAGCACTAACGCCATAGTTAGTCTTTGTGCCAAAAGAGGAAGGTTATCACCTTGAGTGGTGGTTTCTGATCACACTGGTGGGCACAAGGTCATCATTACAGCGAACCTACCTACCACCCACTCCCTATGGATTTCTCACTTGCCCCCGGGTATCGAAGGAACTGTTGTGTGCAAAGGTTTGTGTACAATTTGTATTTCAAACAATTGCATAAAATAAACAAATAATAGTTATTAAAGCCAAGCATTAAAACATGTTATAATACAAGGTAGGGTAAAAGCGTAATTTCTTGGTTTATTTATTTAAGCTGGCCCATCACTAAATGGGATCAACACTCTAGGCTTCCCCAGTGGAGTCGCCATCTGTCGCCGCCGTCAAAATGAGGCGGTCGGAGCGACACGATGGTTCCGACTTTCCATTTTTCGCGTTTTTATGGGTGTGGTTACAACGCCTTTAGGTTGTCCGATAACCGAGCTGAACCTAGGGGAGAGGTTTTCGAAAAAGTGTTCTTGGATTGTCCGATAACTGGGCTAACCCAAGAACTAATTTTAAAGGGTTCTTATGGAGTCGCCACCGATGTTTTTACTGGAAACATCGAAAAAGGGGTAAAAAGGCGTTGGTTTTCGAAAACCAACTTTGGTCGTTAAAACCAAAGTTTAGGTAAGGGAGTTAGTTACGTGTAAGGGAAGTGTTAGTTCCCTTACGACACCCCTTTCGGGTTCCCTATGATAGGCCAGCTATTTTATAAATAAAATTTTTGAAAAGACGCTTTTACCCTTTTATTAATGGAATTAAAATAACGACTACATGACCCTAATGTCTATCATGCAATTTAATTATAGAAATAGAAACAGTAGAGAGAGAAGGAGAATGAAGAAACCTCCGAGGCATGTAACATCCTGATTCTCAATACCCCTGGTTTGTTAAATTTTGATAAAATCTTTGTCAAAATTTTAATTATTAAAATATTAGGAATTGGGTAAAGAAACTGTAGAGTTTTATGCTTGTTAGATTATTTGTGTTTTTCTAGAATTTTTAGAAAATACTTAAAATTGATCCGTTTCGCGGGCAACTGGACGCCTGATAGTAATTATATGATTTAGGGTTGAAATTGAAAGAGTATGGACTTAACAATTTTAATTATCACATTTAGAAATTATTGTTTTCTTGTATGCATTGAGTGTGGGTACATTAAAAGTTTATTATGTGTATAAATAAACAAGAAACATATGATGGTTAATATGGTTTGGAGTGTTGTTGAAGTCTTAGGGGTTGTGGGTTCAATTCCTGGCTAGGGTAATAAGGAGAAAATAAAGATTTTTTTAATATAATGCGCTGAGCGCACGGAAATCCGCTGAGCGGATTGTAAGTCGAAATCTTATTACTTGCGGCCTCATATCCGCTGAGCGCACTAGAAATGCGCTGAGCGGATTATGTCTGCTAATCGATCAATAGGTTTTTTAATCGACTAAAACAGAGAGTTTTGAGATCCGCTGGGCGCATCAGAAATGCGCTGAGCGGATTGTGGTTCGAATTCTCTTGCTTACTTGCGGCATGTAATCCGCTGGTGAGCGGATTATTAGGTGAAATATTGACCTTAAAAAGACAGAGTGTCATTATTCTGTACTCTGTAACCTAGTTCCTTATTTCTCTCTTTCTCTCAAAAGTTTTCTTACCTTCAAGCGTCATTTTAAGGGAGAAATCTTGGTTTTCTTGAGAAGCTCCAATAGGTAAGTTGGTTTATCTCAATCTCCTCTACATTTCTACCATTTTATTTTTCAAAACGGTGCATTTTCTATTTTTCTCCTCACTTGGCTCAAGTTGAATGGATGTAGGAAGAAGGTTATTGTAGGTTTTACACCTAGAATACTAGAATGATGCTTAAAATTGAGGATTAGAAGTTGTTAAGCTAAAAACTTTAAGAGCCCTAATTCGTAGGTACTATTCATTGAATTTTGGGACTTGTGTGAACAGAATTAGGAATTGATATCTTCATGAAAGTTGTAGCCCTTTAAGTTATAGAAATTTAGAAACTGGTTTTACATTAAACGGATATTGGTAGCTCAAGTTATAACCATTTTACTATCAAGTGTTCTAGCTGTGACGTTAAGATGTTGCCCTGTTTCAACAGCCTCGATTTTTAAATTACTGGGATTGATACGTATGAAATTAGGACTTGATTCCTTCATAAAAGTTGTAGGAAATTATATCCCCGAAATTTAGAAATTTGTTTCATGTCAATAGCTTATGTTTAGCATGAGTTATAGTCAAATTACCAAGGCATGTTCAGAGTGTTATTGTAATTGAGCCTAGTTGGAAACAACCACTGAAAACTGCATCTATTCTATAGGGTATTTGAATTTATTTCCTTCATCAATATTGTAGGTAATTAAGTTATTGAAATTTTGGCTCAAATCTCATGCCAAAACAGTTTATATAACTCTAGAAAATCTCGAAATACTGAACCTTATCCATGGTTGTTATTAGGATTCTTTCTACTCTAAGTGCCTACAAAATAGGATAATTTCTAAGTTAATTGTAAGCTGAATGTGAGCTTAAAATATTATTAGAAATGAATTTAAATTCTCATGAGATAGAATCATAGAAATATAAGATTCTAACTAGCATTTTACTACGTATATAGATTTTGCTGAAACACAACATCAAGTTTTGAAAGGAATAAGTGTGAACGTATCAGGTAAGGGGTGAGCTATATAGTAAGGATTATATCATAAACTTGTTTGACCTTATTTGTTGAATTTGTCTAAATTTGTTATGATTGATCATTTTGATTTTATTATATGCTTGGTTGTGAAAGTGATCATGAATTGCTTACGTGTATGATGATGTAAAATACATGTTTGGTATTCTATTATGATATGTATGGTCTTTGAGTGAGCATTTATATGCATGGTGGTTTTTCATGAGAAAGTGCATTGAAAATTAAATTGAAAGAATTGGATGATGGGTTGTGAACCCTTTTTGAATTGTATTGGAAGTTTTCTGCTTGTAACAAGTTATTGGAAAATTTTGGGAAGTCCGTATTACAGGGGAAACCTTGTCAAAATTTTTGGAAAAATGTGAATTTCTAAGAAAAACCACTTAGGGACTCATGCATTACTCATTTGAAAATGGTGATTTGTGAAATCTGGGGAATCGGAGATTATGGACTCTGAGAATACGATAGGGAGGCCCTGAGGGAGGACTTGAGGATAGGAAGGGTAGTGGTTGGAGGCCCCAAAAGACCCAGGCTCGCTACCTGTTGTCGGGGATCCCACTGTACAAACTCTGCTATACCTGACTGTGCTCTTACCATATATCAATGGTCAGTGAGCTACTGGGTTTATATTTGAGCATGGGTCTCAACAATCCCGTGGGTGGATTTTCCATGCCTAGTAGTGTCAACTCTTGGCTACCCCAGTACTGATTTGAGAAATGATTCGGGCCCGCATGCATAAACATTTTAGAAAACATATTAGGATCATGCATCATTAACATCAATCATTTGGAATTTGATTGACTTGTGAATGTTTATGATGTTGATTTTAAAATGATGTATGAACTGTTGCTCACCCTCTTGTCTTTCTGTTTTCTTTATTTCCTTTGTGCTTGCGGTACTCGTTGGACCTGATCGGTGATTGTTTGAAGAGAGGGGAGATGGCACAAATTCCACACCCGATGAGTATGTTACTCATACTCATTAGCTGGGAGCCACAATGATGGCAACATGTGTTGGGATAAATATATCCAAACTTTTATAGATAGTCTTTTATAGTATATAGACCTACAGGGTAGTGAGTAGTAGTTACTCTTTTGTGTAGTTTGCTGCTCTGTAGGAAGTATCCTCAATGTTGCCCTTAATATTTTGGAGGATTGTACTAGTATTTTATCTATATGTAATTATGAATGTTTACTTTTAGTACTTTTTAAAATGATGAAATGCTGGAATGTATTATTGAAAATTTATGTATATTAATATTATGTACAAGGGAAAAATTATTATCGGTTAAAAAAAAAAATTTCTACTAAAAAATTATTAATTCTTCTGATTGAGGGTTTATAAGGTAGGGTGTTACAAGGCAAGCTTTCTATTAATACTCTTGGAAATTAGGGTGCGTTTTGGCAGCCCTTCGCTCTTTACAACGCCGGAATTCTCTCGGAAACGCTATAAAAATCTCTAAGAAACTCTCAGAAACTTCGTAAATGCTTCGGAGGGGTTCTAGGAAGAGAATTTGAAGAAGTGGTAGAAGGGAAAGTGGAAGAACTGTGTGAAATGAAGGGGGAGCGCTCACTATTTATAGTGATTTGTGCCTGTCAGGTTGAGACAGTCGTCTCATCTGACAAGGTCGAGACGGTCGTCTCGCCTTGCAAAAGTGGCAAGACGGCCATCTCGTTTGGCGAGATGGCGGTATCGACTTTTCCAGAAATGAGAAGGCCTTCTCACCAATCGGGAGGGGGGGTCTCACCATTAGCAAGTGGCAAGACGACCATCTTGCCAAACGAGACGGCCGTCTCGACTTGCAGGAGTGCCGAGACGGCGGTCCGAAAAACGAGACGGTGGTCTCGACCTCTAAAGGCGAAAATCCTTATTTTAATGTAAAAAATCCTTCTTATCCTAGAATGGGGCCTAATAGTCTCTCCTAATGGCTTCTTAGGCTTCATCCATCTTCGAAAAGGAGGTCTTCTGGTCTTATTATGAGGTCTTGCAAGATTAGGGGTCTACAGGGGTATTTGCTCTTTGCTTGCCATGTTTTGCCTTTGCGTAGTTGGGCAACTCACTGAGGATGAGTCTTTTGAAGATCGACTATGTGGTAGGCTCACTGGGGATAAATTTCTCTTTTTGGAGATCCGTTGGGGAATTTGTGCTTCTTTGGGGATCTAATTTTGGTAGCCCTCTGGGGGGAATAGAGTCTTGGCTCCTTGATTGTGTTTGGTGAAGGGCTTTTACGAGGCCTTTATTCTCCTTTGATGGATGTGGTGGATAATGAGTTGGGTATGCTTGATGATTCGTTGTGGTGATGATGCTGAGTTATATGGGGATGTTTTTGTTTGCCTCTAGAGTAGGCAATGATATGCTTGGGGATTAAGCCTTTCCATGGGCTTTGTTTTGGTTTAAGAGTTGCCTTCCCTTTATTCGGTGAAAAGATGGTGGTCGAAGTTTATTTGGTTCCAGAAGCTCTTGGTTAATTTTGCCTTTTTTCGCAGTTTATTCTTTTTTCTTGCGATTTAAAATTTGGCTTCTTCGGAATGATGTGTGTGCCTTTTTATTTCCTAGTTTCTTTCATGCATGCAGGCTTTTGTTAAAAGAAAGGAAAGGAAATTAGATAAAAAAAACGTTAAAAGTTTCATTTATTTTGTGAGGTTTGGAGTACAATTAACCTATTATAAGAAAAATAGGAAATTTATCAAACATCTCAACTCTCTGGCTCTGAGCTGGATGCTAAGGAAGGTGCTGGCGAGGGGAATCAGCGGAGTATGCGACGCTGGAACTCCTCTTGGCTTTGGATCATGCTATTTAGATTCTGGCCTATTTCGTCCACCCTTTGTGTGAGGTCGTCCACTCTATGGTTGAGACTTTCTTGTCTTTGCTCATAACCCTCCTTCCTTAGGAACATCTGATCAAACTGTTGGCGCAGGTACTAAAATTGTATATCCATATAGGTCCTCTCGTCGCCTATATGTTGATGTACACTGGCAAAGTCATTCCCGTATCGCTGCTACTGTTGCTGGGATTCCGAAGGGATGGGTATCTCTTGTGATTGTGACGCTTCCATATCATGGATGTCGATCGTCATGGCAAGAAGAGTGTGTAAGACCCATCCAGTCCCTTGCCGAGTGAGCATGCTCATGTTGGCGAGTACCGTCCCATCTATGAGTTATGGTTGGAGGGCGGCAGGGATGTCTTGTCCATCTATGCATCCCCAATATTCAGCTAGAGGGGTGATGAGGGGACCTATCATGATGGTCCTTGTTGGGCCTCGGGCCTCGAAGTCTTTCAGCGCCTTCAGGAAGAAGTAATCGGGGTTGCATCAGATTCCTTGATGTATGCAATAGATGGTAAAAATGTTTACCTGAGTGACCTTGCCCTGAATCTCTTTCCTGCTGTGAATGGTGTCTGCCAATAATTTGTGGCAAATGCGATGAGGAGGGAAAAAGGAGGTCCCCTTTGGATTGGCAGGAATGTGCTGGGATCCGATAATATCCTCCCATATCTGGCTCGTGGTGAGGGCAGTTGGCCTCTTGCAATATGCCCCACTGTACTCGACGGTTTGGATCTCTACAGAGTTGATGAAATCCCATGAGGACGTTGAACTCATCTAAGACGTTGGTCCTGGTAGGCCCCATTCATCTAGTATGAAACTTCTTGGACGAGAGGGACCCCGGGAATCATAGATGGTAGGTCTATGAGCATAAGGAAGCAAGGAATTCCGGTGTGGCAGGTGCGGTGGATGCGGGTAGGTGGCTCTCCGAGGAGGAAGTCCCACCCTATGCCTTGGATGTATCTACTTACATCCTGATCCCAACCAAACATAGTTAGGATCCTGAAGTCTATCCAAAGCATAGGGTGCTAGGCATACTAGCTGATGTTGGCTAATCTAGCCTGGTGTTGTTCCGTCAGCTAAGTGGGGATTTGAGGAGTAGGAATACTCCTATGGGTCCCCGGGAGCGTTTCCGACGTGATGATGATTCCCCACGGTCCATTATTTAGCAGAAACACTTAGATATGAAAGGAAAATGGGAGAAGGAAGAAAGAATGCGAAAATGGGATGTAATGGAGCATTGTGGGTGAACTTATTTATAGGGGGAGATTTTTAGGACCGGACGGTCGTCTGGTATAGTTGGACGGTTGTCTGGTCCCAACGGCTACCCCATGGACGGTAGTCTCGCTGGGGTGGATGGTCGTCTGCCCCCAACGGCTACGCCATGGACAGTAGTCTGGCTGGGGTAGACGGTCATCTGCCCCCAACGACTACTGATGGACGGCTGTAACCCCCAAATCTTACCCGACCTCAAAATTAAAAGCAGAAGACTTCCGTTCGAAGATGGACAAGGCCTTAAAGGTCCCTAGGATTGTTCACTAGGCTCCATATTAGAATATGAAGGTTTTTTGTACACAAAAAAAAAAAGAAAATTCTGCACAGAAGACCGAGACTGTCGTCTCGTTTGGCAAGACCGTCGTCTCGCCATTTGCCAAAAGTGAGAACATCGTCTCGTTTGGCAATACGTTTCAAGGGCCTCTTCAGCTGCATCCACATAGGGTTGAGTAAACGGTCCACTATCAGGATATCATCTTCAACTTGGACCGTGACCAGTTTGTCATCTACTATGAACTTGACTTTCTGGTGAAGCGTTGAAGGTACTGCCTTAGCGTCATGAATCCAAAGTCTGCTAAGGAGACAACTATATGTTGGAGTAATGTCCATCACGTGAAAATCAACGTTGATAATAGTGGGTCTGATTTGGATTGGCAGATTGATTTCCCCCACTACTTCTCGTTTAGATCCGTCGAAGGCTCGAACGATAGTGCTACTTGGGCGCATGCGGGTTCCTTGAATAGTCAACTTGTCAAGTGTGCACTTGGGCATCACGTTCAAGGATGACCCGTTATCCACAAGAACTTTAGTGATGAGATATTCCTTGCATTTTATAGAGATATGCAAGGCCTTGTTATGGCTCGACCCCTCTGGAGGGAGTTCTTCATCAGTGAAGGTGAGGTGATCGCTAGTCGTGATGTGGCCGACGATCCTCTCAACTTTTTCTTGGGATATTGTATGAGGTACGTGCGCTTCGCTTAAGACCTTCATCAGGGTGTTTCTGTGCGGTTCCGAACTCATCATTAGAGATAACAAAGTTATCTTTGCAAGTTTATGATTGAGCTGCTCAATGATGGAATACTCGCTCTACCTTATGAACTGGAGTAATTCGTCGGTCTCCTCCTTGGATTCTTTACTTTCTCTTTCTTCGGTCTACTTATTTTTCCCTTTATTCTTGGGGGAATCTTCTTGTGACTCCTTGGGGGAGTATATTCTTCCGCTTCTGGTCATGCCCCCAATGCCGACTATGTTGGAGATGTCCTCCTTTATTGGTGAAGATTCCCCGTATCTCCATGGTACAACTCTATTTGATTCATTGGGGAAAGGATGAGGCACAAATAATTGCAAAGGCGCCCTTGCCCCCTCTTCCTTATTGACTTTGATAACCAACGACCGAGGCTTATTGTCCTCTTGGGGTGAATCAACCGTTGGGGAGATCTTGATTATGAGCGGCTTTCTCTCCATCCTTCTGATTTATGGAAGACGTATCTGTTAATCCTTCCTTTTTATTATCTTATTTATTAAAAGTGAAGGAGGGGTAATCAAGTATGCAAATGAATGAACTGCATGCAAGTAGACTGTCGCTGCCATCCGTTCCGACGTCTAGGGACATCTCGAACGTTTATGCAAGCGGTCACGAAAAGATGGTTTAGACTCGCATTTTATTAAAAATGTGATCATTGCTCTCGATGTGCTAAACAACTGAACTATCCTCTAATAAAAGCAAGGTTTTCGCAAAAAGGTTCTTATGGAGTCGCCACCAATGTTTTGACCATAAACATTGGAAAAGGATAAAAAGACATCGATTTTAAGAAAACCAAACTTGCCCATTATAACCAGAGTTAGGTAAGGGAGTTAGTTACGCGTGGGGAAGGTGTTAGCACCCCCACGACGCCCCTTTCGGGTTCCCTATGACGGATTAATTCATAAAGTAAAGATTAAGAGAAATTATGCTATTACCCTATTTTATTATACAATATTAAAAAATGGCTATCTACATGATTCTATTTTCTATTGCATACATAAAGCAGTACATAAAGCAATAAAAGAGAAGAGAAGTGAAAAGAACCTCCGTAGCAAGCTTTTTATTACAAATCTCAACTGTGAGGATGCATTTTGGAAATCCCCCGCACTACAAAGACTCTCCTCCCCGAATATAGGACCGACACTACAAAAATTTTAAGAAGAATCGAATGCCGGAAGAAACCTCCTTAACCGATTGTTACCTTATAGGCAATCAGAGAGATCATTCACAAGAGGGAGAGAATGTTGAACATACAAGGACTTGATGTTGAACTTACATGAACATGAAGCTTGATGATTTTGATGATGATTCAAGAACAAAGAACTTAGAGAGTTGAAGATTTGTATTATTGTGTAATAACTCTGTTTTGATGTGTTTGAGTCTGTAATATTAGAGTCTAAGATAGCTGGTACATAATATACTCTTTAGAAGCTTCAAAAACTCATATTTATCAAAAAGCCTCGGGTTTAATCGATTAAATCATCAGATAATCGATTATTACAGTGAGAAAAACCAGTTTTTGTATATGTTCACTGTAATAATCGATTAACAGGCCTGTTAATGGATTAACAGGGCACTTAATCGATTAAAATAGAGAGTTTTGGGGTTCTGTTGATTTTGGCTCTGTAATAATCGATTAACACTTCATTTAATCGATTATTTCAGTCAGATTTTGATTTTCAACTTCAAATTAAACCTATTTTTGAGCACCTTAATCCCAATACTCCTAGTTCAGAAAATTCCCAATTCCCAAACCCTAATTCATCTACTTAAGGTTCTCTAAGGCTCTCAGAAAATTGAACAACCATTTTCAAACAAAAGTTAAGTGCTGTGAGTGCCATAGAACTGTTTGTTGGAGGAAAAAAGGGACTTTTGGAACCTGGTGTGGGCTAGAAGCGATAAGAATCACTAAGTGGAGTTCTTAGTGGATTGTGTGTTGTGTCGTCTGTAGGAAAAGTTGTTCTTCATCTCTTGTGGATTTCAAGAGAGGTGTTTTCTTTACTTTATCTTTTCCATTGTTATCTGTTTGTAACAACTTTGATTATAGTGACAACGTTAATCCTCTGTTTGAGTGATTAGCAATTGGACGTAGGGTCTTTTGATCCGAACCAATATAAATCTCCTGTGTAAGACTCTATCTCTATCTTATTTACGTTTACACATCTTTTTAATCGGTAAAATTTGGGGAAATTTTTTAAAACCTAATTTTTGTTAAGAAACCAATTCACCCCCCTCTTGGTTTTTGTCCGTCAACGCGAACATTCCGCTGCGCGATTCTAACAAGTGGTATCAGAGCTTGCTTTGATAGTCATTCAAACTTTTCGAAAATGGCCGGACAAAATCAAACTTTTGCCGAAGGTGCGTCTATCAATAGACCCCCACTCTTTGCGGGTCAAAATTATCCTTTCTGGAAAGTAAGAATGCAAATCTTTTTAGAGTTTGTTGATAGAGGTGTTTGGGACGCTATTTTAAACGGTCCCTATATTCCTAAAGATACTGAGAACGGTGTAGACGTTCCTAAACCTTTTTCTAGATGGACAACAGAGGAAAATAGAAAAGCACAATTTAACGTTAGGGCTAGAAATATTATTTCATCTGCTTTAACCCTTGACGAGTTTTACAGCATCTCTGTTTGTAAAAGTGCTCAGGAGATGTGGGAAATGCTAAGACTGACCCACGAAGGTACCGATGACGTTAAGAGAGCACGGAAAAATTCCCTTATCCAAGAATACGAGATGTTCCGGATGCAACAAGGTGAAACCATATTTGACGTTCAAAAGCGTTTCACTCATATTGTGAACCATCTAACCGGATTAGGTAAAATTTTTGACGTTGATGAATTGAATGTTAAAATCTTAAAATCTTTGGATAGGAAATGGCAACCTAAGGTGACGGCCATCTCGGAGCCATAAAACCTTGCCACAATGTCTATGGCGGCGCTCTTTGGAAAGCTAAGAGAGCATGAGCTTGAGTCTGGAAGGCTAAACGATGAAGAAGGACAATATCAAAAGAAGAACTTAGCCTTCAAAACCGAAATTTCTAAAGGTAAAAATAAAAATGAAGAAGAAGACTCGGAGAATGAAGAAGAAGAATTGAGTCTTATGATAAAGAAGTTCACCAAATTCATGAAAGCTAAAGGAAGGCATCCATTCAAAGGTAAGGGAAAGGTAAGAGAAAGTACTTCCGTAAATATAAAATGTTATGGTTGTGGTGAAGCAGAACATATGAAGATCGAATGTCCAAACAAGAAAAACGATGAAATCAAAGGCAAAAAGTTCTTCAAAAAAAAAGCCTACATTACTTGGGACAACAGTGATTCAAGTTCGGAATCAAGTGACTCGGAAGTAGAAGCCAATATTTGCTTAATGGCAAATGACAACATATCTTCTGACTTTGAGGTAAGTGATTCCGACTCATCCTCAAGTGATGATGAAAATAACTATGATGACTTACAAAATGCATACAATGAATTGTTTAGTGCCTTTAAGGACTTGAAAAATGAATATAAAACTGTGAAAAAGAGTTTAAGTAGATCCAAAAAGGAGGTTGACTCATTAAAAACGAAAATCACATGCTTAGAGGAAAAGGAAACCTTAGAAACGAAAATTGTATGTTTAGATGAGAATGATGATAAGAACTTAGCATGTGCATCTTGTAAAGAGTATGAATATGACATAGATATACTTAATCATTTGCTAGATAAAGCCGAAAAGGAGATAAGTGACTTTAAGAAGGATAAAATTGTTTTAGCTCAAAATAGTGTAAATCATCAAGTTCCTTTGAAAAAGCCTAAAAAGAAAAACAAAAGAGTATGGGTAGAAAAAGGAACTAGAGCATTTATTGTTAGAAATACATCTTTTTCTAAAGCTACATCTAAAGCATGTTTTTACTGTATGAAATAAGGTCACACTTCAAATAAATGTAAAATAAAACATTTTGGTGTTCCTAAAGGTAAATACATTTGGGTTCCTATTGTTAAATAATTTGTTTGTCTCTAACCCCAAGGACCCAAAAGTTATGAGGACCTAAGTTTACTATGTTCTTGTTTTGTAGGAAACTTCCAAATCAAAGAAGTCTATGTGGTATCTTGATAGTGGATGCTCAAAGCATATGACCGGTGATAAAACGAAATTTGTGAGTTTCAAAGCTAAAGAACAAGGATATGTAACTTATGGGGACAACAACAAAGGGAAAATTCTTGGAATTGGAAATATAGGTGGTGCAAACACATTAGAGATTAAGGACGTGCTTCTTGTTGATGGACTAAAGCATAATCTCCTTAGCATAATTCAACTATGTGACAAAGGATTTAAGGTAATCTTTGAAAGTAAATTTTGCACTATACATTTGATAGATTTCGAAAATGTAGCATTAAAAGGCATTAGGCATAATAACATATACTTTATTGATTTGGATTTTTTTACATGATTCTAGTATAACATGTTTAGTTGCTAAGGAAGAGAACCCTTGGTTATGGCATAAGAGGGTAGCTCATATAAATATGCATCATTTAAATAAATTGATATCAAAAGACTTAGTTGTTGGTTTGCCTAAGTTAAAGTTTGAAAAAGATAGGTTATGTGATGCATGTCAAAAAGGTAAACAAGTAAAATCATCATTTAAATCAAATAATGTTATTTCCACTTCAAAACCCCTAGAATTATTACATTTAGACTTATTTGGTCCTTCTAGGATAAAAAGCTTTGGTGGAAATTATTATGGTCTTGTGATTGTTGATGATTACTCTAGATATACTTGGACATTTTTCCTAACAATGAAAAGTGAAGCTTTTAAGGTCTTTAGAAAGTTTACAAAGCAAATTCAAAATGAGAAAGACTTAAGAATTAAAGTTTTAAGAAGTGACCATGGTGGTGAGTTTCAAAAAAAATTTGAAAATTATTGTGAGGAAAATGGAATATTGCATAACTTTTCTGCTCCTAGGACTCCCCAACAAAATGGTGTAGTTGAAAGGAAAAATAGGTCACTAAAGGAACTTGCTAGAACAATGTTAAATGAATCAAATGTTCCTAAATATTTTTGGGCTGATACGGTTAGTACTGCTTGTTATGTTTTAAATAGAATGCTCATTAGGTCAATTATAAAATCAACTCCCTATGAATTATTAAATGGTAGAAAGCCTAGTGTTGCTCATTTGAAAATATTTGGATGTAAGTGCTTTGTGTTAAATAGCGGAAAGGACAACTTAGGAAAATTTGACTCAAAAGCCGATGAGGGCATTTTCTTAGGTTATTCATTAACTAGCAAAGCTTATAGAGTGTTTAATAGAAGAACTTTGAATGTTGAAGAATCTATACATGTTACTTTTGATGAAATTGTAGACCTTGGGGGAAATCCTCTTGAGTCAAATTAATAACTTGCAGGTGATGATGAGTATATAAGAGAGGCTCTTGATGAATTGTATTTGAAGAAAATGAGTCTTCTCAAACACCTGAATTAGCAAAAGAATGGCAATCACCAAGAGGACTCTCAATGGACAATATCATTGGTGATATCTCAAAAGGGGTAAGAACTAGAAATATGACTAATTTCTGCATGTCTGTAGCTTTTGTGTCACAGATAGAACCCAAAAATGTTGAGGAAGCGCTTAAAGATGACCAATGGTGCATATCTATGCAAGAGGAACTTAACCAATTTGAAAGGAATCAAGTCTGGGAATTAATCCCAAGAGAAGAATCACATCAAGTAATTGGAACTAAATGGGTATTTAGAAATAAACTTGATGAAGATGGAAACATAACAAAGAATAAAGCCAGACTTGTTGCCAAAGGCTACTGTCAGGAGGAAGGTATTAATTATGATGAAACTTATGCTCTTGTTGCCAGGTTAGAGGCTATACTCGTACTTCTTGCTTATGCATCTTTGATGAAATTTAAATTATATCAAATGGATGTTAAGAGTGCATTTTTGAATGTTTTTATTAAAGAAGAAGTATATGTGGAGCAACCCCCTGGATTTGAAGATTTTAGTTATCCTAATCATATTTTTAAATTAAAGAAAGCATTATATGGGCTGAAACAAGCTCCTAGGTCTTGGTATGAAAGACTAAGTAGTTTTCTAACTTCAAATGATTTTTCTAGAGGAAAAATTGATTCTACTTTGTTTATAAAGAAAGTAAAAGAACATATCTTATTGGTCCAGGTATATGTTGATGATATTATTTTTGGATCAACTGATAATTCTTTGTGTGTAGAATTTGCTAAGATAATGCGGGGAGAGTTTGAAATGTCTATGATGGGGGAATTAACATTCTTCCTTGGACTTCAAATCAAGCAACTTAAAGATGATATCTTTGTCTCTCAAACAAAATACTACAAAGAGATACTCAAAAAGTTTGGAATGGACACCTCAAAGGAAGCTAACACACCCATGGGAACTTCATGCTATTTAGACAAGGATGAATCAGGTTTGGAAATTAATCAATCTATGTATAGAGGTATGATAGTTTCTCTGTTATACTTAATTGCAAGTAGACCTGATATTATGCATTCTGTCTGTGTGTGTGCTAGATTTCAGGCTTTTCCAAAACAATCTCACTTAACTGCAGTAAAACGTATTTTAAAATATTTAAAAGGAACTACTAGTTTTGGTTTATGGTATTCATCTGAAGCTTGTACTAGTTTAATAGGTTATTCTGATGCTGATTATGGTGGATGCAAAATAGATAGAAAGAGTACTAGTGGGACATGTTATTTGTTAGGTTCATCTCTAGTATCTTGGCATTCTAAGAAACAGGCATGTGTTGCTTTATCTACCACTGAAGCTGAATATATTACAGCTGGTAATTGTTGTGCTCAAATTTTGTGGATGAAACAACAGTTAGAAGATTATAGTATATTTCTAAATGACATTCCTTTGATGTGTGATAATACGAGTGCAATTAATCTTACTAAGAATCCAGTAATGCACTCTAGGACCAAACATATAGAAATTAGACATCATTTCTTGAGAGATCATATAAGTAAAGGAAACTGTAAAATTGAGTATGTTGATACAGAGCATCAGTTAGCAGATATTTTTACTAAGCCTCTACCCAAGGATATATTCTATGATCTTAGAAGAGACTTAGGGATATTAGAAATAGCTTAAATTCTGCTTAATTAGACAGTTTATGGATGATTGTAATGTTATAATTCATTATGTAGGATGTTAATAGATTATCATGTGCATAAACCTCAAAAATTTGATGAACTCTCTGGAATAATCGATTATTTGGAGTTATAATCGATTATTTGCACCCAAAACATGACATTTCTCTCTGGATTAATCGATTAACTTGCTAGATAATCGATTAAACCCAGTGTTAATCGATTAACTGCTTGAATTAATCGATTAAATGGGTCTGGTACTGGTTAAATCGATTAATTCAAGATTTAAACGATTAAACCTGGCAAGTTTTGGTTCCTAGTCGTTGCCAACGACTCTCTTGACCCTTATTCACTCCCATATGACCATTGGAGATGCTTGGTTATAAATAGGGACCTCCATTTTACTTGTACTCACTTCTATCTCTTGAATTCAAGCTTTCTTGCCTCATTCTATCAATCTTGCCTTCTTCTAACTTCACTTGTCTTCTTAAACCTTTATTGTTACTCCTCTAATTCTATAATGGCCTCATCTTCTCATGCTAAAATTCCCACCAGAAGAAGATCTGCACCCTCATCTCATTCCCGTCCTAATTCTGTAGAAGGATGGATCTCAGATGCTAAAGGCCGACAAGAATTTCTATCTTATTGGAAGGAACGTGGTATTATTTCTCCTAAATTCCTTATTGGTGATCAATTCATCAATAGGGGATTCAATTTTCCTAATCTCCTTGAAATTCAAGGAGTTCTCCCTTTCATCAAAATGCAAGGTACGTATTATCCTGACTTAGTTAGGGTATTTTTCTCTAGGTTCAAATTCCGAGATCGAATAGCTACCTCTCGTGTAAAGGGGGTAACAATTATTCTTGATGATGATATTTGGGAAAACGTTGCCCATTTTCCTATAAGAGAAGATGCTATTAACGTATTTGGTGAGTTAGATGATTTTGACAGAATCATGGCTTACCGTTCTTTTCTACGAAACCCCTCCATGGAGATTGAGCGTCTCCTTCTAGCTGGACCTTTGAAGAAGGAGGAACGCATGATTTTGCACTTACTTGTCTGGATCCTATGTCCCCGAGCTACAAATCATGCTCAATGTTCTTCAATCGATCTTCGCATTATTCATGCAATAATGCATAATGAGCCTCTAGATTGGGGTATTCTTGTCACCATGACTATGTTAAAAGCCAAACACCATCTCACCTTCAAAATTCCATATGCCCTCCTTATCTCTCGCATTCTTGAATACAAAGGAGTAAATATCGAAGGTGAACAAACAGTTCGAACGACAAATCTGAACCGCATGTTGGACAACACATTAACTCAACTCCAAATGGTGCGTGTCAACAATATTTATGTTCACAAGGATGACGTTCCAAACGAAGATGACGATAATGAAAATTCTGATGATGATATGCCCCCTGCTGCTGAGTTTCCCTCTAATCAAATCCAAAGTGCTGGAACTTCCTCTGCTCATCCTGAAACCCGACAATCTATGGAAGATATGTTATCTAATATGAACCAGAGGATGCAGGCATTCTTCACTCTTTCTGGAGTACGGCATGAGGAAATAATTCGTCGTATCTCTGATGTAGATGATAAAGTGTGCCATTTAGAAAATAAATTTGATGCACACTTTCATAGTAATAGTGAAGAATTTTAAAGTTTGTTTCTATTTTCTCTTGTGTTGTAATGTATTTTCACTTATGAAATAAAGTTTGGTATTCTTTTATTGCTTTGATTGAGAGGGAGTTATCTCCATGTTATGTATATGTTGAGGGGGAGCTCTTAATTTTTTATTATAATCAAAATAGGGGGAGAAATATTTAAAGCCTCTTATGATTGAATTTTAAAAATTATCTAGTATGCTTAATGTGTTTATTAGTGTGACAGATAAAACAGGTTATTACAAGGATTTAAAAGAAAATTTTGATCATCATAAAAAAGGGGGAGATTGTTGAACATACAAGGACTTGATGTTGAACTTACATGAACATGAAGCTTGATGATTTTGATGATGATTCAAGAACAAAGAACTTAGAGAGTTGAAGACTTGTATTATTGTGTAATAACTCTGTTTTGATGTGTTTGAGTCTGTAATATTAGAGTCTAAGATAGCCGGTACATAATCTACTCTTTAGAAGCTTCAAAAACTCATATTTATAAAAAAGTCTCGGGTTTAATCGATTAAATCATCAGATAATCGATTATTACAGTGAGAAAAACCATTTTCTATATCTGTTCACTGTAATAATCGATTAAAACACCTGTTAATCAATTAACAGGCCTGTTAATCGATTAACAGGGCACTTAATCAATTAAAACAGAGAGTTTTGGGGTTCTGTTGATTTTGGCTCTGTAATAATCGATTAACACTTCATTTAATCGATTACTTCAGTCAGATTTTGATTTTTAACTTTAAATTACACCTATTTTCGAAAACCCTAATCCCAATACTCCTAGTTCCGAAAATTCCCAATTCCCAAACCCTAATTCATCTACTTAAGGTTCTCTAAGGCTCTCAGAAAATTGAACAACCTTTTTCAAACAAAAGTTAAGTGTTGTGAGTGCCAGAGAACTGTTTGTTGGAGGAAAAAGGGGCTTTTGGAACCTGGTGTGGGCTAGAAGCATAAGAATCACTAAGTGGAGTTCTTAGTGGATTGTGTGTTGTGCTGTCTCTAAGGAAAGTTGTTCTTCATCTCTTGTGGATTTCAAGAGAGGTGTTTTCTTTACTTTATATTTTCCATTGTTATCTGTTTGTAACAACTTTGATTATAGTGACAGCGTTAATCCTCTGTTTGAGTGATTAGCAACTGGACGTAGGGTCTTTTGATCCGAACCAGTATAAATCTCCTGTGTAAGACTCTATCTCTATCTTATTTACGTTTACACAGCTTTTTAATCGGTAAAATTTGGGGAAAATTTTTAAAACCTAATTTTTGTTAAGAAACCAATTCACCCCCCCTCTTGGTTTTTGCGCGTCAACGCGAACATTCCGCTGAGCGATTCTAACAGAGAAGAGAGGAGTGAGGTGTGTGTAAAAGTCGCAAATGAGGCACCTATTTATAGTTTTTTCAGCCAGCCAGCTCATGACAGCCGTCTGGGGTCCAGAAAACAGGGACCACGGTAAGCAAAGGTTGGGATGGCCGTCTGAGATTTGGGACGGCCATCTCAGGTGGTATTTTTGGGTGAGACACGCATCTCACATCTGGGACGTGCGTCTGGCCTGTCTGGACAACTGTCCTACTTTCTGGGACGGCTGTCTCGAGTGTTCTTGCCAAATTTTGTGTTCTGGGACTCCAGGGAAGCTTTCCTTTCTTTAGACGGAAGCCGGTTGATGACGATGAATGTTCACCGAAGCTTTACCCGCCTTCAGAGAGAAAGTCTTCATGTCTTTATTGAGCGGCCGGGAAAAATTAGGGGTCTACAGCTGCCCCCCCCCCCCCTTCACCTGCCTGACTAACTATTGGCCTGATGTGCCCACAAGGTTAGTTGGTAGGTGAAGGAGTTAACCCTTTTTGCCCGGTCATCCTTCGGATGCTCCTTTGCTGAAGTTGCTGATCCTCTGGATGATAAATATTTTTTATAGGTACCAACCCCTATCTGAGAATGAACCCTCATCTGGTCCGAACCTCCTTCTATAAGGTTCTAGTGAGTACTTACCCTCACTAGGTACAAGCCCGCATTTGTTAAGTTCTTCTGGGTACCTACCCCCACCAGGTATGAATCTGCATTTGTTAGATTCTAGTGAGTACTTACCCTCACCAGGTACGAATCCGCATTTGCTAGATTCTAGTGAGTACTTACCCTCACTAGGTACGAGCCTGCGTTTGCTAAGCTCTTGTGGGTACCTACCCCCACCAGGTATGAATCCACGTTTGCTAGATTCTAGTGAGTACTTACCCTCACTAGGTACGAGCCCGCATTTGCTAAGCTCTTGTGGGTACCTACCCCCACCAGGTATGAATCCGTGTTTGCTAGATTCTAGTGAGTACTTACCCTCACCAGGTACGAGCTCGCATTTGTTAAGATCTTGTGAGTACTTACCCTCACCAGGTATGAGCCCACGTTTGCTAAGCTCTTGTGGGTACCTACCCCCACCAGGTATGAATCCGCGTTTGCTAGAGTCTAGTGAGTACTTACCCTCACCAGGTACGAGCCCGCATTTGCTAAGCTCTTGTGGGTACCTACTCCCAACAGGTATGAATCCACGCTTGCTAGATTCTAGTGAGTACTTACCCTTACCAGGTACGAGCCCGCATTTGCTAAGCTCTTGTGGGTACCTACCCCCACCAGGTATGAATCCGCGTTTGCTAGATTCTAGTGAGTACTTACCCTCACCAGGTACGAGCCCGCATTTGCTAAGCTCTTAAGGGTACCTACCCCCACCAGGTACGAGTTCGCTTTTGCTAAACTCTTGACGAGCCCCGTTTTGCAAGGCTCTTGTGGGTACCTATCCCCACCAGGTATGAGTCTACATTTGCTAAAACTCTCTGTGAGTACTTACCCTCACACGGTACGATCCTGCATTTGCTAAGCTCTTGTGGGTAATTACCCCACCAGGTATGAATCTGCATTTGCTAGATTCTTGTGGGTACTTTCCCCCACTAAATTCGAGTTTGCGTTTGCTAAACTCTCTGTGAGTACTTACCCTCACATGGTACGATCCGTGTTTGCTAAGCTCTTGTGGGTACTTACCCCCACCAGGTATGAATACACATTTGCTAGATTCTTTGTGGGTACTTTCCCCCACTAGGTTCGAGTTTGCATTTGCTAAACTCTTGATGAACCTCGTTCTGCAAGGCTCTTAGGATGCTCCTTTTGGTAGTCAATATTGTGTTTGATGAGTACAAACCCTCATCCGGTTTTGGAGATGTGTTGGCGGCTTACTATTTCTGATAATGCGCCCATTCCATGGGAAGTGATTGATTTTGTTTTTGACTTTTCTGTTTTAGTCATCCGGTCTTGTCGGGGATTCTTTGTTTTTGGCTTTTCTGTTTATCCATCCGGTCTTGCCCGGGATTTTTGTTTTTGGCTTTTCTGTTTAGCCATCCGATCTTGCCGGGGATTCTTTGTTTTTGACTTTTTAGCCATCTGACCTGTAGACCCCAAATCTTGCCCCGCCTCATAATAAAGACCAGAAGACCTTCTATTCGAAGATGGACGAAGCCTAAGAAGCCACTAGGAGAGACTATTAGGCCCCATACTAGGATAGGAAGGATTTTCTGCATGTAAATAAGGATTTTCGCCTTTTAGGGTCGAGACCGCCGTCTCGCTTATCGGGACCGCCGCCTCGTCACTTCTGCAGGTCGAGATCGCCGTCTCGTTTGGCGATACAGCCGTCTCGCCACTTGCGAATGGCGAGACGGCCTTCCTGGTTGGCGAGATGGCCATCTCGCCATTTTTGCAAGGTGAGACGGTCGTCTCGACCTGACAGACGCGAATCCCTATAAATAGCAGCGCCTTCACCCTCATTTCACACGGTTCTTCCATTCTCTCTCTTGTCACTTCCTCAAATTCTCTTCCTAGAACCCCTCTGTAGACCCCAAATCTTGCCCGGCCTCCAAATAAAGAGTAGAAGACCTCCTATTCGAAGATGGACGAAGCCTAAAAAGCCACTAGGAGAGACTATTAGGCCCCATACTAGGATAGGAGGGATTTTTGACACGAAAATAAAGTTTTCTCGCCTTTTTGGGACGAGATCGCTGTCTCGAAATCAAGACCGCCATCTCGCCTCACGCAAATGGCGAGACCGCCGTCTCGCCGAACGAGACGACGGTCTCGCCACCTACGAATGACGAGACGGCGGTCTCGACCCTGTCAGACGAGATGGCGGTCTCGACCTGTCAGGCGCGAAAAACTATAAATAGGGGGCTCCATTCCCTCATTTCCACACCACACACAGAGTTTTCTCCTCCTTCTCTCTAGAATTTCTCT
Source organism: Sphenostylis stenocarpa (assembly GCA_963425845.1). Lineage (NCBI taxonomy): Eukaryota > Viridiplantae > Streptophyta > Magnoliopsida > Fabales > Fabaceae > Sphenostylis > Sphenostylis stenocarpa. The sequence goes on along the minus strand of OY731404.1, from coordinate 22,711,554 downwards.
CTCTAGAACCCCTCTGAAGCATTTCCGGAGTTTCTGAGCGTTTCTAAGAGTGTTTTCGAGCATTCCGAGAGGTTTTCTGATGCTGTAGAGTGAAGGGTTGCCAAAACGCACCCAAGTTATTAAAGAATTAAATAGAAAAGCTTGCCTCAGAGGTTTCTATACTCTCTCTCTGCTTTACTGCTTTAATCTTCATTATGCAATAGAAACTAGGGTCATGTAGTCATAATTTTAATTCCGCAAATAAAAGGGTAAAAGCGTATTTTCCGGTTTATTTACTCAGAATAGCTGGCCTATCATAGGGAACCCGAAAGGGGCGTCGTAAGGGAACTAACACTTCCCTTACACGTAACTAACTTCCTTACCCAACTCTGGTTCTAATGACCAAAGTTGGTTTTTCGAAAACCAACGCCTTTTTCCTTTTCCGATGTTTCCGGTAAAAACATCGGTGGCGACTCCACAAAACCTTTTAAAACTAGCTTTTGGATTAGCCCGGTTATCGGACAATCCAAGAGCGCCCTTTCGAAAACCTCGCCCCTAGGTTCAGCCTGGTTATCGGACAACCTAAAGGCGTTGGAATCACCAACAGAAAACGCGAAAAACAAGAGAGGGTCGAAACCATCGCGTCGCTCCGACCGCCTCGTTTTGACGGCAGCGACAAATGGCGACTCCACTGGAGAAGCCTCGAGAGTTGATCCCATTTAGTGATGGGCCGGCTTAAAAATAAATAAACCAAGAAAATAACGCTTTTGCACTTACCTTGTATTATAACATGTTTTACGGTTTGGCTTTAAATAACTGTTGCTTGTTTATACTTACGCAATTGTTTGAAATACAAACTGTACACAAACCCTTGCACACTACAGTTCCCTCTATACCCGGGGGCAAGTGATAAATCCATAGGGAGTGGGTGGCAGGTACGGTTCGCTATAGTGATGGCCTTGTGCCCACCGGTGTGATCGGAAACCACCACTCAAGGTGATAACCTTCCTCTTTTGGCAACAAGATTGACTATGGCCTTAGTGCTAAGCATGGTCGGAAGGCTGGAGAGTGGGGACCCTATAATGGGGGCACCTTGGGGGCCTTAGCCTGGTGAGAACAGTTAGAACCTACCCTTGCCAAAGCACTTTTCTGCAGGAAAACCCTACCTCGTGATAAAAACGAATTCTCACCTGTTCGTGGATGATCGAATTGTGTATGCATATGTTTGCTGCATTTGTCTGTTGCATAGCATAAACAAACAACAGAAGAAAAAATCATAAAAATATTTTTTCCAAATAAACGCCCTTATCTCGGACAGTCTGCCTTTTAGCTAGCCTGGTTTCAGGTTCTTTGTAAGCTAAGTAGTCACGCAGTTCCGACAGAAGAGATAAGGGACGCTAAAATATTCTTTCGCATAAAAGCCACATTTTATCTCGGACAGTCTGCCTTTTAGCTAGCCTGGTTTCAGGTTCTTTGCAAGCTAAGTAGCCACGCAGTTTCGACAAAAGAGATAAAAGGCTATAAAATAAAAAGCAATAAAAATCAAAATAAAAATCCAAAATAAATAAAATAATAAAAAAACATTTATAAAAAATAATTTTGACAAAGTTGTATCATTCATATTACATCATGTCATAAGGGGAAAAACCAAGAGAGAAAATAAAAAGTGAGAGCGCATCCAGCATCATTCAAACAGAATCTCTCATGCATAAGCATATCCATGTTAGTTTAAACACTCAACATGCATTAATAAACCTTTTTCGGGCATTCTAGAAAGTGGCTGATCCTCTCTCCATCCGAACTCGCGCGCAAAAAGATAAAGCAATGGAAAATTTAGAGGAGCAAAACCGAAAGCTCACTGTGGAGGTCAATACCCTCCGCGAGTAAGTGGCTCAACTGATGGAGGTCGTACGCCAGGGTCAGAGTAAGGGCGAAGACCAAGCTGAACATGTCCCTCACCATGAGGAGGAGGAAGAGGAAGACTTCTATGACGGGAAGGATGCTAAGACTGCACGCATCCTTACCCCAGAAGTTTCCAAACAGCAACTCTCCGCCCTAGAGGAGAGGCTTAAGGCAGTGGAAGGGCACAACTTCGACGTCAAGGAGGTGACGAATATGTGCCTAGTAAAGAATATCCACTTCCCTCCCAAATTCAAGATCCCGGATTTCCCCAAATACGCCGGGATGACCTGCCCAAAGAACCATCTTACGATGTATTGTCGTAAGATGGCCACCCATGCTGAAAACGAAAACTCCTGATCCACTGCTTCTAGGAGAGTCTGGCGGACACAACTCTCAATTGGTATATGCAACTAGAGAGAGGGCAGGTCCAGAGCTGGAAACAATTGGCTGATGCTTTTCTTTGTCGCTACCGATACAACATTGATCTGACTCTTGATAGGTCAGATCTCAGGACTCTGAGCAAAAGGAACGACGAACCTTTTAAAGCATACGCCCAAAGATGGAGGGAAATGGCTGCCCAAATAGAGCCTCCTTTGACAGATAAGGAGACAGTGGCTATGTTCATCGATTCACTGACTGGAGCGTACTACGACAAGGCAATAGCCAGTACCTCCAACCTTTTCTCAGACATAGTAACTGTGGGGGAAAGAGTAGAGCAGGGACTGAGGAGCGGGAAGATAACACAGTCTTCCCAAGTTGGGGTCTCATTCAAGAAGCCTGTTGGCAAGAAGAAGGACGAATTTGTGCATGCAATCAACTTTGCCACTCCTTCTTCTACCCCACCAACGGCTAGGCAGCCTCGCAAGAAAGAGAGGAAGTTCACTCCAATCTCCACTTCCTATGGAATGCTGTTACCTCAGCTGTTGGAGGCTAAACTCCTAACCTGCGTTCCTCCCAAAAAATAGTTGGAACCTCCCTACCCCGAATGGTATAAGCCAAACGAGAAATGCGCTTACCATTCGGGTTCACCCGGACACTCTACAGAAAATTGCTTGACCCTTAAATATCGGGTTCAAGAATTAATCGACGCCGGGTGGATAACTTTCGACGCCTCTGTTTCCGATGTCGATGCCAAACCTTTGTCGAAGCCAGAGTAGTAGAAAGGGAGGACTGGGAGGATCAGCCATAGGGTGTCTGTTTTTTTTTTAAGCTTTTCTCTATATCTCCTGCGGTCCCCGCCCGTGGCCGCAAGAATTTTGATTAAAAGGGCTTGTACATACATTTTCATTCTCTTTAATAAATGAGGCATTTTGTCATATTCATTCTTTTCCCTCTTCTATTTATTATTCTTCCCAAGATAAATTGAATAATAAAATCTATGACTAAAACAGAACCTAAAATACATCATGTCTGTGATTGATGAATCTCCGTGGACCCCGGAAACTGAAAGCGAATGGGTCGAGTCTGACAGTGAGCAGGAGACCATCTCTCCGGACATGCAAAGAATGCTGGAAAAAGAAACGCGTATCATACAACCGCATCAGGAAGAGATAGAAACCGTTAATTTGGGAGAAGGGGATGATGAGAAAAAGGTGAACATCGGTACCCAAATAGAAAGCAACATAAAAATGGGATTGATACAGCTTCTGAAGGAATATATAGATGTATTCGCTTGGTCTTATCATGACATGCCTGGGCTTGACACTAGTATAGTGGAACATAGATTGCCATTAAAAGAGGGGTTCCGACCTGTGAAACAGAAACTCAGGAGAATCAAACCGGATTGGTCCCTAATGATCAAGGAGGAGGTACAAAGGCAACTGGACGCCAATTTCCTTATAGTCTCCAAATACCCAGAATGGTTGGCCAACATAGTACCCGTCATCAAAAAGACAGAGAAGGTCAGGGTGTGTGTGGATTATAGGGACCTCAATCGAGCAAGTCCAAAAGACGACTTTCCCCTACCACATATAGACACGCTGGTGGACCATACCGCTATCAACACACTATATTCCTTCATGAACGGGTATGCGGGGTATAACCAGATCAAGCTAGCCATCGAGGACAGAGAAAAAACCTCCTTCATTACACCATGGGGCACCTTTTGCTACCGAGTAATGCCGTTTGGACTAAAAAATGCAGGGGAAACTTATCAAAGGGCTATGGTCACGCTATTCCATGACATGATCCACAAGGAAATATAAGTATATGTGGACGACATGATTGCCAAGTCCAGAAATGAAACAGACCACATTCAATATCTCAAAAAGCTTTTTGACCAACTCCGAAAGTATCAACTCAAACTGAACCCAGCAAAATGTACTTTCGGAGTATGATCAGGAAAACTCCTAGGATTCATTGTCAGCGAAAGGGGAATTGAAGTGGACCCCGACAAAACCAAAGCAATTTTGGAAATGCCTCCACCAAGCACGGAAAAGGAGGTCAGAGGTTTTCTGGGTCGGATCAATTACATTGCCCCTTTCATCGCACAATTGACGGACAAATGTATACCCATCTTTAAACTGTTGCGCAAAAACCAACCAACGGTGTGGAATGAAGAATGCCAGCAAGTGTTCGATAAAATCAAAACTTGTTTAACCAATCCGCCAGTATTGGTACCACCCGTTGAAGGGAGACCTTTGATCCTATACTTGTCGATACTTGAAGAGTCCATGGGATGTGTGCTCGGTCAACAAGATGAAACTGGGAAGAAAGAACGAGCCATTTATTATCTCAGTAAGAAATTCCTAGACTATGAAACCCATTATACCCCATTCGAAAAGACCTGCTGCGCATTGGTATGGGTCACTCAACGTCTCAGACAGTACATGGCTCGACATACGACATGGTTGGTCTCTAAAATGGACCCAATCAAGTATCTCTTCGAGAAGCCCATCCTGACCGGAAGAATAGCTAGGTGGCAAGTCCTCCTCTCAGAATTCGATATCATTCATGTCACCCAGAAAGCTATTAAAGGAAGTCCCCTAGCGGATTATCTAGCCCATGGGTCAACAAACGAATATCAGTCCTTACAGGATGACTTTCCTGACAAGCATATCATGCACATCGAACACGAAGAGACCAAAGAAGAGGCATGGACTATGTTTTTCGATGGGGCTTCAAACATGCTTGGACATGGGATAGGAGCCATTTTGATATCCCCCGAAAAGAAACACATCCCTGTAACGACCAGGCTTAATTTCGATTGTACCAACAACATGGCCGAATACAAAGCGTGCGCGCTGTGGATCCAAGCGGCTTTAGATCATGGGGTTACCAAGCTCAAAGTCTTTGGTGATTCATCCCTTGTCATCTATCAACTCAAAGGTGAATGGGAAACCCACAACTCAAAACTAATCCCATATCTAGAACACATCCAAGACTTAGTTTCAAGAATGGAAAGTGTCACCTTCCAGTACATCCCTCGGGAAGACAACCAATGTGCTGATGCCCTCGCCACTCTATCATCCATGTTTGGCCTGGATCAAGAACATGAGATGCCAATCATCCAAGTCAAGCTGCATGACAAACAAGCTTTCTGCATGGCAGTAAATAGCGAGCGCGACCAAAACCCCTAGTACCATGACATCAAGCAGTACCTCATGAAGGGCGAATATCCCGAAGGAATCAGTAACAATGACAAGCGAACCATTCGCAAAAGGGCCGTAGGGTTCACATTGATTGAAGGAACCCTCTACAAAAAGAGTCTCGATTCCACTCTCTTAAGGTGTGTGGACCATAAAGAAGCCCAGACCTTGATAAGAGAAATCCACAAAGGGACTTTTGGAACCCACGCACCCGGGCATGTCATGGCAAAGAAAATCCTTAGGGCAGGATATTTTTGGTCCACGATGGAAGCTGATTGTCACCAATATGCTAAGAAGTGTCATAAGTGCCAAGTCTACGCCGATAATATTCATATGCCTCCCGCACCTCTCAGTAACCTGGCTACACCATGGCCATTTTCTATGTGGGGCATGGATGTCATCGGACCCATTGAACCCAAAGCGTCTAACGACCATCGTTTCATTTTGGTAGCAATTGACTATTTCACCAAGTGGGTTGAGGCGGCGTCATATGCGCATGTGACTCGGAAAGTGGTGACCACCTTCATCAAGAAAAACATTATATGTCGGTACGGCATCCCTCATAAGCTCATTACTGATAATGGGACCAATCTCAACAATAAAATGATGGAGGAGTTATGTCAGGACTTCAAAATCCAGCACCACAATTCCTCTCCGTACCGACCAAAGATGAATGGTGCAGTAGAGGCAGCCAATAAGAATATCAAGAAAATCATCCAGAAAATGGTAGTAACCTACAAAGATTGGCATGAAATGCTTCCCTTTGCCTTACACGGCTACCGAATGTCAGTACGAACCTCTACTGGGGCTACCCCGTTTTCCCTCGTATACGGAATGGAGGTCGTACTACCAGTAGAGGTCGAAATACCCTCTCTGCGGGTTTCTATGGAAGCAAAATTGATAGAAGCCGAATGGGTCCAAAGTCGGTACGATCAGCTAAACCTAATCGAAGAAAAATGGCTAGATGCCATATGTCGGGGGCAAGCTTACCAAAAGAAGATCAAGAAAGCCTACGATAAGAAGGTCAATCCTCGCACTTTCCAAGAAGGGGATCTGGTGATAAAGAAATTGCTTCCAGTCCAGAAAGACAAAATCGGGAAGTGGACAGCAAACTACGAAGGACCCTTTGTGGTCAAGCGAGCCTTCTTAGGAGGAGCCCTTATCCTCACCAACATGGATGGAGAAGAGCTCCGATATCCTGTCAACTCGGATGCGGTAAAGAAATACTACGCTTAAAGACATTGCTCACGACCCGTCAGGATGAAAACTCGCAAAGGGCATCCTGGGCAAAAAATAGGGTCCACATTCCTCGCTAGGATACGTCCTAAGCAAAAATTAGAGGTTAAAAAAAAAAAAGAAGAAGAAGAGAGAGAGCAATGATTACCTTAGCCGAAAATCGTAAAGGCGACTAAGGTAATACCTTCACAAAAGCAAGTAGACCTCGCATAGTCTTCACTCCAAATTCGAACATCTCAACTGAAGGGACCAGGAAAAACGGGGAAACAAAGATCACAGACATGATTGTGGCACCCTCATACAGTTTAGCCAACCCTGGCCAGCCTTGCTTACAAATTCTTTTGTAAATCCCCATGTAAAAATAAACCATTTGTTTATATCAATAAAAATTTTCTTCTCTTTACCTACTTGTGTGAATGCCTCTGTATTAACGAAATATGAGCATGCATAAAACAAGCAATTCAAGAAAGCATAAAAACAAGATGAATGACACCAACCAGGACCAAGCAAAAAGTATAAGGCAGCCTGCTAGATCGAAAACCCGCAAAGAGCAGTCTAGGCAAAAGATAAGGCTTCCATAAAAAAGGAAAAAAGACCACCAAAATATCTTAGGCAAAAATCAAAGCCCGCTAGATCGAAAACCCGCAAAGGGCGGTCTAGGAAAAAGAGAGGGTTAAAACAAAAAGTGCAAAAGAATAGAACAAAAAAGAAGAAAGTACCGGTCACTTCCTAGGTGCCCTCAACTAAAATAACTTGCATCAATAGCATCCAGACACAAGTAATCGCACAAATAGGACTTTGTCAGAATCAAAACAAACAAACACACTTCATAACAAAAAAAGGACATTCATGTCAAGAAGATCATCTTCATGTTTGCATAGAAGGTACCCCGATAAGACTTTGTCAAATCATATATCCAACCAACAAAGTTTCGACAACCAAAGCAGAGTCGAACAGACAAACAAAAATAACCCGACCAATCAACAAGAGTCGGATGATCACCACCAAAAGTCAAAAACAAAGAAGTCCCTAGCAACCAACAAAGCTGGATGAAACACAAAATCCCCGGCACAACCCGGATGACCATTCTGTTAGAAAAGTAGTTTTAAATCAAGAGGGGGGGTGAATTGATTTTTGAAAGTTTTTCGCAATACACAGATTATCTAATTCGAAAATTAAGATTACTTATCAATTCACAAATCACAAAGCAATCAAACAGTTTAAGTGCAGCAGCAGAAATTAAAGAGAGAAAGGTTAGGAAAGATTTCACCGGTAATTTTATACTGGTTCACCCAATACCAGGGCTACGTCCAGACTCCAGCCAAATTCCAGCTGGGTTCCACTAGAATAGATGTTTTACAGACTCACCCTCTTACACCTATTCTAACTCTCCACCAAGAACCAAATTCCAGCTCTTGGAAACCTCTGCAACCAAATTCCAGCCGCAGAGAAACCAGTGCCCAAATTCCAGGCACCACACACAAGAACCAAATTCCAGCTCTTGCTTTAACCTTTCCACCAAGAACCAAATTCCAGTTCTTGGCAACTTTCTACAACAGCTGCAGAAAACTTGTACCCAAATTCCAGGTACAAAACAGTACAAATGAATGAATAGAAATTTAAAAGAAGAAACAAAGAAAGCTCAAACCGGATTACACCAATCCACAGTCAGTTTCTTCTTCAAAGAAATGCAAAGTGCCTCAAGAAAGATTTCAAAAGAAGTTCACAAAAACAGTTGTGTATCTTTCTTGAAAAATGCTAATAGTTGTTTGTATTGATTGCTTGAATTGTGTAAAAATTGATATGTGATCTATTTCTCAAAGTTTCAAGCAAATCTGTTTATAAAAGAGTATTTTCAAATCTGCTGCATTAATTAATCTGTTGAAAGTTTGTTTTAATCTGTTGAAATAGCCGTTACAATCTGTTAAAAGTCCTTTCAACCCATTAATGCGTTCTTGATCTTTAACAGAAAATGTTTTAGTTGATACGACCACGTTTTTATCAGTTAAAACGTTTTACAAACATTTTCTAAGTATAAAACAATCGATTGAATCACGTATTAATCGATTGATTTGTTTAAAAACCTCTTTATAAAACTTTCCAAGTTATTTTAGCTGATATAAAGTCGTTTCAATCGATTGAAAATCTGCACATATATTTTCAAGTCATTTTAATCGATTGAAAGTTCGTTTTAATCGATTGAAAAGATTTTCTAAGTTATTTTAATCGATTGAAATACGTTTTAATCGATTGAAATAAGTCTGATCGGTCATAAATCAATTCTGATCGATCATAACCAACTCTGATCGGTCATAATTTCATTCTGATCGATCATACTGACATCCAAAGTGATTTTAATCGATTGAAACGTGTTTTAATCGATTAAAATAATTCTAATCGCTCATATTTAAGATCTGATCGATTATAATGCATTCTGACCTATTATATTCGAATTCTAATCGGTCATAAAGAGTTTTAATCGATTAAAAGAAGTTTGTATCGATTAAAATACTGTGAAAACACTTCTATAAACATTCTAAGTGTTTTAAACGTTTCTTTAAAAAACTATATCAGTTAAAACCATTTTTAAGAAGGTTCTTTGACAAAATGCTTTTGTTTGATTTGTTTAAAACTATTTTTGAGGCATTTTGCAAATTGAGTGAAGAAGCTTTATGCAGTGGAAAAGGTAAAGTGGTTTTACCTAAGCTTTCTGTTTAGACACACTAAGTCTTCAGCTCCATTCTTCTGAGTGACTTGTTTGACTGTTGCAGAGTTGACCTTTGACTTTATCTTTGACTTCATCAAATCAATGAGATCTTTGCTAGGATCACTTTCAGTCTCCCCCTATTTGATGAAGACAAACACCATTTTGAAAAAACAATCTCTGCAAAATAAGTCACTTGATAATGCAGTTAGGTGAGAAATACAAGAATGTAATAAAGTTTTGTTTCTCCCCCTAAAACATATTTCTCCCCTAAAATGTTGCACTTAAATTTATCTTAAAGTGATGCAACTATTTCTCCCCTTTTGACTTCATCAAAAATAGGGAATAGAAGAGAAAAGAATAAAATGTAAGGTTTCGAAAAATATGCTCAAATTTTTGAAAATACAAAGTGAATCAATATTTCACTCATGAAAAGAATCAATTAAAGTTGATTCAAACTTATCTCCATTAACACGTTTGTAATGAATACAATTAACACGTGTAAAGATAAGGGAATCACGCTTTAGTAGCATGTTACAGGAACAGCCATTAACTAAAGCCTTTAATCTTTCTTCCCAGAATAAAAATCGATTAAAAACAGAGCATAATCGGTTAAAATGTTCTTGGTAAATGATTTTAATCGATTGAAAGAAAGGTTTAATCGATTAAAACATTTAAGATTTTGAAAACATGAAACTTTAGTAAAAATAATCGATTATTTCGATTTTCAATCGATTAAAACATGTTGTATAAGTTCATTTAATCGATTAACAAGATGTTGTATTGATTAAAACAATCAGTTTTGAAAATGAAGTAATGTTTAATGCATATTTTGTAAAACTGATCATTTAGAAGGATGTTTTAACAATACTAACAGCTATCTTAGCTAATAGATCTATCAGAATAAAGTCTTATTTAGCTAAAGCTCTCAGGGATCTATTTAAATTCTATTTACGCCAGTCTGATCTAGATTAGATCCTAAACCATATTTAACCAAAGGTTAAGGCAAATGTTCCTGGTATAACACCAGTTAATATCACAGTCCATGCAAACAATATAAAGATAGAAATAAGCAGAAGATAAAGATGATGAGGGGAACTAGTCATCCCAATTTCCCTGATTGAACTGCTTATCCACCAGCTTGGTGATCATTCATTTGATCCCCACCAATATCAAAAGATAATAGGCTTTCCTTTTTGCTGGAACTAATTTTGCTCTATCAACTATTTGAGTCAACAACTGCTGTCACTCCTGTATCAGCAACAGAAACTTTTCCTGAAAAGAAATCTTTTAGCAGTTTACTGTTATTATTGACTGCATTACAGTCCATGGTTGACACCACACTGGAATTTCTACTACACATCAGAGGCATAATCATGTACTGACCAAATCCCACACAGAATGCATGATACCATAAATTGCATGAATCACAGGTTAATGATGTACTGAGATAGGAATTTTCTTTTGAACCCTGCAGTTGTCATTATCCAAGCAAATAACTGCATTCTTATTAATGTAGTATGATGGGTGTTATTCTCACTTATAGTGAACCAGTCATCATTATCTTTTGAAGAATGAGTCATTTTTAACTTTGTTGTTTTCCAGTGGTATCATATGCACAAGTGATTAAAAAAAACTTATTCTGGTAGAGTGGGCAATGATTAGTAATGAGGACAGGTGATGACAATCAATCCAGAATTCTAAAACAATATAAAATTTATCCCTGTACTGACCATAAAACATACATTCCCTGTACCACGTTATTCAATTTTTGAATTGCTGTTCCAGATTGGTTCCCTTATAGTGTCACCTCGTGACATTGATGATTAAAGCAAATATTCAAAGTTGCACAGTTCCAATGAATTTCACCAAGAGTTTTGAACCAATGCATGCTCAAGATTATTTCAGAAATATTGCTAGGTAATATCAAGAAATCTAATGTAAACATTTGTTCATTGAACTTCCTAGTAATCAACAATTTATTACCAGAATCAACTATCACTGAAAAAATCTATGATAAACTATGTTTTCAGTCCTAACAGTTTGACCTGTTTGTAACTAGTGTCTATAAGAAAAGTTACAGTCCATTCTTTGATAATTTCTTTGATTTTCAGTGTATTACCATGCATCATTCCATGTAAAGTATTAAGAGAAATGTAAACATCTACAGTGAATTAATCAATTGTTTTATGAAAGAATCGATTTGTATGGTACAGAATGTAATAAAAAAATATCACCAGTATTTAAATCGATTAAAACGTAAATGAATCGATTAATTTTGATACCTAAGTGTTTTTAGTTGATATACAGATATTACAATCGATTAAAACAATTAAACCAAAATCCTGAGATCAGTTCAATCGATTATTTCGATATTTCAATCGATTAAAATGGTACGGACAGATATCAGTAAGTTATTTTAATCGATTAATATTGATTTATATCAATTAAAACAATTAATTTAAATACACAGAACCTGGTTTCGCAGCTCTGATCTTCAAGGGATTCCCAGACTTGTTCCTGCAAAACAATTAAGTATTTTTCTGGTACCCTTTATAATTATTGGGTCCTGATCATGTTATTTGAAAAGAATTAATCTTTGGAACCCATTTCATTCTCCCTTTAGGTACGGCATATTTCTTAATTCTGCAATATTTAACAGAGTGCCCTTTTTTCATACAGTAAAAGCATTTGATAAACGGAGATGAAACAGTTTTACTATATGCAAAATAATTTTTGAAAGCTCTGGTTTTCTTTCCAATGGCTGGTGTATAACCTATACCACCACGTTCAATAACTAATTTTTGGGAATTAAGTATCTTATCAAGATTATTTTTTCCTTGTGCCAATTTAGATGAGGTTTTTACTAGATATGATACTTGTTTCTGTAACTCAGGACAGTTTTTGCAATCTTCAATATTACACATGCAATCAGTATCATTCTCTAATTCTAACTTTTCATCCTTAGTTTCTTCATCAGTTATTTTCTTTTCAAGAAGAATGATCTTGTTTTCTAAAAGCCTATTCATGCTTTTCAATTTTCTATTTTCAGTTTCTAATTTCTTTGCTACTGCATGTATTTCAAGGAAAGCATCTTGTAATGAGCTATAGTTCATAGATTCAGAACTTACACTGGTATTTGGTGATTCTGAGTTGACCATCAAGCATATTTCTGGTGCTTCTTCATAGGTCTTTTCAAGAATCTTCCACATTTGTGCAGCTGTTTGGCAATGTGCAATCCTGAAAAGATCATTTTTGTTAAGGGCAGATAAGATGATATTCTTGGCAATACAATCATCTTGGATTCTGTTAGCAATATCAATTTCCTGTTCAATAACATTCCAAGCATTTATACTAACAGATTCAATGAAGATTTTCATCCTTAGTTTCCAGAATAGATAATCTGTTCCACACAACAGTGGAGGTCTATCAATGTACGCTCCCTCAGAAAATGCCATGGATCGAAGTAACTTGAGTAACTTTCAAGCACCTCGCTCTGATACCAATTGTTAGAAAAGTAGTTTTAAATCAAGAGGGGGGGTGAATTGATTTTTGAAAGTTTTTCGCAATACACAGATTATCTAATTCGAAAATTAAGATTACTTATCAATTCACAAATCACAAAGCAATCAAACAGTTTAAGTGCAGCAGCAGAAATTAAAGAGAGAAAGGTTAGGAAAGATTTCACCGGTAATTTTATACTGGTTCACCCAATACCAGGGCTACGTCCAGACTCCAGCCAAATTCCAGCTGGGTTCCACTAGAATAGATGTTTTACAGACTCACCCTCTTACACCTATTCTAACTCTCCACCAAGAACCAAATTCCAGCTCTTGGAAACCTCTGCAACCAAATTCCAGCCGCAGAGAAACCAGTGCCCAAATTCCAGGCACCACACACAAGAACCAAATTCCAGCTCTTGCTTTAACCTTTCCACCAAGAACCAAATTCCAGTTCTTGGCAACTTTCTACAACAGCTGCAGAAAACTTGTACCCAAATTCCAGGTACAAAACAGTACAAATGAATGAATAGAAATTTAAAAGAAGAAACAAAGAAAGCTCAAACCGGATTACACCAATCCACAGTCAGTTTCTTCTTCAAAGAAATGCAAAGTGCCTCAAGAAAGATTTCAAAAGAAGTTCACAAAAACAGTTGTGTATCTTTCTTGAAAAATGCTAATAGTTGTTTGTATTGATTGCTTGAATTGTGTAAAAATTGATATGTGATCTATTTCTCAAAGTTTCAAGCAAATCTGTTTATAAAAGAGTATTTTCAAATCTGCTGCATTAATTAATCTGTTGAAAGTTTGTTTTAATCTGTTGAAATAGCCGTTACAATCTGTTAAAAGTCCTTTCAACCCATTAATGCGTTCTTGATCTTTAACAGAAAATGTTTTAGTTGATACGACCACGTTTTTATCAGTTAAAACGTTTTACAAACATTTTCTAAGTATAAAACAATCGATTGAATCACGTATTAATCGATTGATTTGTTTAAAAACCTCTTTATAAAACTTTCCAAGTTATTTTAGCTGATATAAAGTCGTTTCAATCGATTGAAAATCTGCACATATATTTTCAAGTCATTTTAATCGATTGAAAGTTCGTTTTAATCGATTGAAAAGATTTTCTAAGTTATTTTAATCGATTGAAATACGTTTTAATCGATTGAAATAAGTCTGATCGGTCATAAATCAATTCTGATCGATCATAACCAACTCTGATCGGTCATAATTTCATTCTGATCGATCATACTGACATCCAAAGTGATTTTAATCGATTGAAACGTGTTTTAATCGATTAAAATAATTCTAATCGCTCATATTTAAGATCTGATCGATTATAATGCATTCTGACCTATTATATTCGAATTCTAATCGGTCATAAAGAGTTTTAATCGATTAAAAGAAGTTTGTATCGATTAAAATACTGTGAAAACACTTCTATAAACATTCTAAGTGTTTTAAACGTTTCTTTAAAAAACTATATCGAGTTAAAACCATTTTTAAGAAGGTTCTTTGACAAAATGCTTTTGTTTGATTTGTTTAAAACTATTTTTGAGGCATTTTGCAAATTGAGTGAAGAAGCTTTATGCGATGGAAAAGGTAAAGTGGTTTTACCTAAGCTTTCGTTTAGACACACTAAGTCTTCAGCTCCATTCTTCTGAGTGACTTGTTTGACTGTTGCAGAGTTGACCTTTGACTTTATCTTTGACTTCATCAAATCAATGAGATCTTTGCTAGGATCACTTTCACATTCAGAGAGGTCCAAGTACATCTACCAACACAAAAATCACTCCCCAGAGAGCAAGCGCATGAGCCACCCCAGCAGTAAGCCGCCACTACCACCAGTCCTACGCAGTGGACTGTACCAGCCAGATAAGGGGTTTATACCTATCAACCTGCGTACGCGCTGCGCCTGATCTACGCTTGAGCCGGATCAGTAAGTCGCACTACCACCCTGATGGGAGGTTTATACCCATCCAGTCCCACACAACGGACTGCAATTACCAGCCTGATGGGGGGTTCATACCCATCCAGTCCCACACAACGGACTGCAACTACCAGCCTGATGGGGGGTTTATACCCATCAACCGAAGGATCGGCTACCGTCAGAAGGAGTATCCGGAGGTTCCACCACGTGTCCACCAAAGGGATCGGCTACGTCAGAAGTAGTATCCTGGATGTGCACAACACAAATTTTCCCCAGAAGATCAACCGCCACAAGACGGGACATCTGAAAGGTAGCCGGGCAAGAGGGTCAACTCCTTTACCTTCCTGTCAATCTGTCTGGCACAACAAGCCAACAGCCGACTAGTCAAGTAAAGGGGGGGCAGCTGTAGACCTCAAATCTTGCCCGGCCTCCAAATAAAGAGTAGAAGACCTCCTATTCGAAGATGGACGAAGCCTAAAAAGCCACTAGGAGAGACTATTAGGCCCCATACCAGGATAGGAGGGATTTTCGACACGAAAATAAAGTTTTCTCGCCTTTTTGGGACGAGATCGCTGTCTCGAAATCAAGACCGCCGTCTCGCCTCACGCAAATGGCGAGACCGCCGTCTCGCCGAACGAGACGGCGGTCTAGCCACCTGCGAATGACGAGACGACGGTCTCGTTTGGCGAGACGGCGGTCTCGCTACTTTGGCATGGCGAGACGGCGGTCTCGTTTGACAAGAGGGCGGTCTCGACCCTGTCAGACGAGACGGCGGTCTCGACCTGTCAGGCGCGAAAAACTATAAATAGGGGGCTCCATTCCCTCATTTCCACAGCACACATAGAGTTTTCTCCTCCTTCTCTCTAGAATTTCTCTCTCTAGAACCCCTCCGAAGCATTTCCGGAGTTTCTGAGCGTTTCTAAGAGTGTTTTCGAGCGTTCCGAGAGGTTTTCCGACGCTGTAGAGTGAAGGGCTGCCAAAAAGCACCCAAGTTATTAAAGAATTAAATAGAAAAGCTTGCCTCGGAGGTTTCTATACTCTCTCTCTACTTTACTGCTGTAATCTTCATTATGCAATAGAAACTAGGGCCATGTAGTCATAATTTTAATTCTGCAAATAAAAGGGTAAAAGCGTATTTTTCGGTTTATTTACTCAGAATAGCTGGCCTATCATAGGGAACCCGAAAGGGGCATCGTAAGGGAACTAACACTTCCCTTACACGTAACTAACTCCCTTACCCAACTCTGGTTCTAATGAACAAAGTTGGTTTTTCAAAAACCAACGCCTTTTTCCTTTTCTGATGTTTTCGGTAAAAACATCGGTGGCGACTCCATAGAACCTTTTAAAACTAGCTTTTGGATTAGCCCGGTTATCGGACAATCCAAGAGCGCCCTTTCGAAAACCTCGCCCCTAGGTTCAGCCCGGTTATCGGACAACCTAAAGGCGTTGTAATCACCGACAGAAAATGCGAAAAACAAGAGAGGGTCGAAACCATCGCGTCGCTCCGACCGCCTCGTTTTGACGGCGGCGACACCCTCCAAAGCACTATCGGAGTTTTCTGAGAGTTTCTAAGAGTTTTTATAGCGTTTTTGAGAGGTTCTTGGCGCTGTAAAGAGTGAAGGGCTACCAAAAAGCACCCTAACTTTCAAGAAATTAATAGAAAACTTACCTAGGAGGTTTCTACATTCTCTCTCTCTCCTTTACTGCTTTATTTTTAATTGCGCAGTAGATATTAGGGCCATGTAGTCGTAATTTTAAATTCCGTAAATAAAGGGTAAAAGCGTATTTTTACCGGTTTACTTATTTAAATAGCTGGCTTATCATAGGGAACCCGAAAGGGGCGTCGTTAGGGAACTAACATTTCCCTTACACGTAACTAACTCCCTTACCCAACTCTGGTTCTATTGACCAAAGTTGGTTTTTCGAAAACCAACGCCTTTTCACTCCTTTTTCGATGTTTCTGGTAAAAACATCGATGGCAACTCCAGAAGAACCCTTCAAAATTAGTTTTTGGGTTAGCCCGGTTATCGGACAATCCAAGAACGCCTTTTCGAAAACCACACCCCTAGGTTCAACCCGGTTATCAGACAACCTAATGGCTTTGTAACCACACCAATAAAAATGCGAAAATTGGAAAGTTAGAACCATCGCATCGCTCCGACCGCCTCGTTTTGACGGCAGCGACAGATGGCGACTCCACTGGGGAAGCCTAGAGAGTTGATCCCATTTAGTGATGGGCCAGCTTAAATAAATAAACCAAGAAATTACGCTTTTACCCTACCTTGTATTATAACATGCTTTAATGTTTGGCTTTAATAACTGTTGTTTGTTTATACTTACGCAATTGTTTGAAATACAAACTGTACACAAACCCTTGCACACAACAGTTCCCTCTATACCCGGGGGCAAGTGAGAAATCCATAGGGAGTGGGTGGCAGGTACTGTTCGCTGTAGTGATGGCCTTGTGCCCACCAGTGTGATCAGAAACCACCACTCAAGGTGATAACCTTCCTCTTTTCGCACAAATGTTAGAATCGCGCAGCGGAATGTTCTCGTGGTCGGACAAAAACCAAGAGGGGGGGTGAATTAGTTTCTTAATAAAAATTAGGTTTTCAAAATTCTCCCCAAATTTTACTGATTAAAAATTGTGTAAATGTAAATAGAGAAGAGAAGAGAATCTTACACAGGAAATTTATACTGGTTCGGATCAAAAGACCCTACGTCCAGTTGCTAATCACTCAAACAGAGGATTAACGCTATCACTATAAACAAAGTTATTACAAACAAGTTACAATGGAAAAGATAAAGTTAAAGATAACACCTCTCTTGAAACCCACAAGAGATGAAGAACAGCTTTCCCCAGAGACGGCACAGCACACAATCCACTAAGAACTCCACTTAGTGATTCTTATCGCTTCTAGCCCACACCAGGTTCCAAAAGCCCCTTTTTCTTGCAACAAACAGTTCTCTGGCACTACATCACTTAACTTTTGTATGAAAAAGGTTGTTCTTCTTTTCTGAGTGCCATAGAAGAGTTTAAGTAGAGAAATTAGGGTTTTGGAATTGGGGATTTCGAAACTAGGGTTCTTGGAAATAGGGTTTTCGAAAATAGGTTTGATTTGAAGTTAAAAATCAAAATCTGACTGAAATAATCGATTAAAAGAAGTATTAATCGATTAAAACAGAGCCAAATATCAACAGAACCCAAACCTCTCTGTTTTAATCGATTAAAAGGTGATTTAATCGATTAAACCGCCTAATAATCGATTAAAAGTTGGTTTAATCGATTAAACCAGTGAGTTGTTACAGGAAATGATTTTTCTCACTATTTTAATCGATTATTTCCCTATTTAATCGATTAAAGCCGAGCCTGGATGATAAATATGAGCTTTTTGAAGCTTCTAAGGTGCAGACTATGTACCGGCTATCTTAAACTCTAATATTACAGACTCAATCTAATTGAAACAGAGTTATTACAATACAAAACAAGTCTTCAACACTCTAATTCTTTGAGTTCTTGAATCATCATCAAAATCAACAATCTTCATGTCTATCAAGTGCAGCATCAAGTCCTTGAATGTTCAACAATCTCCCCCTTTTTGATGATGATCAAAATTATCTTTTAAAGCCTTGTAGTAACCTGTTTTATCTGTCATACTAACAAACACATTAAACATACCAGATAATATTTAAATGCAATCAAATTAGGCTTTAAATATTTTCTCCCCCTATTTTGATTATAATCAAAAATAATTCTGCAATAACAATCATAAGAGCTCCCCCTCAAAATATGCATAAGTTGGAGATAACTCCCCCTCAATCAAAGTATTAAAGAAACATCATATTTTATTGCAGAAAACAATCATTCATTACAAGAACAAGAGAGAATAACAAAATTTAAAATTCTTCACTATCATCATCATTAAAGTGTGCATCAAATCTATTTTCTAAACGGCACATTTTATCATCTACATCAGATATACGGCAAATTAATTCCTCATGCCGTACTCAAGAACGAGTGAAGAATGATTGCATCCTCTGATTCATGTCAGATAACATGTCTTCCATGGATTGTTGGGTGTCGTGATGAGTAGAGGAAGTTCCAACACTTTGGATTTGGTCAGAGGGAAACTCAGCAGTTGGAGGCATATCTTCATCAGAATCTTCATTAGCATCACCTTGATTAGGAACGTCATCTTTGTGAACATAGATATCATTGACACGCACCATTTGGATTTGAATCAATGTGTTGTCCAACATGCGGTTCAAGTTATTTGTTCTAACTGCTTGTTCACCTTCAACATTCACTCCTTTATATACAAGAATACGAGAGACAAGTAAGGCATATGGAATTTTGAATGTGGGATGACGTTTTGGCTTTAACATGGTCATTGTGACAAGAACGCCCCAATCTAACGGCTCATTATTCATTATGGCATGAATAATACGAAGATCAATGGAAGAACATTGGGCATGATTTGTAGCCCGAGGACAGAGGATCCAGACAATTAGATGCAGAATCATGCGTTCTTCCTTCTTTAAAGGTCCAGCATGAAGGAGACGCCCAATCTCCATGGAGGGATTTCGCAGAAAAGAACGGTAAGCTAAAAACCTGTCAAAATCATCTAACTCACCATAAATGTTAATAGCATCTTCTCTAATTGGAAAGTGAGCGACGTTTTCCCAAATATCATCGTCGAGAATAATTGTGACACCCTTTACTCTAGAAGTAGCAATTTGATCTCTAAATTTAAATCTAGAATAAAATACCCTAACTAAGTCAGGATAATAGGTACCTTGAATTTGGATGAAGGGAAGAACTCCTTGAATTTCAAGAAGGTTGGGAAAATTGAATCCCCTATTGATGAATTGCTCACCAATAAGAAACTTGGGAGAAATAATAGCCCGTTCTTTCCAGTAGGTCAGAAATTCCTGTTGGCCATCTGTATCAGAAATCCATCCTTCTACAGAATTAGGACGGGGATAAGAGGAGGGTGCAGATCTTCTTCTAGTAGGGATCTTAGTGCGAGAAGATGAGGCCATTGAAAGATTAGATGAATATCAAGAAGATTTAGAAGGACAAGTGATGGAATAAGGAGACAAAGAGAGTATAATAAGGAAGAAAGCTTGATTTAAAGGGATAGAAGTGAGTAGAAGTGAAATAGAGGTCCCTATATATAGCCAAGCATGTCTAACGGTCATATGGAAGTGAATAATAGTCAAAATATCCGTTGGCAACGGCTAGGAAGCAAACTTGGTCGGATTTAATCGATTAAAATTCAAATTAATCGATCAAATCACTTCCAGACCCGTTTAATCGATTATTTTGGGTTGTTAATTGATTATTACTGGTGTTAATCGATTAATGGACGAATTAATCGATTATTCCAGAGAGGAATACCCTGTTTTAAGTGTTTTGGATGCAAATAATCGATTATTACTCCAATTAATCGATTATTCCGAGAGGAATGCCCTGTTTTGAGTGTTTTAACACATGATAACCTATGAACATCCTACAAAATGAATTATAACATTACAACCATCCAAAAACAGTCAAATTAAGCAGAATTTAAGCTATTTCTAATATCCCTAAGTCTCTTCTAAGATCATAGAATCTATCCTTGGGTAGAGGCTTAGTAAATATATCTGCTAATTGACGTTTGGTATCTACATACTCTATTTTACAGTTTCCTTTGCTGATATGATCTCTTAAAAAGTGATGTCTTATTTCTATATGTTTAGTTCTAGAGTGCATTACTAGATTCTTAGTTAAATTAATTGCACTCGTATTATCACACATCAAAGGTATGTCATTTAAAAAGATACTATAATCTTCTAACTGTTGTTTCATCCACAGAATTTGAGCACAACAACTACCAGCTGCAATATATTCAACTTCAGTGGTAGATAAAGCAACACATGCCTCGTTTCTTAGAATGCCAAGACACTAAGGATGAACCTAACAAATGACATGTCCCACTAGTACTTTTCCTATCAATTTTACATCCACCATAATCAGCATCGAATATCCTATTAAACTAGTACAAGCATCGACGGATACCACAAACCAAAACCAAGTAGTTCCTTTTAAGTATTTTAAAATATGTTTCACTGCAATTAGATGAGATTCTTTAGGACAAGCCCGAAATCTAGCACACACACAGACAAAATGCATAATATCGAGTCTACTTGCGGTTAAGTATAACGATGATCCTATCATACCTCTATACATAGTTTGATTAACTTCCAAACCTGATTCATCCTTGTCTAGATAGCATGAAGTTCCCATGGGTGTGTTAGCTTCCTTTGAGGTGTCCATTCCAAACTTTTTAAGAATCTCTTTGCAGTATTTGGTTTGAGAGATGAAAATGCCATCTTTGAGTTGCTTGATTTGTAGTCCAAGGAAGAATGTCAATTCTCCCATCATAGACATTTCAAACTCTCCCTGCATTATCTTAGCAAATTCTACACATAACGAATTATCAGTTGATCCAAAAATAATATCATCAACATACACCTGGACCAATAAGATATGTTCTTTAACTTTCTTTATAAATAGTGTAGAATCAATTTTTCCTCTAGAAAAATCATTTGATGTTAGGAAACTACTTAGCCTTTCATACCAAGATCTAGGAGCTTGTTTCAACCCATATAATGCTTTCTTTAATTTAAAAACATGATTAGGAAAACTAAAATCTTCAAAACCAGGGGGTTGCTCCACATAAACTTCTTCTTTAATAAAACCATTCAAAAATGCACTTTTAACATCCATTTGATATAGTTTAAATTTCATTAAAGATGCATAGGCAAGAAGTAGGCGTATAGCCTCTAACCTGGCAACAGGAGCATAAGCTTCATCATAATCTATACCTTCCTCCTGACAATAGCCTTTTGCAACAAGTCTGGCTTTATTCTTTGTTATGTTCCCATCTTCATCAAGTTTATTTCTAAACACCCATTTGGTTCCAATAACTTGATATGATTCTTCCCTTGGGATTAATTCCCAGACTTGATTTCTTTCAAATTGGTTAAGTTCTTCTTGCATGGCTATACACCATTGTTCATCTTTAAGTGCTTCCTCAACATTCTTGGGTTCAATTTGTGACACAAAAGCTACAGACATACAAAAATTAGTCATATTTCTAGTTCTTACCCCTTTTGAGATGTCACCTATGATATTGTCCATTGAGAGTCCTCTAGGTGATTGTCATTCTTTTGCTAATTCAGGCGTTTGAGAAGGCTCATTTTCTTCCAAATATAATTCATCAAGAGCTTCTCTTATATACTCATCATCACCTGCAAGTTCTTTATTTGACTCAAGAGGATTTCCCCCAAGGTCTACAATCTCATCAAAAGTAACATGAATAGATTCTTCTATATTCAAAGTTCTTCTATTAAACACCCTGTAAGCCTTACTAGTTAATGAATAACCTAAGAAAATGCCCTCATCGGCTTTAGAGTAAAATTTTCCTAAGTTGTCCTTTCCATTATTCAACACAAAGCACTTACATCCAAAAATTTTCAAATAAGCAACATTAGGCTTTCTACCATTAAACAATTCATAAAGAGTAGATTTAATAATTGACCTAATGAGCATTCTATTTAAAACATAACAAATGATTAATTTTCTTTGAATAAATACAAGAGACAAACAATTCATTTAACTATAGGAACCCAAATATATTTTCCTTTAGGAACACCAAAATGCTTAATTTTACATCTATTTGAAGTATGACCATGTTTCATACAATAAAAACATACTTTTGATGTGGCATTTGAAAATGATGCATTTCTAATCATAGATGCTCTAGTTCCTTTTTCTACCCATACTCTTTTATTTTTCCTTTTAGGCTTTTTCAAAGGAACTTGATGATTTACATTATTTTGAGCAAACACCATTTCATGCTTCTTAAGATTATCTATTTCCTTTTCGACTTTGTCTAATAAGTGATTAAGAATATCTATGTCATATTCATGATCTTTACAATTTGCACATGCTAGGTCCTTATCATTATCCTCATCTAAACATACAATTTTCGTTTCTAAGGACTCCTTTTCCTCTAAACATGCAATTTTCATTTTTAAGGACTCTACCTCCTTTTCGGATCTATTCAAACTCTTTTTCACAGACTTGTATTCATTTTTCAAGTCCTTAAAAGCATTAAACAATTCTTCATATGCATTTTGTAATTCATCAAAATCATTTTCATCATCACTTGAGGATGAGTCGGAATCACTAACCTCAAAGTCAGAAGATATATTGTCTTTTGCCAACAAGCAAATGTTAGCTTCTATTTCTGAGTCACTTGATTCCGAAATCGCGTCACTATCATCGGTTCCTTCATAAGTTACTCTTAGTTTTTCCCACATCTCTTTGGCACTTTTACAAACAGAGATCCTGTAAAACTCGTTAAGGGTTAAAGCAGATGAAATAATATTTCTAGCCCTAACGTCAAATTGGGCTTTCCTATTTTCTTCATCCGACCATCTAGAAAATTGTTTTGGTACTTCTACTCCATTTTCAAAAACTTTAGGAATAAAAGGACCGTTTAAAATAGCATCCCAAATGCCTCTATCAACAGACTCTAAAAATATTTGCATACGTACCTTCCAGAAAGGATAATTTTGACCCGCAAAAAGTGGGGGCCTGTTGATAGACGCACCTTCGGCCAAAGTTTGATTTTGTCCGACCATTTTCGAAAATTTTGAATGACTATCAAAGCAAGCTCTAATACCACTTGTTAGAATCGCGCAGCGGAATGTTCGCGTGGTCGGACAAAAACCAAGAGGGGGGGTGAATTGGTTTCTTAATAAAAATTAGGTTTTCAAAATTCTCCCAAAATTTTACCGATTAAAAACTGTGTAAATGTAAATAGAGAAGAGAAGAAAATCTTACACATGAAATTTATACTAGTTCGGATCAAAAGACCCTACGTCCAGTTGCTAATCACTCAAACAGAGGATTAACGTTGTCACTATAAACAAAGTTATTACAAACAAGTTACAATGGAAAAGATAAAGTTAAAGATAACACCTCTCTTGAAACCCACAAGAGATGAAGAATAGCTTTCCCCAGAGACGACACAACACACAATCCACTAAGAACTTCACTTAGTGATTCTTATCGCTTCTAGCCCACACCAGGTTCCAAAAGCCCCTTTTTCTTGCAACAAACAGTTCTCTGGCACTACAACACTTAACTTTTGTATGAAAAAGGTTGTTCTTCTTTTCTGAGTGCCATAGAAGAGTTTAAGTAGAGAAATTAGGGTTTTGGAATTGGGGATTTCGAAACTAGGGTTCTTGGAAATAGGGTTTTCGAAAATAGGTTTGATTTGAAGTTAAAAATCAAAATCTGACTGAAATAATCGATTAAAAGAAGTATTAATCGATTAAAACAGAGCCAAATATCAACAGAACCCAAACCTCTCTGTTTTAATCAATTAAAAGGTGATTTAATCGATTAAACCGCCTGATAATCGATTAAAAGTTGGTTTAATCGATTAAACCAGTGAGTTGTTACAGGAAATGATTTTTCTCACTGTTTTAATCGATTATTTCCCTATTTAATCGATTAAAGCCGAGCATGGATGATAAATATGAGCTTTTTGAAGCTTCTAAGGAGCAGACTATGTACCGGCTATCTTAAACTCTAATATTACAGACTCAATCTAATTGAAACAGAGTTATTACAATACAAAACAAGTCTTCAACACTCTAATTCTTTGAGTTCTTGAATCATCATCAAAATCAACAATCTTCATGTCTATCAAGTGCAGCATCAAGTCCTTGAATGTTCAACAACAAAGACTGACTATGGCCTTAGTGCTAAGCATGGTCAGAAGGCTGGAGAGTGGGGACCCTATAATGGGGGCACCTTGGGGGCCTTAGCCTTGGTGAGAACAGTTAGAACCTACCTTCGCCAATGCACTTTTCTGCAGGAAAACCCTACCTCGTGATTAAAATGACTTCTCGCCTGTTTGTGGATGATCGAATTGTGTGTGCATTTGTTTGTTGCATTTGTTTGTTGCATAGCATAACCAAACAATAGAAAAATCACAAACAAATTTTTTTTTGCAATAAACCCCCTTATCTCGGACAGTCTGCCTTTTAGCTAGCTTGGTTTCTGGTTCCTTGTAAGCTAAGTAGCCACGTAGTCCGATAGAAGAGATAAGGGACGCTAATTATTCTTTTGCATAAACCATTTTATCTCGGACAGTCTGCCTTTTAGCTAGCCTGGCTTCAGGTTTTTTGTAAGCTAAGTAGCCACGCAGTCTGACAGAAGAGATAAAAGGCTAAAAAAAATAAAAAAAAATAAAAAAATAATAATAACAAAATCAAAACATTTATAAAAAGAATTTTGACAAAGTCGTATCATATCGCATCATGTCATAAGTGGAAAAACCAAGAGAGAAGATAAATGCATAAGGAAAGTATGCATGCGCATCATTTTAATAAATCCCGAAAAAATGGGTCTTAGGAGGGTTTTTTGGGAAAATTATTGGGCCAAATCCCCTTTGGAATTTGCAACTTGATTTTTCACCCTTTTCTCTTCGTTTTGATATGCTGTGCATCCAAATCCGACATCCCAGTCAAAAGTTACCGCACTTTGAACATTTACTGCCCTTTTGTACTGGTGCATGCATAAATACATTCATTCTAGGGAGCACTAGATATCCCTAAGACAATGGAGAAAGAGGCCCCGAGCACATTTTTTACCTTTGCGACAAGGAAGGGACAAGTGTACTAAGGTGTGATGGTGATTCCCATTATACTTGTCAAATCTATGATGGGGAAGGAACCATTACACCGATGTGGGTATGATACCCCACAAAGCATAAGCTTTAAGGAGGATACCTAAGTCATTGTCTTAAGGAATATCCATCTCATAAATCATTCCTTTTAAACAATAAAAATATTTTTGCATTCTAGAAAGCAGCTGGTATTCTTCATGCCCTCATCCGCATACAAAAAAAAAAAACACAAAATCCCAAACACTATCATACATCATGTAAAAAAATAGAACATGATAATATTTAGGAAAAAACAAACACTTCCATACATGCATCCACCAAACTTCATCCTCATAACATGCATCTAATAATAGACAGTCGAAGAAGTGGACATTCCTTAATACCATGAAAAGAGGATTTTGCATGCCATGCACGGGAAGTCAAAAAGAAAATAAATAGAAATTCTAACCCGCCTATGGGTTCATTTAGGCTTCTCTGCTTTTAAAAAAAATGTACTTCGAAACATTGCATTGAGGAATGTACACTGTCTGGATGAAATAAATAAAATTGTTTGGTTTCATCATCTCTTCAAACGTCTATCACATTCATAAATTGCATCCTCACTTTAATAACAATAAGATAATAAAAAGAAAGGATTAATTGATGTGATAAGATGAAGAGCAAACCTTTTGTCATCAAGTTTTTCCCAACGGTTGACCCACCTAAGAAGGATAATAAGCATCAACCATTGGTCATCCGAGTAAATAAAGGAGAGGGGGCAAGGATGTCATTGCGTTTGTTCATGCTTCATACGTCAAATAAAGTTGTACCATGGAGATACACAGAAACATCGTCCGTTAATAAAGATATCTCTAGCATAGTCGATATCAGGGGCAGGATTAGAAATGAAAGAATCTATTCCCCTAAGGAGCTATAAGATGACGCTCCTACGAATAAAGGAAAAAAATAAAAAGATCGAAGAAAGACATATTCCAAAGAGGAAATTGAATAGACTTTGGATTAAAGACGCTGAGGCAGTTCTTTCAACGCTCCACCAAAAAAGACAAACTCACGGTAGGCAAAAGTTAGGGTAGCCCGCTAGATTGAAAACCCGCAAAGGGCGGTCTAGGCAAAAGTTAGGGCATTCATAAAAAAGGAAAAAGCCTGCTAAGATATCCTAGGTAAAAATTAAGGCAGCTCGCTAGACCGAAAACTCCAAAAGGGTGGTATAGGCAAAAGATAGGGCTAAACCAAAAATGAATAAAAGAGAGGGGGCCTTCATCATAATCATAAAAAGTCCAGCAGGAGAATGCCAGTTACTTCTCTAGATGCATCAAATAAAAGAATAGATTACATTTAGGGCATCCACACACAAGTAGTCGCACAAAACGACTTTGTCAAGATAAAAAAATGAAAGAAATAAAAATTACTTCCGATAAAAAAAAAACGAAAGGCATTCATGCATATAAGGAGACTAGCTCCATGATTGTGAATGAAAATAGGATCACCAAGACCAACTCTCCAAATAATGCCCTCAAGAAAACAGAGCAAGTCGTCAATCAAGCGACTCATCAGAATAAGAGCTTCCGAAAATCAAGAGCTCCAGCTACCATCCTTCTACCCAGAAAAAGAAGGCACATATAAGAAGTCTTCAAACATTGCTCTCCCTCAAGAAAGAAGAGCGAGTCGTCATCATCAAATAAGCTCAGAATAAATAAGAAGCTTCCAGAAGCCAAAGCTCTAGTCATCATTTTTCAACCCAATAAAAGAGGGCACAATCATCGGACATCATAAAAGAAAAGCCAATGGAAAGTCTTAGTTATCCCCAAGCGGATCCTTGCCTACTCCAAAGGCAACACAAAATTTACCCTGCGGCTCAACATCGCAACCACATGAGTCATTAAGCACACTCACCCAAAGTATCCGCCACATTTCCCAATGGAGAATAAAGGCTTCAAAAGACCATCATCATCAACAGTCAAAAGAATCCAAACCATCAAGGGCTCAACAAAAACGAAAAAAAAAAGAGTCAGGAAGAGAAAAGAAAACCCTTCATCCCCAGCAGGATGCCCAAAAAGAAAAGGCCTAGCAGGATCCCTATAAATAGGGCCCCCATTCCCCTCATTCCTCACAGTTCTCTCACTCTCTCTCTAGTCACATCACTAGATTCTCTCTCTAGAATCCCTCCAAAGCATTTTCAGAGTTTTTGAGCGTTTCTAAGAGTGTTTTTTTAGCGTTTCGAGAGGTTTCCGACGCTGTGTAGAGTGAAGGGTTGCCGCATAGCACCCTAATTTTTTAAAGAATTAATAGAAAGCTTGCTCTGAAGGTTTCTACTTTCTCCCTTTACCTTTTACCGCTTTAATTTTAATTGTGCAATAGAAATTAGGGCCATGTAGTCATAACGTTAAATTCCGCAAAATAAAGGGTAAAAGCGTATTTTCTGGTTTATTTATCCAAAGTAGCTAGCCTATCATAGGGAACCCGAAAGGGGCTTCGTAAAGGAACTAACACTTCCTTTACGCGTAACTAACTCCCTTACCCAACTCTGGTTCTAATGACCAAAGTTGGTTTTTCAAAAACCAACGCCTTTTAATTCCTTTTCTGATGTTTCCGGTAAAAACGTTGGTGGCGACTCCAAAGAACCCTTCAAAACTAGCTCTTGGATTAGCCCGGTTATCGGACAATCCAAGAGCACTCTTTTGAAAACCTCGCCCCTAGGTTCAGCCCGGTTATCGGACAACCTAAAGGCGTTGTAACCACCAATAAAAACGCGAAAATTGGAAAGTTGAAACCATCACGTCGCTCCGACGGCCTCGTTTTGATGGGGGCGACAACCCCTGAAGGCGAAAATCCTTATTTTTGTACAGAAAATCCTTCCTATCCTAGTATGGGGCCTAATAGTCTCTCCTAGTGGCTTCTTAGGCTTATTCCATCTTCAAATAGGAGGTCTTCTGCTCTTATTTTGAGGCTGGGCAAGATTTGGGGTCTATAGCTGCCCCCTCTTTACCTAACCAGTCGATTGCTGACCTGTCGTGGCAAAAAGATCGAATGGAGGGTAAAGGAGTTGACCCTCTTGCCCGGTTACCCTTCGGACGTTTCGTCTTGCGGCGATTGATCTTCTAGGGAAAAGTGTGTTGTGCACCTCCAAGATACTCCTTCTAACGGTAGCCGATCCTTCGGTTGATGGCTATGAACCCCCCATCAGGCTAGTAGTTGCAGCCCACTGTGCGTAGGATTGGATGAGTATGAACCCCTCATCAGGCTGGTAGTTGCAGTCCATTGTGCGTAGGACTGGATGAGTATGAACCCCCCATCAGGCTGGTAGTTGCGACTTACTGATCCGGTTTGCATGCAAATCAGGAGCACCGCGTGCGTAGGTTGATAGGTATGAACCCCCTATCAGGCTGGTACAGTCTATTGCGTAGGATTGGTGGTGTTGGCGGCTTACTGCTCAGGTGGCTCATGCGCCGAGCGCTGAGATGCGTTCCTTTGTCTTTGTTTTTGTCTTTTCTGAGAATGGTCGTCCAGTCTATGTCGGGGATTCTGTTGGTGTTCATCCAGCTTGTTAGCTGCTGGGATGGTCTTGTTTATTTGTCGCTCGACTTTTGCTTGGTTGTCGAAGAAACTCTTGGTTAATGCATACTTTTAGTAAAGTCGGTGAAGTCTTACCGGGATACTTTTTGGGTGTTTCCTTTTGCGAATGCAAGCACAAAGCTAATCCTTTTTTATATGAATGCTTTTTGGTTTTTTATTTGCTTGAAACATTTTGGTTTATTTTGACAAAGTCATTTTGGTGCGACTATTTGTGCGTGGATGCTCTTAATGCAATCTATTTTTAGTTGGGGCACCTAGAAAGTGACTGGTACTTTCTTTGTTGTTTTTCCCGTGATTTTTCTTATGAAATTTTGTTTTTGTTTTAGCCCTATCTTTTTCCTAGACCGCCCTTTGCGGGTTTTTGATCTAGCGGGCTTGCCTTAATTTTTTCCTAGGACATCTCGGCAGGCTTTTTCCTTTTTATGAAGGCCTTAACTTTTGCCTAGACTACCCTTTGCGGGTTTTCGATCTAGCAGGCTGCCCTATTTTTGCTTGAGACTGTCCTAGCAGGCGCTATTTATTTTGATCTTGTTTCCTTTTTCTTTCTTATGCTTTCTTGTATTGCTTGTTTTATGCATGCTCATGTTTCATTAATACAGAGGCATTCTCACAAGTAGGTCAAGAGAAGAGAAGACAATTTTTATTGATATAATCAAATGGTTTATTTTTACAGGAGGATTTACAAAGGAATTTATAAGAAGGGCTGTCCAAGGTTGGCTAAACTGTATAGGATATAATAATCATGCCCGTGATTTTTGTTTCTCTATTTTTCCTGGTTGTTTCAATTGAGATGCTCGAGCTTGGAGTGAAGATCATGTGAAGTCTGCTTGCTTCCGGGAAGGTATTACCTTAGTCGCCTTGCGGTTTTCGGCTAAGGTAATCATTGCTCCTTTTTTTTTAAACCTCTAATTTTTGCCTAGGACGTATCCTAAAGAGGAAATGGACCCTATCTTTTGCCCAGGACGCTCTTTGCGAGTTTTCATCCTGACGGGTTATGAGCAATGTCTTCAAGCGTAATATTTCTTTACCGCATCTGAGTTGACAGGATGTCGAAGTTCTTCTCCGTCCATGTTGGTGAGGATAAGGGCCCCTCCTGAGAAGGCTCGTTGACTACAAAGGGTCCTTCATAGTTTGCTGCCCATTTTCCAATTTTATCTTTCTGGGCTAGAAGCAATTTCTTTATTACCAGATCCCCTTCTCGGAAAGTGTGGGGATTGATTTTCTTGTCGTAGGCTTTCTTGATTTTCTTTTGATAAACTTGCCCCCGACATATGGCGTCCAACCATTTTTCTTCGATTAGGTTCAACTGATCGTACCAGCTTTGGATCCATTCTACTTCTGTCAATTTTGCTTCCGTAACAACTCGCAGGGAGGGTATTTCGACCTCTACTGGTAGTACGGCCTCCAAGCCGTATACGAGGGAAAACGGAGTAGCCCCTGTAGAGGTTCGTAGTGACGTTCGATACCCGTGTAGGGTGAAGGGGAGCATTTCATGCCAATCTTTGTAGGTTACTACCATCTTCTGGATGATTTTCTTAATGTTCTTATTGGCTGCCTCAACTGCACCATTCATCTTAGGTCGGTACGGAGAGGAATTGTGGTGTTGAATTCTGAAGTCTTGACATAATTCCTCCATCATCTTATTATTGAGGTTGGTCCCATTATCAGTAATGAGCCTATGAGGGATGTCGTACCGACATAGAATATTTTTCTTGATGAAGGTGGTCACCACATTTCTAGTCACGTGTGCATATGATGCTGCCTCAACCCATTTGGTGAAATAGTCAATGGCCACCAAGATAAAACGATGACCATTAGATGCTTTGGGCTCGATGGGTCCGATGACGTCCATGCCCCACATAGAGAATGACCATGGTGTAGCCAGGGTACTGAGAGGTGCGGGCAGCACATGAATATTATCGGCATAGATTTGGCACTTGTGACATTTTTTTAGCATATCGGTGACAATCAACTTCCATTGTGGACCAAAAATACCCTGCCCTTAAGATCTTCTTTGCCATGACATGCCCAGGTGCGTGGGTCCCAAAAGTTCCTTTGTGGGTTTCTCTTATCAAGGTTTGGGCTTCTTCATAGTCCACACACCTTAAGAGAGTGGAATCGAAACTCTTTTTGTAGAGGGTTTCTTCAATCAACGTGAACCCTACTACCATTTTACGAATGATTCGTTTATCATTGTTATTGATTCCTTCGGGATACTCGCCCTTCATGAGGTATCGTTTCATGTCATGATACCAGGGATTTTGGTTGTGCTCGCCATTTACTGTCATGCAAAAGGCTTGTTTTTCATGAAGCTTGATTTGAATGATTGGCATCTCATGCTCTTGATCTAAAGAAAACATGGATGATAGAGTGGCGAGGGCATTAGCAAATTGATTGTCTTCCCGAGGAACATACTGGAAGGTGACGCTTTCCAGTCTTGAAACCAAATCACGTATGTGCTCTATATATGGGATTAATTTGGAGTTTCGGGTTTCCCATTCACCTTTAAGTTGATAGATGACAAGGGATGAATCACTGAATATTCTGAGTTTAGTAACCCCATGATCTAGAGCTGCTTGGATTCCTAGCGCACATGCTTTGTATTCGGCCATGTTGTTGGTACAGTCAAAATTCAGCTTGGGCGTTACGGGGATGTATTTCTTTTCAGGGGATATCAAAATAGCTCCTATGCCATGTCCAAGCATGTTTGAGGCTCTGTCGAAGAACATGGTCCATGCTTCTTCTTTGGTCTCTTTGTGTTGAATGTGCATGATATGCTCATTGGGAAAATCGTCCTGTAGGGATTGATATTCATTTGTTGATCCATGGGCTAGATAGTCCGCTAAGGGGCTACCTTTAATAGCTTTTCGGCTAACATGAATGATGTCGAACTCTGAGAGGAGCACTTGCCACCTAGCTATTCTTCCGGTTAGGATGGGCTTCTTGAAGAGGTACTTGATTAGGTCCATTTTGGAGACCAACCATGTTGTGTGTCGAGCCATGTACTGTCGGAGAGGCTGAGTGACCCACACCAATGTGCAATAGGTCTTTTCAAATGGTGTATAACGAGTTTCATAGTCTAGGAATTTCTTGCTGAGATAATAAATGGCTCTCTCTTTCTTCCCGGTTTCGTCTTGTTGACCGAGCACACATCCCATGGACTCTTCGAGTATTGACAAATATAGGATCAGAGGTCTCCCCTCAATGGGTGGTACCAATACTGGCAGATTGGTTAAGAATGTTTTGATTTTATCGAACGCTTGTTGGCATTCTTCATTCCATACTGTTGGCTGATTCTTGCGCAACAGTTTACAGATGGGTATACATTTATCCGTCAATTGTGCAATGAAACGGGCAATATAGTTGATTCGGCCCAAAAATCCTCTGACCTCCTTTTTTGTGCTTGGCGGGGGCATTTCCAAAATCGCCTTGGTTTTGTCAGGGTCCACCTCAATTCCTCTTTTGCTGACGATGAACCCCAAGAGTTTTCCTGACCATACTCCAAAAGTGCATTTTGCCGGGTTTAGTTTGAGTTGGTACTTTTGAAGCCGGTTGAATAGCTTCTTGAGATATTGAATGTGGTCCATCTCGTTTCTGGACTTTCCGATCATGTCGTCCACATATACTTCTATTTCTTTGTGGATCATGTCATGGAATAGTGTGACCATGGCCCTCTGATAGGTAGCCCCTGCATTTTTGAGTCTGAAAGGCATTACATGGTAGCAGAAGGTGCTCCATGGTGTGATGAAAGAGTTTTTTTTTCTATCCTCGACGGCCAATTTAATTTGATTGTACCTCGCATACCCGTCCATGAAGGAATAGAGTGTGTTAGTAGCGGTATGGTCTATTAGCGTGTCTATGTGTGGTAAGGAAAGTCATCCTTTGGACTTGCTCGATTGAGGTCCCTATAATCCACGCATACCCTAACCTTGCCGTTCTTTTTTATGATAGGTACTATGTTAGCCAACCACTCAGGGTATTTGGATAATACTAGGAAATTGGCGTCTAGCTGCCTCTGTACCTCTTCCTTAATCATTAAGGACCAATCTGGTTTGATTCTTCTGAGTTTTTGCTTCACAGGTCGGAACCCTTCTTTTAGTGGCAGTCTATGCTCCACTATACTTGTGTCGAGCCCGGGCATGTCATGGTAGGACCAGGCGAATACATCCATATATTCCTTTAGAAGTTGTATCAATCCCTCCCTTCTGCTACTTTCTATTTGGGTGCCGATATTTATCTTTTTCTCTTCTCCCAAATTAATAGTTTCCGTTTCTTCTTGATGCGGTTGTATAAGGCGTGCTTCTTTTTCCAACATTCTTTGCATGTCCGGGGAAATGGTCCCCTGCTCACTGTTGGACTCGACCCATTCACCTTCAGCTTCCGGGGTCCACAGAGACTCATCAATCACAGACATGATTTGTTTTAGGTTCTGTTTTAGTCATAGATTTTATTATTCAATTATCTTTGAAAGAATAATAAATAGAAGAGGGAAAAGAATGAAGGAAATGAATGTGACAAAATGCCTCATGTATTAAAGAAAATGAGAGTGTATGTACAAGCCCTTTTAATCAGAGTTCCTGCGACCACGGGCGGGGACCGCAGGAGATACAAGAGAAAGCTAAAAAAGGCACCCTAGGGGCTGATCCTCCCAATCCTTCCTCTCTGCTACTCTGACTTTGACAGAGGTTTGGCGTCGACATCAGAAGCAGAGACATCAAAAGTTATCCACCCGGCATTGATCAATTCTTGGACCCGATACTTAAGGGTCAAGCAATTTTCTGTTTAGTGCCCGGGTGAACCCGAGTGGTAATCACATTTCTTGTTTGGTTTATACCACTCGGGGTAGGGAGGCTCCATCTGCTTCTTTGGAGGAACGCAGGTTAAGAGTTTGGCCTCCAGCAGCTGAGGCAACAATTTACCATAGGAAGTCAAGATAGGAGTGAACTTCCTCTCTTTCTTGCGAGGCTGCCGAGCCGTTTGTGGAGCAGAAGAAGGGGTAGCGAAGTTAATCGCGTGCACAACCTCATCCTTCTTCTTGCCGGCAGGTTTCCTGAATGAGACGCCAGCGTGGGAAGACTGTGCTATCTTCCCACTTCTCAGTCCCTGCTCTACTCTTTCCCCCACAGTGACTATGTCCGAGAAAAGGTTGAAGGTACTGACTATTGCCTTATCGTAGTATGCTCCAATCAGTGAGTCTATGGACATAACCACTGTCTCCTTATCCGTCAATGGAGGCTCTATTTGGGCGGCCATTTCCCTCCATCTTTAGGCATACGCTTGGAAGGATTCGTCGTTCCTTTTACTTAGGGTCCTGAGATTTGACCTGTCAGGGGTCAGATCGATATTGTATCGGTAACGATGAAGAAAAGCGTCAACCAACTGTTTCCAGTTCTGGACCTACCCTCTTTCCAACTACATGTACCAATTGAGAGTCGTGTCGGCCAGACTCTCCTGGAAGCAGTGGATCGAGAGTTTTTCATTCTCAGCATGTGCGGCCATCTTCCGACAATACATCGTAAGATGGTTCTTGGGGCAGGAGATAAGACATCAAGCTTATGAAAATAGCAGAATATATAAAGAAAAAGCAAGGAGGTTCCATGATGATAACGTATGTAGGAAGCAATTTAAAGAAGGACAAAAGGTACTCTTATTTAATTCTAGACTTAAACTTATTGCAGGTAAATTAAAATCCAAATGGACAGGTGCTTATGTTATTACTAAAGTATTTCCCCATGGAGCTGTTGAAATTTCTGATCCAAAAACAGGTAATATATTTACAGTTAATGGTCATAGACTTAAGATATTCCATGAAAGTCAACCGGTTTCACATATGGATAATCATATAATTTCTTTAGCTAACCCAGTTGTGCAGCAATAAGTTATGTGCTGATTAATTATGCAGATTAAAGTTTTTTTTTCAGGTATTATTTTTCTAAACTTATTTGACTCACATTGAGGACAATGTGTCTTTCAAGTGTGGGGTATTTAGGGAGATTTCTAAATTAATTAATGACTTTGATTTGTTCATACTTAAGCTTTGTAATTCTGAGTTGGGCAAGTTGATGCAGTATTATGTTTTATATAATCTGATTTTCTAAATTATGTGAGCTACAACCTTGATTTATTCATTGCTTTATGATTATTTAAGTGAGGTATTTAGACATTTTGATGACTGAATTAGTGGATGCCATGATAAGTTAAAACAGGATTGATTCCAGCTGAATTGAGTTTAAAAGCCATGAGATTTGAGCCTTCATTCTTTGATGTGTGATTTATTCTTGATGTTTTAACTATTGCAGAACTTGACTTTATTCTCTGAGTAAATTATCTGGTTCTATGCATCCGTTGAAAATGATCAAGGCCATCTTTGTTGCAGCCACTGACCAAATAAAGCCAACCTTTAAATATTATTGACCCTAGTCACCCCCTTGAGCCTGATTTATCTTTTCTTTGTTTATAACTTGTACATTACAAGCCTGAAGCCAGAAAAACCAATTTTAACCCTGGACTTTGGTGAAGGAAAGAGGTTTTAATTCATAGATTGAGCAAAGCTCAAGTGTGGGGTGGTGTTTAAATTATGTAAAGTTTTTTTTTTTTTTAAAAAAAAAAAAAAGAGGAATGATAAATTATGAAGCCGAAGGCATTGAAAAACATTATGTATTAAAGATTTCCACCACACTTATGCAGTATTTAAAACCATGTTTCTTTTATCAAAGTTCCATTATTTAAAGTCTTGCATCCCTTTGTTATCCATACCTAAAAGTTATAACCCATGGCCACGTTATAAGCTTAATTAAACTCCTTTTGATTCTTTGGATGCATGGTAATTAGGATGATTGAAATTAGAATTTATTCAAGCCTATGATAATGGTTTTGCATTGAGAATATTTGAGTGAAACAACACCTATATTTAAACAGTTGAGAGATGAGTGAAACACTTGACCTAGTGAGGAAATTCTCAAGTAAAGATGGATAGATTTTTGTTTAAATTATTCATGAGTGCCTATTAATTAAGGAGCCAAGTGTTTGATGTTGTAAGTTAGATGCATGAGGCTTGGATATGAATTTTTATATGCTCACTTTACTTAATTGATTTATAAAACATTGAACTGCAGAACTTAAGCTTTGCCCAGGAGTGCAAAGGGCTAAGTGTGGGGTATTTGATGTGACTGATTTTCAGCACCTCTTAAGTAGCTTATAATGTTATATTATTGTTTATAATATGTTAATAAAGCTTAATTAACTATAATTTGTATTACTAGGCCTTTAGAAGCCGTAATATAAAATTCTGCATAAAAACAATAAATTGGCTGTATTTTATTGTATACGGGTACTGATATTAGTTTACTATTTTATTTATTATTTTTTCTACAGAGATCTTAAAATCATGATTCTTGAAGCATTAAAAGCTAGACAAATTCATCTTTCTAGCGGATCAAGAAACACTCAATTCGGAGCTAAATTGAATTTCATATAAATTATTTAAGGGAGGTTACGCGCACAGAGTCGGTCCACCAGGCATGCCTCAGTAAAATAATTATCATAAATTCGATAGACCGCCAAAATTAGTCAAAATGGTGGATTTTAAAAGATAACTTAACAAGATTTCTAATGAGACCAGAATCGTTTCATTTGAAGAATAATTGAGAAAACTGCAAGCTTCGAATCGCGCGGTACTGCACTGAAACGAAGGCAGTGCGATTCTTCAATATCTTATTGGATTAGGTCCGGTTATGGGCCTTGTAAGTTGTAATTGTACATTAGTTGAAGTATATAGTAAATTAACTTAATGTAATAACAGATAGTCGAAGTTTTCAAGTTCAGATTCAATCAAATCAATCAGAATTCTCTCAGTTGTTCTCTCCACTGCACCATGGCTCTTTCTCCTTGCTTGCATCTCAATCTTCCATGTATGTGTTCATTCTTCTTCATTGTTCTTCACGAATTGGATCTGGATTTCCTTCCTCTATCATATTTAATTGTTTTTCTTTACTGAATTCATGAATTAGATTAGGTTTTTACCAAACAAAATCTGCTGGAACTGAATTGCATGTGACAACTTGTTTAAAACTTGTGTTCTTGACTTGCTTTAGCTTGTGGATGTCTCTCGGTTGAGGATTGAAGCTTGCAATCACTTTGGTGAACTGTATGCTGAATGCTTGATTGATTAATTAGGTTTTCACAATGTCAAAAACGCAGTAGTTTTGCAATTTTGCTTACACCGAATCTCCTCCACAGTTCTTGTTCTTGCTTTCTTTAATTTTCTGCATTTTACTGCTTTTACTTTACTGTTTTGATGTTTTAATTGCTTTACAGTCACGGTAGCTAGGTTTTATTGCTTTGTTTACTTGCTTTAATCTCTGTAGAAGCTTAGTTTTAGGTTTAGATAGATTTTACTGCATTGTTTTAGGTTCTGTCATAGATTAGCATAAGATTAGAATAGTTTAAGTGTACCTAGGTTCTCATTTTAATTTTCTGCACTACAAATTCCCCTTGAATACGGAAAAACTCATAAATATTCATTACTTCACTCATTCCATCATTCACATCACACATTTACCACTGTTTTGAACATTTTGACCGAAGTGACCACTGTCACTCGGTCAGGTTTTCAGCCACACGCACCAAAACACTCTCACACGGTCATCTCACATTTTTAAAACTCAAAATACAAAACTATTTGCATTTACATCGGTCAACCATACATTTTATACACTTCATTTGATTCTTGACCGAGGCATTTCTTCATATATTCATTTAGACCGAGACCTTTTATTTTGTTGATT
Source organism: Sphenostylis stenocarpa (assembly GCA_963425845.1). NCBI lineage: Eukaryota > Viridiplantae > Streptophyta > Magnoliopsida > Fabales > Fabaceae > Sphenostylis > Sphenostylis stenocarpa. The sequence continues at coordinate 22,673,603 of OY731404.1, read as the reverse complement.
TTCTGACCACTTTTCTGACCACCAGTACTGTTCACTACGGTCATTTTCCATTTTAAAAACTCAAAAATAAAAAATAATTACATTTCACTAGGTCATTCATATATTTTACACCTTGCATTTGATTCTTGATTGAGAAATTGTTTTTACATTTCATTCTGACCGAGAGTTCACATTTCTGACTGTGGTTTCTGACTGTGGTTACTATTCATTGTGGTCAGATTTATGAATGTAGACCCCAAATCTTGCCCGGTCTCAGAATAAAGTCAGAAAGCTTCCTATTTGAAGACGGCCGAAGCCTAACAAGCCATTAGGAGAGACTATTAGGCCCCCGTACTAAGATAGGAAGGTTTTTTGGCCCAAAAATAAAGTTTCTCGCCCTGAAGGGACGAGACCGTCGTCTGGGAATACCAGACCGCCGTCTCGTTTCAACACCAGGACGAGACCGCCGTCTCGATTTTCCAGACGGCGGTCTCGTCACTCGCAAATTCGAGACGGCGGTCTGGATTTTCCAGACGGCGGTCTCGATTCCCGCCAAGTCGAGACGGCGGTCCGGATTTTCCAGACGGCGGTCTCGACCCTCTGCCTCGAACGAGACGGCGGTCGGGACTTTCCAGACGGCGGTCTCGACCTTGTCAGAGGAGACGGCGGTCTCGACCTGTCAGGCGCGAAAAACTATAAATAGGGGCGTCATTTCTCCCTTTTCACACACCCAGCAGCAAGAGCTCTCTCTTCTCTCTAGAATTTCTCTCTCTAAGAATCCCTCCGAGGCATTTCCGGAGTTTCTGAGCGTCTCTAGGCATACATAGAGTGTTCTAAATCTTCTTTAGAATCCCTCCGAGGCATTTCCGGAGTTTCTGAGAGTTGTAGAGTGAAGGGTTGCCAAAACGCACCCTCTCTTTTTAATATATAAAGCTTGCTTTGGAGGTGCATATCCTCACTCTCTATTTTTTTTACTGCTATTTAAATTACGCAATATAAGCTAGGGCCATGTAGTCATATATTTAAATTCCGCATAATAAAAGGGTAAAAGCGCTATTTTCCAGTTTAATTATTTATTCAAATTAGCCAGCCTATCATAGGGAACCCGAAAGGGGCGTCGTAAAGGAACTAACACTTCCTTTACACGTAACTAACTCCCTTACCCAACTCTGGTTCTAATGACCAAGGTTGGTTTTCAAAAACCAACGCCTTCTTAAACACCTTTTCCGATGTTTATGGTAAAAATATCGGTGGCGACTCCATAGAACCCAACTAAATAAATCCCTGGGTTAGCCCGGTTGTCGGACAACTCAGGGATACTTTTGAAAACCTCGCCCCTAGGTTAGCCCGGTTATCGGACAACCTAAAGGCGTTGTAACCACCCATAAAAAACTCGAAAATCAAAGAGAGTCGAAAAACCATCGCGTCGCTCCGACCGTCGCCCCCGTTTTCGGGGAGGTGGCGACAGATGGCGACTCCACTGGGGAAGCCTAGAGAGTTGATCCCATTTAGTGATGGGCTGGCTTAACAATAATTAAACCAAGAAAATAAGCGCTTTTACCCTGCCTTGTATTATAACATGTTTTATTGTTTGGCTTTCAATAAACTGTTGTTTGTTTATATTTACGCAATTGCTTGATATATAAATTGCACACAAGTCCCTTGCACACTACAATTCCTCCTATACCCGGGGGCAAGTGAGATAACCATAGGGAGTGGGTGGCAGGTACGGTTCGCTGCAGTTAGGGCCTTGTGCCCACCAGTGTGATCGGAAACCACCACCCAAGGTGATAACCTTCCTCTTTTGGCAACAAGACCGACTCTGGCCTTAGTGTTGAGCATGGTCGGACGGCTGGAGAGTGGGGACCCTATAATGGGGGCACCTTGGGGGCCTTAGCCTGGTGAGAACAGTTAGAACATACCCTAACCAATACACTTTTCTGCAGGAGAACCCTACCTCGTGATAAAAACGGAATCTCACCTGTTCGGGGATGATTGAATTGTGTGTGCATATGATTGTTGCATTTGTATGTTGCATAGCATAAACAAACAACAGAACAAAAAAAATTCCAAAAAACATTTTACAAATAAACACCCTTATCTCGGACAGTCTGCCTTTTAGCTAGCCTGGTTTCAGGTTCTTTGTAAGCTAAGTAGCCACGCAGTTCCGACAGAAAAGATAAGGGACGCTAAATATTTCTTTCGCATAAAGCCATATTTTATCTCGGACAGTCTCCCTTTTAGCTAGCCTGGTTTCATGTTCTTTGCAAGCTAAGTAGCCACGCAGTTCCGACAGAAGAGATAAAAGGCTTTAAAATAAACAAATAACAATAAAAATACAAACAAAAATTCATTTTTTCCAAAATTCACAAATAAGACCTGGTCCAAAAATATTGCATTCATAAAAACATTCATATAGATAGTTTATTTTTCCAAAAAATAAATAAATGCAAAAACCATACATCATGTAGAAAAAACATGATAAAATAGCAAAATAAACACTCACATTCATACAATAAACATCATCTTCATCAAATCATACATTTTGGTTTTAGAAGATGGAGGGTACAAGTAGACAAGTGGGGAAGGTGGACATTCTCCGAAGCCATACTGAGAAGCTAGAGCGGCTTAGTGCGATGATGCCCCCGGAGGTCCAAACGGAGTTTGAAAAATCCTATGGACGGATTCTGGACCTCCTGAAAATCAGTGTCGATCAAGTCTTCATCAGGGTACTGATTCATTTCTGGAACTCTAGTCTGCGATGCTTTGAATTTCCGCAGTTCGACATGGTGCCCACCCTAGAGGAGTATGAAACCATGTTGAAATGGCCCAAATCAGCTGGGGTCCATATCCGCCATGAGGCGTATACTCCTGCAGCACCAGTCGCTGCCCTTATCCATCTACCGTACCGACAAAGTACCCTGATAGGAAGAGGGAACACCCAGGGTTGGAAAGTAGCGATGTTAGAAGACCACCCGTCCTACCCGGCTGAAAGGGCGAGTGGGTGGCCTTCAATAAAACCCCGGCGCTATTAATCTTCGAACAATGTTGTTCCCCTTCCAACTCGACACGGTTGACCACGCCGTCATGGATGCTTTCTTCGCTTGGGACGTGAACTCGAAGAGTCCCCGCCCGCTATTCTTGCCGATACCTTGCTCTCGGTAGATTTCTGCCGACAGAAGCAAGGAAGAACACTCCGCTGCTGCTCTTCGTTGCTTTATGTGTGGAGCATCACACACCTCTACGCCTCCGATCACATGGGGATATTCCCCGACCCCTTAAGAAGTTTCTCTAAAATCCCCTCCGCCGACGCCCGACCATAGAATGGAGGGACGAGCTAGAACAAAAGAATGCCAACGAGCATATCTTGGGTCCGCCCTTGGTTCCGACCCGGTCCAGCTCTCGTCGGATGCGGGAGTCATCCGAACATACCCTTGATATGACTCATGGGTTGCATAGCCTACTCACCTAGAGTAGCTATGAGGCAACTTATGAGGACCCAAACTACTATCTCCCGAGGGGAACTCGGAGGACTGTGCTTCTTTGGAGACCCATGCACAATGGCTAACTCACTGACTGTGAGGAAAGCGTGGGAGAAGCCAGTTTATATGGAAGACAGAGAGCTAGGAAGGGCTCGGGTAACTGTCACCAGTGATTATGAGGCATGGAGGAGAAGAAGAGAGATGGCCCGGCCATCCACCACACCCGCTCCAATCGCCAACAACGAAGAGCTGCAGGCACAAGTCAATGCCTTGACCCAGAGGGTAGAGATAATGGGAGCCCAGATACGGTCCCTTGAGGAAAAAGAACAAGCCTCTATCCTCACGATTGATGGTCTACAGAGGCAAGGCAAGAAAAAGGATCATGAAATAGAGTGCCTCAAGGACCAATGTGCCGACGCCAACGAACAAGCTATCCGGGCATCCAAAACCGCGGAACCAGCTCGGATAGCCAACCGTAGGAGATAACGCCAAAACGAGCACACCTTGAGGCGGAAGCAGCGCAGCAAGCTCAAACGATCAAGGAGTTGTCAGAACAACTCCTCCAGGCTCGGCTAGATCTCCGCCAAGAGCGAGAGAACAACAGAAAACTCAGCCGAGGTATCTATGAGCTACGCATTAAGGAGAAAAGCGGGCTAGCTCAATATGACCAAGTACTACAAGAAAAAGACCGAGCTGTTACAAGGCTCGACGAACTAGAAGCCTTGGTCATACATCAAGAGGCGAAGATCAAGGACGCTCAGCAATACAGCGAAGAAATGAGCCAAGCGATCCATAAGCAAAGCGAAGCGCTCGCTCACCATGTACAGGAAGCCGAAAGAGAATTACAAAGGAAACAAGACCCGCCTGTGGGTTTCTTTAGGCTTTTCTACTTTTGTCAAAAGACGCTTCGAAGTATGGAGTAGGAGAATGTACACCTTCGAATGAATTAATAGAATCTTTTTCTTATTCAATAGTTGTCTACTTGCATGCATATACATACATTTGCATATTTAAATTTCTCCTCCTTCACACTTAATAAATAAGATAATAAAAAAAGGAAGGATTAACTAACACGTCTTCCAACTCAGAAGAATGGAGAGAAAGCCACTCCTAATAAAGCTCACCCCAACGGTCGAATCATCGCAAGAGGAAAGTAAACCTCGGCCGTTGGTCCTCAAAAATAAAGAAGAGGGGGCAAGGACGCCAGTGCGACTTTTCATGCCACGTCCTTTCCCCTATGAGTCAGATAAGGCCGTACCGTGGAGATATAGGGAATCTTCACCAATAAAAGAAGAAATAACAAACATAGCCGGCATCGGGGGAACGACTAGAAGTGGAAGAATCTACTCCCCCAAGGACACACAAGAGGATGTCCTCCAAAATAAAGGAAAAAATAAAAGGACCGAAGAAGAAAAAGAAAATAAAGAATCCAAGGAGGAGACAGAGGAATTACTCCAATTTATAAGACAAAGCGAGTATTCCATTATCGACCAGCTCAATCGCACACCTGCAAAAATCACGTTGCTATCTTTGATAATGAGCTCGGAACCGCACCGAAACGCCCTGCTGAAGGTCTTGAGCGAGGCGCACGTACCTCATACCATATCCCAAGAGAAGGTCGAGAGGATCGTCGGTCACATTACGGCAAGCGATCACCTCGCCTTCACAGAGGAAGAACTCCCTCTCGAAGGGTCAAAACACAACAAGCCCTTGCATATCTCAATCAAATGCAAGGAGTACCTCATCGCCAAAGTTCTTGTGGATAATGGGTCGTCCCTGAACGTAATGCCCAAATGCACACTAGATAAGTTAACTATCCAAGGGACCCATCTGCGCCCAAGCAGCACCATCGTTCGAGCCTTCGACGAATCAAAACGAGAAGTAGTGGGAGAGATCAATTTGCCAATCCAGATTGGACCCACTATCTTCGACATCGATTTCCATGTAATGGACATTACTCCAGCATACAGTTGTCTCCTCGGCAGGCCTTGGATCCATGACGCCAAGGCAGTACCTTCGACGCTCCACCAGAAAGTCAAATTCATAGTGGAGGACAAACTGGTCACGGTCCAAGCAGAGGACGATATCCTGATCAGTGGACCGTCCACTCAACCCTATGTGGATGCAGCCGAAGAGGCCCTTGAAACATCTTTTCAAGCGCTTGAAATTGCCAGCATAGAGCGACTTCCCAGAAATACAAAAGTAGCCCGCATGATGTTGAAGCATGGCTACCATCCTGGCCAAGGACTGGGGGCAGATTCCCAAGGAATGAGGGAACCCCCAGAATTCAAAGACAACCCTCACAAGTATGGCCTAGGATATAACCCTTTCAAGGGCCGAGCGGGCCGAGCAAAAGGGAAGTCCCCCCTCCGCACACTCAAGCAGATTTTCCGAAGTGGAGGGGTGCAAGCGTCAAGAGCCACTCTAGTCATTAGGAAATCTTTTTCTTCGTTTAAGGGATGTAAACCCCATGACTGTTAGAGACTATCCCCCGGGGCGAGCCCGACCCCCGGGCATTTTAGGGCACATATTCCCTTATTAATTAATAAAGAATGATTCTTTCTATCTGCTTCTCTTCTTTCTACTTTTGACTAGACCACATAAATAACCCTGTCTAAGTAAACACAAAAAAAAAAGAAGAAGCGCTTCCAAATGATTGAACCATTGCTATCATCATCAAGTTAGTTGATTAGAAGCACATAAAAATAAAGACTTCGCCTAAACCATAAAAGAAAGTCACGCTTCGCCAATACTGTGAACAAAAAAAAATAAATACACAAAAAGAAAAAGCCCAGAGAAGCCAAAGGCCAAAGAAAAGGGCAAAATTACCCGGTAGGAAACCCACTAAGGGGGCTACACAAAAGTTAGGGTCGACCCGGTAGGATACCCGAACAACAATAAAGGGTAACCTAGGCAAAAGTTAGGGTTACAAATAAAGGTCCGCTAGGGTTTCTCCGAAATTTTACAAGAGAGTAAACCTAGACAAAAGTTAGGGCCAACACACAGTATCCTAGTTCGAAAACCCAAAGGGCGATCTAGAGAAATCAGCTAGCCATCTAAAAAGCGATGGAAATAAAACCAAAGAGCGCAAATAAAAACAAATACAAAAAAGAAAAAAGGGAAAATGTTTGCTTAGACAAAGCTTAAACACTCAGGCTTAACCCTTTGCCAGCCATTCTTACAAATTCTTTATCAAATAAAAAGTCAACCCGCTAAAACACAAACCGTTGATTTTTACCCCCTTTTGCTTCTTTTCTCTTGACCCTCACGACAATATTCTAACAATTAATTTGGGAATATGGAGGCGTATAGTCAACAAGAGGATTGAAATCCCTAAAGCAAGGAAAAAGGGACACTACATGACGAAAGTGCTCTACAAAAAGAAAAACAAAAGGAAAAAACAGAAAAAAAGAAAGAAAGAAATTATCCTTCGGCCACAAAGAATCCGGCAGGGTACAGCCAAAAGAGTAAAACGCAGCAAATCAGAAGGCTTCCAGCGCAACAAGACACGTTGGTTAAATCCTTCTGAAAAACTAACTAAAGTAGGAATTATAGGACATCAAACATGAAAACATTTGCATGCATAAAATGTTTTTGAACCAGGTCCTATTTCTTAATCAAAAAAAAAAAAAAAAAATCATCTGAAATTCGAGACCGCCGTCTGGGTTTCCCAGACCGCCATCTCGTTTTGTTGACCAAACGAGACCACCGTCTCGAGAAACCAGACCGCCGTCTCGACTTAGGCAACGTCGAGACCGCCGTCTGGGTTATCGAGACCGCCGTCTCGATTTGTTGACCAAACGAGACCGCCGTCTCGACTTTCCAGACGGCGGTCTCGACCTGAAAAAAATCCTATATAAGGGGGGGCGCGCTTGGGGGGTTTCCTCACAACTCTCCAAGCCTCCAAAACCTCCAGAACCTCTAAAACCCTCCTCCGGACCCTCTCGTGTTCAAGATGTTCAGCGAAGTGGCTCCAGGGAAGAGAAGGGGTACCTCGGTGCTAGCGGCTCGGCACCACCGCCACCCCAAGACCCTTCTCAACTTCAACCACGGCACCGAGCCCGCCCGGACAACCTCGGAAATTACCGGTGGCACTCCCCGCTAACACTCGGACTTTGCCATCTTGGCCGAGTTTGGATGGGAGGAGGACGTAAGGGCCCACATTGATAGTATTGGGTGGGGCTTTTTGCTACAGCCTCCCCCACTCATGTGTACCCACGAGCAGTACTTGAATTTCCGGCCTCGGTCTCCTCGTCGAGATCCCCTCCATGGCCTCGGGAATGCAGCCCACCAAAATGGTCAATTATTTTATGGGTGGGCAATACCACACTACCACTTTGGAGGAGTTCAATGTCTCCATTGGATTCATCCGGCCCGAGGAGGCCCTAACCCGTGAATACCGAGAGGCCATCTCGCTCTTGGCTCACCCATCTCACCCCGTCGATATGTGGCGGGACCTCACAGGGGCAACCACACCGCCCACCTTAATGAGGGGATCCGCACTACAACCGGCCCTCCGCATCTGCCATAAGCTGCTGGCAGGCACACTCCATGGGAGGAAAGAGAGCCAGGGTAAGATATCCCTCCCTGACCTCTTCGCCCTCTACTGCATGCACCAGAGGCGGCTCTGCAATCCAGGGTACTTCTTCTTGAGGGCCCCGAAGGACTTCGGGAGCAGATCCACGGGGCCATCCTCGTAGCTCCCCTCATCACCCCTCTAGCGGAGAGAATGGGGTGTCCTGGCCGGGAAGAGCTGGCCCGCAGCCTCCGACCTGAGCCCATTAACGGGCCGATGCTGGTCAGCATGGGGATGCTGATACGCCGAGGGGGTCAGTTCGCCCTACACCCCACCCTGGACTTTGAGCTGGACCTCCAGGGAATAGTGGCGATGCAGGATGAGCCCATGTCCCCCAGCTCCCAGCAGCAGCAGCAGCAGCAGCAACAACAGCAACAGCCCCCACAGTACACAGATGACTTCGCTGGCATGCACCAGCATATGGACTATTTGAGCCAGCAATTCAGCCAGATAGCAGTGTGGCGAGAAGAGCAGACCCAATGGCAGCAGACCCAGGATGCTCACATACAGGCCCTTCAAGAAGGCCAAAATGAGATCCGCCAAGAGCAGCAGAGGATGCGACAGGAGTGGGCGGCGCACCAAGAGGATTACAATGACGAAATCCAGGAACAGACCGACTTCCGCTACAACATGTATAGATATTTCCCCCACCGCCCCCCTTCTGATGATGATGACTCTTAGGGGGCGGTACGGGTTAAAATAAGAGTTGCTGTGATGAAATTTTCTATGAATAAAATTTTATTTCCCACATTCTTTGCCTTCTTTTACAAAAGCCAGCGTAACAAAAGAAGCTTAAAAAGGAAAAAGGCACACGCTCAAGAAAAAGCCAAAATCCAAAGAAAATCGCGAGGAAAAAAGAAATAAAACCGCGAGAAAAAGGCAGGACAAAAATTAAGACTACCTCAACCAATAAAAACCGACTACCAAACAAAAGTCGAACAAAACAAAGAAAACCCGACCAACCAGCAAAGGTCGGATAACCAACACAAAAATCAAAAGCAAAAACCCCCAGCAACCAATGGAGCTGGATGAACAACCCACAAAATCCCCGGCGCAGCCCGGATGAGCATTCAAGAAATCCCAAAACAATCCACAAACACAGAAATTACTCCCCAGTGAAGCAGCGCATGATCAGAATCAGTAAGCCGCCACTATCGCCGAAGGGTCAGCCACTGCAAGAAGGGGCATCCAGAGGTACATAACCAGACGGGGGTTCATACTCGTCAGTCAAGGGATCAGCTACCGCAAGATGGAGCATCCGGAGGCTAAACACCAGATGGGGGTGTGTACTCATCAGGCCTTACAAAAGGGGGCTTACCAGACGGGGGTTCATACTCGTCAAACACCAGATGGGGGTGTATACTCATCGGGCCTTACAAAAGGGGGCTTACCGGGCGGGGGTTCATACTCATCAAACCAGATGGGGGTTCGTACTCATCAGCCGAAGGGGTCAGCTACCGCATCAAAGGAGCATCCCAGAGGCGCACAACACCACATCTCCCCAGAAGGTCATCCGTCGCAAAGACGGAGTATCTGAAGGGAAACCGGGCAAGAGGGTCAACTCCTTTACCCTCCAGTCGATCACCTCGGCACAAAAGGCCGACAGTCGACCGGGTCGGGTAAAGGGGGCAGCTGTAGACCCCAAATCTTGCCCGGTCTCGGAATAAAGTCGAAAGCTTCCTATTTGAAGACGAGCCGAAGCCTAACAAGCCATTAGGAGAGACTATTAGGCCCCCGTACTAAGATAGGAAGGTTTTTTGGCCCGAAAATAAAGTTTCTCGCCCTGAAGGGACGAGACCGCCGTCTGGGAATACCGGACCGCCGTCTCGTTTCAACACCGGGACGAGACCGCCGTCTCGATTTTCCGGACGGCAGTCTCGTCACTCGCAAATTCGAGACGGCGGCGGTCTTCCGACGGCCGTCTCGCCTCGAGACGAGACGGCGGCGGTCGGCGACTCTCGCTCGACGAGACGGCGGTCTTCCGACGCGCTCGACTGCAGCGCGAAAAACTATAAATAGGGGCGTCATTTCTCCCTTTTCACACACCCAGGCAGCAAGAGCTCTCTCTTCTCTCTAGAATTTCTCTCTCTAAGAATCCCTCCGAGGCATTTTCGGAGTTTCTGAGCGTCTCTAGGCATACATAGAGTGTTCTAAATCTTCTTTAGAATCCCTCCGAGGCATTTCCGGAGTTTCTGAGAGTTGTAGAGTGAAGGGTTGCCAAAACGCACCCTCTCTTTTTAATATATAAAGCTTGCTTTGGAGGTGCATATCCTCACTCTCTATTTTTTTTACTGCTATTTAAATTACGCAATATAAGCTAGGGCCATGTAGTCATATATTTAAATTCCGCATAATAAAAGGGTAAAAGCGCTATTTTCCAGCTTTAATTATTTATTCAAATTAGCCGACCTATCATAGGGAACCCGAAAGGGGCGTCGTAAAGGAACTAACACTTCCTTTACACGTAACTAACTCCCTTACCCAACTCTGGTTCTAATGACCAAGGTTGGTTTTCGAAAACCAACGCCTTCTTAAACACCTTTTCCGATGTTTATGGTAAAAATATCGGTGGCGACTCCATAGAACCCAACTAAATAAATCCCTGGGTTAGCCCGGTTGTCGGACAACTCAGGGATACTTTTGAAAACCTCGCCCCTAGGTTAGCCCGGTTATCGGACAACCTAAAGGCGTTGTAACCACCCATAAAAAACGCGAAAATCAAAGAGAGTCGAAAAACCATCGCGTCGCTCCGACCGTCGCCCCCGTTTTCGGGGAGGCGGCGACAATGAATTTCGTTTAACTTCATTCATCTGCATTTTTTTTTATTTCTGTCTACATTATTATAGGTCAATCATATATTTTGTTCACTAATTTCCATTTTTGACCGAGACAACTCATTAGTGTTTGTATGTTGACCGAGAGCACAAAATTCTGACCGTAATTCCTGATTGTTATTACTGTTCATGTCGGTCAGATTTACGATACTGACAGTGGTTACTGTTCATCACGGTCAGATTTGTGATTTTGGGTGAGATTTGTGATTTTCCATATTTTTAGCCATTTTTGCATTCTGCAGTATTTTCATTCACTGCATATTAGGATTTTACCTCATTTTAATTTAGTCTAAGATTGTAAATTTCATTTTTAGTTTAGTTCCCCATTGAATCATTCATAACTCAATCATATACTCTTATTACTTCCACGGATTGATATTCTGGTTCCCATTGTACTGCATTATTACTGTTTTAGGGGAACTCATTTGAAAGTGTTGAAACTGCGACATATTTATTCAACTTCTTTCAACATGTCCGCCACCTCTTTGACATCGAAGTTGTGCCCCTCCACCGCCTTCAATCTCTCTTCTAGGGCGGAGATTTTGGATACGTGGACACGTGGAGTCCGAGCATTACACTGGAGATGTGTCTCATAGAGGATTTCTTCTTCTTCCTCCTCTTCCTGGTGGGGGGCGTGCTCACCTTGGTCTTCGCCCTTGTTTTGACCTTGGCGCATGGCCTCCATCAGCTGTGCCATCTGCTCCCTGAGGGTGTTAACCTCTGTAGTGACCTTACAATTTTGTTCTTCCAGATTCTCCATTGCTCTGGCTTTCTGTGCACGAGTTCGGATGGGGAGAGGATCAGCCACTTTCTAGAATGCCCGAAGGAAGTTTATTAATGAATGTTGAGTGTGGGACTAATATGGATATGTTTATGTATGAGAGATTCTGTTTAGATGATGCTAAATGCGTTCTTTCCTTTTATTTTCTCTCTTGGTTTTCTTCACTCATGATGTGATGTAAGATGAATGTTTTGACTTTGTCAAAAATTATTTTATTTATATATATTTTTGGATTTTTATTTCACTTTATTTTAGAGCCTTTTATCTCTTCTGTCGGATTGCGTGGCTACTTAGCTTACAAAGAACGTGAAGCCAGGCTAGCTAAAAGGCAGACTGTCCGAGATAAAAATGGCTTATGCGAAAGAATAATGTTTAGTGTCCCTTATCTCTTCTGTCGGACTGCATGGCTACTTAGCTTGCAAAGAACTTGAAGCCAGGCTAGCTAAAAGGTAAACTGTCTGAGATAAGGGTGTTTATTGCAAAAAAATGTTTTTTGTGATTTTTCTCTTGTTTGGTTATGCTATGCAATCAAATGCAACAAACAAATGCGCACACATTTCAATCATCCGCGAACAGGCAAAAAGTCGTTTCAATCACGAGGTAGGGTTTTCCTGCAGAAAAGTGCATTGGCGAAAGTAAGTTCTAACTGTTCTCACCAAGTCTAAGGCCCCCAAGGTGCCCCCATTATAGGGTCCCCACTCTCCAGCCTTCTGACCATTCTTAGCACTAAGGCCATAGTTAGTATTTGTGCCAAAAGAGGAAGGTTATCTCCTTGAGTGGTGGTTTCCGATCACACTAGTGGGCTCAAGGCCATCACTACAGCGAACCGTACCTGCCACCCACTCCCTATGGATTTCTCACTTGCCCCCGGGTATAGAGGGAACTGTTGTGTGCAAAGGTTTGTGTACAGTTTGTATTTCAAACAATTGCGTAAACATAAACAAACAACAGTTATTAAAGCCAAGCATTTAAAACATATTATAATACAAGGTAGGGTAAAAGCGTAATTTCTTAGTTTATTTATTAAACTGGCCCATCACTAAATGGGATCAACTCTCTAGGCTTCCCCAGTGGAGTCGCCATATCTCGCCATCGTCAAAAAGATGCGATCGGAGCGACGCGATGGTTCCGACTTTCCAATTTTCGCGTTTTTATGGGTGATGTTACAACGCTTTAAGGTTGTCTGATAATTGGGCTGAACCTAGAGGCGAGGTTTTCAAAAAGGTGTTCTTGGATTGTCCGATAACCGGGCTAACCCAAGAAATAATTTGAAGGGGTTCTTATGGAGTTGTCACCGATGTTTTTATCGGAATCATCGAAAAAGGTGTAAAAAGGTGTTGGTTTTCGAAAACCAACTTTGGTCACTAAAACCAGAGTTAGGTAAGGGAGTTAGTTACGTGTAAGGGAAGTGTTAGTTCCCTTACGACGCCCCTTTCGGGTTCCCTATGATAGGCCAGCTATTTTATAAATAAACTTTTGAAAAGATGCTTTTACCCTTTTATTTGCAGAATTAAAATAATGACTACATGGCCCCAACGTCTATTATACAATTTAATCATAAAAGTAAAGACAGTAAAAGAGAGGGAGAGAATGAAGAAACCTCTTAAGCAAGCTTTTGATTAATACTCTTGAAATATAGGGCACGTTTTGGTAGCTACTCGCTCTTACAACGCCGAAAACTCTCTCGAAACGCTATAAAAAGCTCTCAAAAACTCTCAAAAACTCCGGAAATGCTTCGGAGGGACTCTAGGAAGAGAATTTGAAGAAAGTGTAGAAGGGAAAGTGGAAGAACTGTGTGAAATGAGGGGGGGAGCGCTCACTATTTATAGGGATTCGCACCTGTCAGGTCGAGACGGCCGTCTCGTCTGACAAGGTCGAGACGGTCATCTCGCCATTCAGGACGGCGGTCTCGACTTGCAAAAGTGGCGAGACCGCCGTCTCGTTTGGCGAGACGGCGGTATCGACTTTCCCTGAGATGAGAAGGCCTTCTCGCCAAACGGGAGGGGGGTCTCGCCATTCACAAGTGGCGAGACGGCCGTCTCGCCAAACGAGACGGCGGTCTCAACTTGCAGCAATGGCAAGACGGCGGTCCCGAAAAGCGAGACGGCGGTCTCGACCCCTGAAGGCGAAAATCCTTATTTTTGTACAGAAAATCCTTCCTATCCTAGTATGGGGCCTAATAGTCTCTCCTAGTGGCTTCTTAGGCTTCTTCCATCTTCAAATAGGAGGTCTTCTGCTCTTATTTTGAGGTCGGGCGAGATTTGGGGTCTACAATAGGAATTTGGTAATTAAACAGTCAATCAAGGATTGAAAATCAAGATTCGTTATCTGCTGAATCCAAAAAGAGTATTAAAAGCATTATTGACCAGTCAATCCCTATCCTCTTAAAAGAACAAATTACTTTATACATTCTGCAAACCCACTGTCCAATTCCAATACAGCTGTAGCCAGTCAAGGGAACATTTGAATTTGAAAAAGTTGGAAACACAACAGGATTTCATTGACTAACTCTCAGACTCCAGAATTTGCCTTTGAAGTCTATGTTAAATGTAGACCCCAAATCTTGCCCGGCCTCATAATAAAGACCAGAAGACCTTCTATTTGAAGATGGATGAAGCCTAAGAAGCCACTAGGAGAGACTATTAGGCCCCATACTAGGATAGGAGGGATTTTCGGCATGTAAATAAGGATTTTCGCCTTTCAGGGTCAAGATCGCCGTCTCGTATTCGGGACCTCCATCTCGCCTTACAAAAGTGGCGAGACCGTCGTCTCGCCATTTCTACAAGGCGAGACGGCCGTCTCAACCTGACAGGCGTGAATCCCTATAAATAGTCGTGCCATTCCCCTCATTTCACGGAGTTCTTCCATTCTCTCTCTAGTCACCTCCTCAAATTCTCTTCTAGAACCCCTCCGAAGCATTTCTGGAGTTTCTAAGAGTTTCTAAGAGTTTTTAGAGCATTTTTTGAGAATTTTCCGGCACTGTAAAGAGTGAAGGGCTGCCAAAAAGCACCCGAATTATCAAGGAATTAATATAAAGCTTGCCTCGAAGATTTTTACATTCTCCCTCTCTCCTTTACCGCTTTATTTTTAATTGTACAATAGATATTAGGGCCATGTAGTCGTAATTTTAAATTTCGCAAATAAAAGGGTAAAAGCGTATTTTCACCGGATTATTTATTCAAAGTAGCTGGTCTATCATAGGGAACCCGAAAGGGGCATCGTAAGGGAACTAACACTTCCCTTACGCGTAACTAACTCCCTTACCCAACTCTGGTTCTAATGACCAAAGTTGGTTTTTCGAAAAACCAACGCCTTTTTACTCCTTTTCCGATGTTTCCGGTAAAAACATCGGTGGCGACTCCAGAAGAACCCTTCAAAATTAGTTATTGGGTTAGCCTGGTTATCGGACAATCCAAGAGCGCCTTTTCGAAAACCTCGCCCCTAGGTTCAGCCCTGTTATCGGACAACCTAAAGGCATTGTAACCACACTAATAAAAACGCGAAAATCGAAAAATTCGAAACCATCGTGTCGCTCCAACCGCCTCGTTTTGACGGCGGCGACAGATGGCGACTCCGCTGGGGAAGCGTAGAGAGTTGATCCCATTTAGTGATGGGCCAGATTCAAGTAAATAAACCAAGAAAATTACGCTTTTACCCTACCTTGTATTATAACATGTTTTAATGCTTGGCTTTAATAACTGTTGCTTGTTTATACTTACACAATTGTTTGAAATACAAACTGTACACAAACCCTTGCACACTACAGTTCTCTTGATACCCGGGGGCAAGTGAGAAATCCATAGGGAGTGGGTGGCAGGTACGGTTCGTTGTAGTGATGGCCTTGTGCCCACCAGTGTGATCGGAAACCACCACTCAAGGTGATAACCTTCCTCTTTTGGCACAAAGACTGACTATGGCCTTAGTGCTAAGCATGGTCGAAAGGCTGGAGAGTGGGGACCCTATAATGGGGGCACCTTGGGGGCCTTAGCCTTGGTGAGAACAGTTAGAACCTACCTTCGCCAAAGCACTTTTCTGTAGGAAAACCCTACCTCGTGATTAAAACGACTTCTCGCCAGTTCGCGGATGATCGAATTGTGTGTGCATCTGTTTGTTGCATTTGTCTGTTGCATAGCATAACCAAACAACAGAAAAATCACAAAAGCATTTTTGCAAGAAACACCCCTATCTCGGACAGTCTGCCTTTTAGCTAGCCTGGTTTCAGGTTCTTTGTAAGGTAAGTAGCCACGCAGTCCGACAGAAGAGATAAGGGACGCTAAATACTATTCTTTCGCATAAAGCCATTTTTTTTTATCTCGGACAGTCTGCCTTTTAGCCAGCCTGGTTTCAGGTTCTTTGTAAGCTAAGTAGCCACGCAGTCCGACAGAAGAGATAAAAGGCTATAAAAAAATATATCCAAAATAAATAAAAAAATAAATCAAAACATTTATAGAAATAATTTTGACAAAGTCGTATCATCCATATTACATCATATCATGAGTAAAGAAATACCAAGAGAGAAAATAAAAAGTGAGAGCGCATTTAACATCATTTAAACAGAATCTCTCGTACATATCCATGTTAGTTCAACACTCAACATGCATTAATAAATTTCTTCCGAGCATTCTAGAAAGTGGCTGGTCCTCTCCCCACCCGAACTCGTGCACAAAAGGCCAGAGCAATGGAGAACCTAGAGGAACAAAACCGAAAGCTCACTGCAGAGGTCAATACCCTCCGCGAGCAAGTGGCTCAACTGATGGAGGTCGTGCGCCAGGGTCAAAACAAGGGCGAAGCCCAAACGGAACACGCCTCTCGCCACGAAGAGGAAGAAGAAGAAGAATACTTCTACGACGGAAAGGATGCCAAAACTGCACGCATCCTCACCCCAGAGGTGTCCAAACAACAAATCTCCGCCCTAGAGGAAAGGCTGAAGGCGGTAGAGGGACACAACTTTGACGTCAAGGAGGTAGCGGACATATGCCTAGTGAAGAATATCCATTTCCCTCCCAAATTCAAAATCCCGGACTTCCCCAAGTACGCCGGGATGACCTGCCCAAAGAACCATCTTACGATGTATTGTCGTAAGATGGCCGCACACTTCGAGAACAAGAAACTCTTGATCCACTGCTTCCAGGAGAGTCTGGCAGACACCGCTCTCAATTGGTATATGCAGCTGGAAAGAGGGCAAGTCCAGAACTGGAAACAATTGGCTGACGCTTTTCTTCATCGTTATCGATACAACATTGATCTGACCCCCGACAGGTCAGACCTCAAGACTCTAAGCAAAAGGAACGGCGAACCTTTTAAAGCATACGTCCAAAGATGGAGGGAAATGGCTGCCCAAATAGAGCCTCCTCTGACGGATAAGGAGACAGTGGCTATGTTCATAGATTCACTGACTGGAGCGTACTACGACAAGGCAATAGCCAATACCTCCAACCTTTTTTCGGACATAGTCACTGTGGGTGAAAGAGTAGAGCAGGGACTGAGGAGTGGGAAGATAGCACAGTCTTCCCAAGCTGGTGTCTCGTTCAGAAAGCCTGCTGGCAAGAAGAAGGACGAAGTCGTGCATGCAATCAACTTTTCCACTCCTTCTTCTGCCCCACAAACAGCTAGGCAGCCTCGTAAGAAAGAGAGGAAGTTCACTCCAATCTCCACTTCCTATGGTAAGCTATTGCCACAGTTGTTGGAGGCCAAACTCTTAACCTGCGTTCCTCCCAAAAACCAGATGGAACCTCCCTACCCCGAGTGGTACAAACCAAACGAGAAATGTGATTACCACTCGGGTTCACCCGGACACTCGACAAAAAACTGCTTGACCCTTAAGTATTGGGTCCAAGAATTAATAGACGCTGGGTGGATAACTTTTGATACCTCTGCTTCCGATGTCGACGCCAAACCTCTATCGAAGCCAGAGTAGCAGAGAGGGAGGACCGGGAGGATCAGCCCTAGGTTTTTTAAGCTTTCTCTTGTATTTCCTGCGGTCCCCGCCCGTGGCCGCAGGAACCCTGATTAAAAGGGCTTGTACATACACTTTCATTTTCTCTAACACATGAGGTACTCTGTCATATTCATTCTTTTCCCTCTTTCATTTATTATTCCTTCAAAGATAATTGAATAATAAAATCTATGACTAAAACAGAACCTAAAACGCATCATGTCTGTGATTGATGGATCTCTATGGAACCCGAAAACTGAAAGTGAATGGGTCGAGTCCGACAGTAAGTAGGAGACCATTTCTCCGGACATGCAAAGAATGCTGGAAAAAGAAGCACGCATTATACAACCGCATCAAGAAGAGATAGAAACTGTCAATTTGGGAGAAGGGGATGATGAGAAAAAGATAAACATCGGCACTCAAATAGAAAGTAGCATAAAAAAGGGATTGATACGGCTTCTAAAGGAATATATAGATGTATTCGCTTGGTCTTATCATGACATGCCTGGGCTTGACATGAGTATAGTAGAACATAGATTACCATTAAAAGAAGGGTTCCGACCTGTGAAACAAAAACTCAGAAGAATCAAGCCAGACTGGTCCTTAATGATCAAGGAGGAGGTACAAAAGCAACTGGACGCCAATTTCCTGGTAGTTTCCAAATACCCAGAATGGTTGGCCAACATAGTACCCGTCATCAAAAAGACCGGAAAAGTCAAGGTATGCGTGGATTATAGGGACCTCAATCGAGCAAGTCCAAAAGATGACTTTCCTCTACCACATATAGACACGCTAGTAGACCATACCGCTACCAACACACTTTACTCCTTCATGGACGGGTACGCTGGGTACAACCAAATTAAGTTGGCCGTCAAGGACAGAGAAAAAACCTCCTTCATCACACCATGGGGCACCTTTTGCTACCGTGTAATGCCTTTTGGACTCAAGAATGCAGGGGCTACTTATCAAAGAGCTATGGTCACACTGTTCCATGACATGATCCACAAGGAAATTGAGGTATATGTGGATGACATGATTGCCAAGTCCAGAAATGAGATGGACCACATTCAATACCTCAAAAAGCTTTTTGACCGACTTCGGAAGTATCAACTTAAACTAAACCCAGCAAAATGTACTTTCGAAGTACGCTCAGGAAAACTATTGGGGTTCATTGTCAGCAAAAGAGGAATTGAAGTGGACCCCGACAAAACCAAGGCAATTTTGGAAATGCCTCCACCAAGCACGGAAAAGGAGGTCAGAGGTTTCCTAGGTCGGATTAACTACATTGCCCGTTTCATTGCGCAGTTGACGGATAAATGTATACCCATCTTTAAACTGTTGCACAAAAATCAACCAACGATGTGGAATGAAGAATGCCAACAAGCATTCGATAAAATCAAAACATGTTTAACCAATCCACCGGTATTGGTACCACCCGTTAAAGGGAGACCTCTGATCCTATACTTGTCAATACTTGAAGAGTCCATGGGATGTGTGCTCGGTCAACAAGATGAAACCGGGAAGAAAGAGAGAGCCATTTACTATCTCAGCAAGAAATTCCTAGACTATGAAAACCGTTATACACCATTCGAAAAAACCTGTTGTGCATTGGTATGGGTCACTCAGCGTCTCTGACAATATATGGCTCGGCATACAACATGGTTGGTCTCCAAAATGGACCCAATCAAGTACCTCTTCGAGAAGCCCATTTTGACTGGAAGAATAGCTAGGTGGCAAGTTCTCCTCTCAGAATTTGATATCATTCATGTCACCCAGAAAGCTATTAAAGGTAGCCCCCTAGCGGATTATCTAGCCCATGGGTCAACAAACGAGTATCAGTCTCTACAAGACGACTTTCCTGATGAGCATATCATGCACATCGAACACGAAGAGACCAAAGAAGAGGCATGGACTATGTTCTTCGACGGGGCCTCAAACATGCTCGGACACGAGATAGGAGCTATTTTGATATCCCCAGAAAAGAAACACATCCCTGTAACGGCCAGGCTTAATTTTCACTGTACCAACAACATGGCCGAATACGAAGCATGTGCACTAGGGATCCAAGCAGCTCTAGATCATGGGGTTACTAAACTCAAAGTCTTCGGTGATTCATCCCTTGTTATCTGTCAACTTAAAGGTGAATGGGAAACCTGAAACTCCAAATTAATCCCATATCTAGAGCACATTCGAGATTTAGTCTCAAGAATGGAAAGCGTCACCTTCCAGTATATTCCTTGGGAAGACAATCAATTTCCTGATGCCCTCGCCACTCTATCATCCATGTTTTCTTTGGGCCAAGAACATGAGATGCCAATCATCCAAATCAAGTTGCATGACAAACAAGCTTTTTGCATGGCAGTAAATGGCGAGCGCGACCAAAATCCCTAGTATCATGACATCAAACAATATCTCATGAGGGGCGAATATCCCAAAGGAATTAATGACAATGATAAACGAACCATTCGAAAAAGGGCAGTAGGATTCATGTTGCTTGAAGGAACCCTCTACAAAAAGAGTCTCGATTCCACTCTCTTAAGGTGTGTGGACCAAGAAGAAGCCCAAACCTTGATAAGAGAAATCCACAAAGGAGCTTTTGGGACCCACGCACCTGGGCATGTCCTGGCAAAGAAGATTTTAAGGGCAGGATATTTTTGGTCCACAATGGAAGACGATTGTCACCAGTATGCTAAAACGTGTCACAAGTGTCAAATCTACGCCGATAATATCCACGTGCCGCCCGCACCTCTCAGTACCCTGGCTACACCATGGCCATTTTCTATGTGGGGCATGGACGTCATCGGGCCCATAGAACCCAAAGCATCTAATGGCCATCGTTTTATCTTGGTGGCCATTGACTACTTCACCAAATGGGTTGAGGCAACATCATATGCGCATGTGACTCGGAAAGTGGTGACCACCTTCATCAAGAAAAATATCCTATGTCGGTACGGCATCCCTCATAGGCTCATTACTGATAATGGGACCAATCTCAATAATAAAATGATGGAGGAACTGTGCCAAGACTTCAAAATTCAACACCACAATTCTTCTCCGTACCGACCAAAGATGAACGGTGCAGTAGAGGTAGCCAATAAGAATATTAAGAAAATCATCTAGAAGATGGTAGTAACCTACAAAGATTGGCACGAAATGTTGCCCTTCGCCTTACACGGCTACCGAACGTCAGTACGAACCTCCACAGGGGCTACTCCATTTTCCCTCGTATACGGAATGGAGGCCGTACTACCAGTAGAGGTTGAAATACCCTCCCTACGGGTTGTGATGGAAGCAAAGTTGACAGAAGCTGAATGGGTCCAAAGTCGATACGATCAGCTGAACCTAATCGAAGAAAAACGCCTGGACGCCATATGTCGGGGGCAAGTTTATCAAAAGAAGATCAAGAAAGCCTACGACAAGAAAATCAATCCCCGCATCTTCCGAGAAGGGGATTTAGTAGTAAAAAAACTGCTTCCAGCCCAGAAAGACAAAATCGGGAAATGGACAACAAACTACAAAAGACCCTTTGTGGTCAAGCGAGCCTTCTCAGGGGGAGCCCTCATCCTCACCAACATGGACGGAGAAGAGCTTCGACATCCTGTCAACTCAGATGCGGTAAAGAAATACTATGCCTGAAAACATTGCTCATGACCCGTCAGGATGAAAACTCGCAAAAAGCGTCCTGGGCAAAAGATAGGGTCTGCATTCCTCACTAGGATATGTCCTAGGAAAAAATTAGAGGTTAAAAAAAAAACAAAAAAAAAAAGAAAAAGAGCAATGATTACCTTAGCCGAAAACCGCAAAGGCGACTAAGGTAACACCTTCACAGGAGCAAGCAAACTTCGCACAGTCTTCACTCCGAGTTCGAGCATCTCAATTGAAGTGACCAGGAAAAATAGAGAAACATAAATCATGGGCATGATTGATGTATCCTATACAGCTTAGCCAACCTTGTCCAGCCTTGCTTACAAATTCCTTTGTAAATCCTCATGAAAAATAGATCATTTGGTGATATCAATAAAAATTTTCTTTTCTTCTCCTTACCTACTTATGAGAATGTCTCTGTATTAACGAAATATGAGCATGCATAAAACAAGCAATATGAGACAAACAGCGCCGACCAGGACCGTCCCAAGCAAAAAAATATAGGGTAGCCTGCTAGATCGAAAACCCGCAAAGGGCGGTCTAGGCAAAAGTTAAGGCCTTCATAAAAAGAAAAAGCCCACCGAAATATCTTAGGCAAGAATTAAGCCCGCTAGATCGAAACCCGCAAAGGGCGGTCTAGGAAAAAGATAGGGCTAAAACAAAAAGAATAGTCACGAGAGAACAAAAAAGAAAGTACCGGTCACTTTCTAGATGCCCCCCCAACTAAAATAGATTGCATCAAAAACATCCACGCACAAGTAGTTGCACGAAAAGGACTTTGTCAGAATCAAAACAAACAAATATACTTCAGATGAATAAAAAACCAAAAAGACATTCATATAAAAATATCAGCTTCATGCTTGCATGCGAAAATAGGGAGCACTCAGGGGTACCCCGGTAAGACCTTGTCAATTATGTATCCCCAAAACAACCAACAATTTTTGATGACCAAGCAGAAGTCGAACAACAAACTGTGCGATGACCAGCAAAGTCGGATAACCACCACCAAAGAATCAAAATCAAAGAATCCCCAACAGCCAACAAGCTGGATGAACACCAACAAAATCCCCAACGCAGACCGGACGACCATTCCTAGAAAAAGACAAACAAAGGCAAAGAAAGAACATCTCAACACCCGGCGCATGAGCCATGTCACTGCCGTCAAAAAGAGATGGCGGTCGGAGCAACGCGATGGTTTTTCGACCCTTTTGATTTTCGCGTTTTTTATGGGTGGTTACAACGCCTTTAGGGTGTCCGATAACCGGGCTAACCTAGGGGCGAGGTTTTCGAAAAGTGTCCTTGGGTTGTCCGATAACCGAGCTAACCCAAAGACTTATTTATTTTGGGTTCTATGGAGTCGCCACCGATGTTTTTACCAGAAACATCGGAAAAGCTTTTTAAAAGGCGTTGGTTTTCGAAAACCAACTTTGGTCATTAGAACCAGAGTTGGGTAAGGGAGTTAGTTACGTGTAAAGGGAGTATTAGTCCCTTTACGACGCCCCTTTCGGGTTCCCTATGATAGGCCAACTTTTATTGTTAACAAATAAACCGGAAAATACTCTTTTGCCCTTTGGAATTTAAAGTGATGACTACATGGCCCTAATCTATTGCATAATTAAAATTAAAGCGTTAAAAGTAGAGAGGGAGAAATTAAACCTCCGAAGCAAGCTTTGTTTTATATTTCTCTTTAAAAAAGAGGGTGCTTTTTGGCAGCCCTTCACTCTACAAGACGTCGGAAACTCTTCTAGACGCCGGAAAATGCTTTCAAAGACACTCAGAAACTCCGAAAATGCGTCGGAGGGATTCTAGAGAGAAGTTTTTAGAGAGAAGGCAGAGCTAATGCTTGAGGTGTGTGGAAATGAGGGGGGGAGGACCCCTATTTATAGGCTTTTGCGCTGTCAGGTGGCGAGACCGCCGGTCTCGTCTGACAGGGTCGAGACCGCCGTCTCGTCCAACGAGACCGCCGTCTCGACCTGCCAAGCGCGGCGAGACCGCCGTCTGGGGAAACGAGACCGCCGTCTCGCCACTTGCGTGAGGCGAGACGGTGGTCTGGGAAATCCAGAGGGCGGTCTCGTCCCAACAAAGCGAGAAAACTTATTTTTTCGTATAGAAACTCCCTCCTATCCTAGTATGGGGCCTAATAGTCTCTCCTAGTGGCTTGTTAGGCTTTGTCCATCTTCGAATAGGAGGCCTTCTGATCTTTATTTGGAGGCCGGGCAAGATTTGCGGTCTACAAGCCACCCGAGCAGTAAGTCGCCGCCACCACCAGTCCTACGCAGTGGACTATACCAGCCTGATAGGCGGTTCATACCTATCAACCCGCGCACGCAAGTGCGCCTGATCTGCGCTCAAGCCGGATCAGTAAGTCGCAACTACCAGCCTAATGGGGGGGTTCATACTCATCCAGTCCAACACACAGCGGATTGCAACTACCAGCTTGATGGGGGGTTCATACTCATCCAGTCCAACACACAAGGGACTGTAGCTACCAGCCTGATGGGGGGTTTATACCCATCAACCGAAGGATCGACTACCGTTAGAAGGAGTATCCTAAGGTTCTACCATGTGTCAACCAAAGGGATCGGCTACCGTCAGAAGGAGTATCCTGGAGGTGCACAACACAAAATTTCCCCAGAAGATCAACCACCGCAAGACGGAACATCCGAAGGGTAACCGGGCAAGAGGGTCAACTCCTTTACCTTCTAGCCGTTCTTCTTGGCACAACAGGCCAACAACCGACTGGTCAGGTAAAGGGGGGGCAGCTGTAGACCCCAAATCTTGCTCGACCTCATAATAAAGACCAGAAGACCTTCTATTCGAAGATGGATGAAGCCTAAGAAGCCACTAGGAGACACTATTAGGCCCCATACTAGGATAGGAGGGATTTTCGGCATGTAAATAAGGATTTTCGCCTTTCAGGGTCGAGACCGCCGTCTCATATTCGAGACCGCCATCTCGCCATTTCTGCAAGGCGAGACGGCCGTCTCGAATGGCGAGACGGCCGTCTTGACCTGACAGGCACGAATCCCTATAAATAGTCGCGCCATTCCCCTCATTTCACGGAGTTCTTCCATTCTCTCTCTAGTCATCTCCTCAAATTCTCTTTCTAGAACCCCTCCGAAGCATTTCTAGAGTTTCTGAGAGTTTCTAAGAGTTTTAGAGCGTTTTTTAGAATTTTTCGGCGCTGTAAAGAGTGAAGGGCTGCCAAAAAACACCCGAATTATCAAGGAATTAATATAAAGCTTGCCTTAGAGGTTTTTACATTCTCCCTCTCTCCTTTGCCACTTTATTTTTAATTGTACAATAGATATTAGGGCCATGTAGTCGTAATTTTAAATTTCGCAAATAAAAGGGTAAAAGCGTATTTTCACCGGATTATTTATTCAAAGTAGTTGGTCTATCATAGGGAACCAGAAAGGGGTGTCGTAAGGGAACTAACACTTCCCTTACGCGTAACTAACTCCCTTACCCAACTCTGGTTCTAATGACCAAAGTTGGTTTTTCGAAAAACCAACGCCTTTTTACTCCTTTTCCGATGTTCCCGGTAAAAACAACAGTGGCGACTCCAGAAGAACCCTTCAAAATTAGTTCTTGGGTTAGCCCGGTTATCGGACAATCCAAGAGCGCCTTTTCGAAAACCTCACCCCTAGGTTCAGCCCGATTATCGGACAATCTAAAGGCGTTGTAACCACACCAATAAAAACACGAAAATCGGAAAAGTCGAAACCATCGCGTCCCTCTGACCGCCTCGTTTTGACGGCAGCGACATTAAACATACAAGGATATGAAGCTTGAAGATTTTGATGATGATTCATGAACAAAGGACTTAAAGACTTGAAGACTTAGAATCATGTGTATTTTACTTGTAATAACTTTATTTTATGTTTTGGAGTCTGTATAATTAGAGTACAAGATAGCCAGCACATAGTCCATCATCTGAAAACTCATTTTTATCAAATCCACTCTGTGATAATCGATTATCACTTAGAATAATCGATTATCTTGCACTGAAAAATTGTTTTTCTGAAAACCTTGCTGTGATAATCGATTATCACTCAGGATAATCGATTATCCAGACTAGATAATTGATTATTTACATAGATAATCGATTATCCTAGTCCTGTTTTACTCCTCTGTGAAAATGGCTCTGTAATTATCACTCAAGATAATCGATTATCTAATTCTGTTGTGAGTTTTGAAATTCAAATCTGGACCAATTTACGAAAATCCTATTCCCCATTCTTATGTTTTCGAAAATCATCATTTCCCAGACCCTATTCTCTCTACTTAAGGTTCTCTAAGGCTCTCTGCAAAAAAAAAAAAAAACTTTTTCATACAAAATTTAAGAGTTGTGACTGCTAGAGAACTTTCTGTAGGGAAGAAAAAGGGGCTTCTGAAAAACTAGTGTGGGCTAGAAGTGATAAGAATCACTGAGTGGGTTTCTTAATGGATTGTATGTTGTGCCGTCTCTAGGAAAAGTTGTTGTTCATCCTTTGTGGATTCAAAGGAGGTGTTCATCTCTTGTGTGACTCAAGAGAGCTATTTTCTATTCCTTATCTTTTTCAATTTGTAATCTGTTGTAACCTGTGATTATAGTGACAACGTTAATCCTCTTTTTGTGTGATTAACAACTAGACGTAGGGTCTTTTGATCTGAACGAGTATAAATCATCTGTGTAATCTTCTTTCCCTTATCTATTTACTTTACAAAGCATTTTAATCGGTGAAATTTGGGAAAAATTTCAAAACCCTAATTTTTGTTTAAGAAACCAATTCACCCCCCCCCCCTCTTTGTTTTGTCCCTAAACGTGAACATTCCGTTGCGCGATTCTAACAAGTGGTATCAGAGCTTGCTTTGATAGTCATTCAAATTACGAAAATGATCGGACAAAACCAAACATTTGCCGAGGGTGCTTCTATCAATAGACCCCCACTTTTTGCGGGGAAAATTTATCCTTTTTGAAAAGTTAGAATGCAAATATTTTTGGAGTCTGTTGATAGGGGTGTTTGGGATGCTGTTTTAAATGGTCCTTTTATTCCAAAAGTTACTGAAAATGGAGAAGAGGTATCTAAACCATTTTCTAGATGGACTGCAGAAGAAAATAGAAAAGCTCAATATGATGTTAGGGCTAGAACTATAATTTCGACTGCTTTAACCCTTGATGAGTTTTACAGGATATCTATTTGCAAGAGTGCTCAAGAAATGTGGGAAATGCTAAGAGTAACCCATGAAGGTACCAATGATGTAAAAAGAGCACGCAAGAACTCATTGATCCAAGAATATGAAATGTTTAGAATGCAACTGGGAGAATCAATTTTTTACATTCAAAAGCGTTTCACACATACTGTGAACCATCTCACTGGACTTGGTAAGATTTTCGATACTGAATGTTGCCACCGTCAAAAGAGCCGGTCAGAGCGATGCAATGGTTCCGACTTTCCATTTTTTCGCGTTTGATTATGGGTGAGGTTACAACGCCTTTAGGTTGTCCGATAACTAGGCTGAACCTAAGGGCGAGGTTTTCGAAAGGGTGTTCTTAGATCGTCCGATAACCGGGCTGACCTAAGAACAAATTTGAAAGGGTTCTTAT
This sequence comes from Sphenostylis stenocarpa, assembly GCA_963425845.1. Lineage (NCBI taxonomy): Eukaryota > Viridiplantae > Streptophyta > Magnoliopsida > Fabales > Fabaceae > Sphenostylis > Sphenostylis stenocarpa. Next base: position 22,646,781 of record OY731404.1, on the reverse strand, counting down.
GGAGTCGCCACCGATGTTTTTACCAGAAACATCGAAAAAGGGAAGAAAAAGCTGTTGGTTTCTTAGAAAAACCAACTTCGGTCGTTAAAACCAGAGTTGGGTAAGGGAGTTAGTTATGTGTAAGGGAGGTATTAGCTCCCTTACGACGTCCCTTTCGGGTTCCCTATGATAGGACAGTTATTTTATAAATACACTTTTATAAATGACACTTTTACCCTTTTATTTGCGGAATTAAAATAATGACTACATGGCCCTAATAGCTATTGCACAATTTAATATAAGTAAAAAGGACAATAAAAGAGAGGGAGAGAGTGAAGAAACCTCCGGAGCAAGCTTTGATTAATTCTCATAAAAAATAGGGTGCGTTTTGGCAGCCCTTCGCTCTTACAACGTTGAATTCTCTCTTGAAAACGCTATAAAACTCTCTTAAACACTCAGAAACTCTGGAAATGCTTCGGAGGGGCTTAGGAGAAGAATTTTGAGAAATTGCATGAGGAAAAGTGGAAGAATTGTGTGAAATGAAGGGGAGAGTGCCCCCTATTTAGAGGGATTCGCACCTGTCAGGTCGAGACTGCCGTCTCTCCTAGAAAGGTCGAGACGGTGGTCCCGCCATTCGGGATGGCGGTCTCAACTTTGATAAGTGGCGAGACCGCCGTCTCGTTTGGCGAGACGGCGGTATCGACTTACCAAATGGCGAGTGGGTCATCTCGCTAAATGGGAGGGGAGTCTCGCTAATGGCAAGTGGCGAGACAGTTGTCTCGACTTGCCCTTGGTCGAGACAGCCGATCTCGATCCCTGAAGGTGGAAATCCTTATTTTTTGTACAAGAAAGTCTTCCTACTCTAATATGGGGCCTAATAGTCTCTCCTAGTGGCTTTTTAGGCTTTGTCCATCTTCGAATAGGAGGTCTTCTGTTCTTATTTTGAAGTCGGGCAAGATTTGGGGTCTACATTGATGAATTAAATGTAAAAATTCTTAAATCTTTGGATAGGAAATGGCAACCAAAGGTGACGACCATCACGGAGTAACAAAATCTTGCTACCATGACTATGGAAGCTCTCTTTGGAAAGTGGAGAGAGCATGAACTTGAACTCGGAAGGCTAAACGATGAAGAAGGCCAACATAAAAAGAGAAATATAGCCTTCAAATCTGAAGTTTCTAAAAGTAAGAACAAGAAGGAGGAAGAAGACTCAGAAAATGAAGAAGATGAAAACTTGAGTCTTATGATCAAGAAATTTACAAACTTCATGAAAGCTAAAGGGAAGCAACCTTTCAAAGGTAAGGGAAAGGTAAAAGAAAGTTCTTCTTTAAATTTCAAATGTTATGGTTGTGGTGAAACAGGGCATGTAAAATCTGACTGTCCAAACAAGAAAAATAATGATCATAAAGGCAAGAAATTCTTCAAAAAGAAAGTCTGTATAGCTTGGGATGATAGTGACTCAAGTTCGGAGTCAAGCGATTCGAAAATTGAAGCAAATACTTGTTTGATGGCAAATGACAACATTTCTTCCGACTGTGAGGTAAGTGATTCCGATTGTTCTTCAAGTGATGATGAAAATGATTATGATGCCTTGTATAATGTATATCAAGAGTTGTTTACTGCTTTTAAGGACTTAAAATCTGAATATAAAACCTTGAAAAAGTGTTTTGTTGACAATTCAAGGACTTGATGTTGCACTTGATGAATATGAAGAATGGATTTTGATGATGATCCAAGAACTAAAGACTTAGAATATTGAAGATTGAAGATTGGTGATAATTGTATTGTAATAACTCTGATTTATTTAAGATTGAGTCTGTATTTTTAGAGTCTAAGATAGCCAGGTACATAGTCTCGTAACTTAGAAGCTTCAAAAAGCTCAAATTTATCATTCAGAGCTCGGGTTTAATCGATTATATAGGTAAATAATCGATTAAAACAGTGAGAAAACACTTTCTATACAAACTCACTGTTTTAATCGATTAAAACAACAAAAGAATCGATTGTTTTGTACTGTCATCATGAGATAATCGATTATTTCACCAAATAATCGATTATTCCAGAGAGGGTTGGGTTCGAAGTATTTGGCTCTGTTTTAATCGATTATTACTCCAAATAATCGATTATTTCGATCTGTTTTTCAAATTAAATTTCAAATTAACCCTATTTTCGAAAACCCAATTACCAAGAACCCTAGTTTCGAAATCCTCAATTCCTAAACCCTAATTTCCCTACTTAAACTCTGCTTTAGCACTCGAAACTATGAACAACTAAAGAACAACTCTTTCCATACAAAAGTTAAGTGCTCGTGAGTGCCGGAGAACTGTTTGTTGCAAGGAAAGGGGGCTTTTGGAAACTCGGTGTGAGGCTAGAAGCGATAAGAATCACTAAGTGGAGTTCTTAGTGGATTGAGTGTTGTGCCGTCTCCGGGGAAAGCTGTTCTTCGGGGCTTTTGGAAACTTGGTGTGAGGCTAGAAGCGATAAGAATCACTAAGTGGAGTTCTTAGTGGATTGTGTGTCTGTGCCGTCTCCGGGGAAAGTCTGTTTATCATCTCTTGTGGATTTCAAGAGAGGTTTTATCTTTAACTTTATCTTTTTCATTATAATTTGTGTTGTAACAACTTTGTTCTTAGTGACAGCGTTAATCCTCTTTTGAGTGATTAGCAACTGGACGTAGGGTCTTTTGATCCGAACCAAGTATAAACCTATTGTGTAATCTTCTCTACTCTTCTCTATTTACATTTACGCAGTTTTTAATCGGTAAAATTTGGGGAAAATTTTGAAAACCTAAGTTTTATTAAGTAACCAATTCACCCCCCTCTTGGTTTTTGTCCGACCACGCGAACATTCAGCTGCGCGATTCTAACAAGTGGTATCGAGCTTGCTTTGATAGTCATTCAAACTTTTCGAAAATGGCCGGACAAAATCAAACTTTTGCCGAAGGTGCGTCTATCAACAGACCCCCACTTTTTGCGGGTCAAAATTATCCTTTTTGGAAAGTACGTATGCAAATATTTTTAGAGTCTCGTTGATAGAGGTGTTTGGGACGCAATTTTAAACGGTCCATTTGTTCCTAAAATTACGGAGAACGGTGTTGACGTTCTTAAACCTTTTGATAGATGGACTGCAGACGAAAGTCGAAAAGTACAATTTGATGTTAGGGCTAGAAACATTATTTCATCTGCTCTAACCCTTGATGAGTTCTACGGAATTTCTATTTGTAAAAGTGCACAGGAAATGTGGGAAATGCTTAGAGTAACCCACGAAGGAACCGACGACGTCAAAAGAGCACGTAAAAATTCTCTAATTCAAGAGTACGAAATGTTCGGATGCAACCAGGCGAAACGATATTTGACGTACAAAAACGTTTCACTCATATCGTGAACCATCTCACCGGACTAGGTAAAATTTTTGACGTTGATGAATTAAATGTTAAAATTTTGAAATCTCTGGATAGGAAATGGCAACCAAAGGTGACGGCCATCTCGGAGTCACAAAATCTTGCCACTATGTCTATGGCGGCGTTGTTTGGAAAGCTTAGGGAGCATGAACTTGACCTTGGAAGACTAAATGAGGAAGAGGGTCAATATCAAAAGAAGAACCTTGCTTTCAAAACCGAGATTTCAAAAAGCAATAATAAGAAAGAAGAAGAAGAAGACTCCGAAATTGATGAAGAAGAGATGAGTCTTTTTATAAAGAAGTTCACCAAGATGATGAAAGCAAAAGGAAGACATCCTTTCAAAGGTAAGGGAAAGGTAAAAGAAAATTCTTCCGTTAATATAAAATGCTTTGGTTGTGGTGAAGCAGGGCATATGAAGACCGAATGCCCAAACAAGAAAAATGATGAACATAAGGGCAAAAAGCAATTCAAGAAGAAAGCATATATTGCTTGGGATGACAGTGATTCAAATTCAGAATCAAGCGACTCGAGAATTGAAGCAAACATTTGCTTGATGGCAAATAACAACAATTCTTCGGATGTTGAGGTTAGTGATTCCGATTCATCCTCTTGTGAAGAAAATGATCATGATGAATTACAAAATGCTTATAATGAGTTATTTACTGCATTTATGGATATGAAAAAGGAATATAAAGTAGTAAAGAAGAATCTAAGAAAATCGGAAAAGGAAAATGAGTCCTTAAAATTGAAAATTGCATGTTTAGAAGAAAAGGAGGTAGCTAATACGAAAATTGTATGCTTAGATGAGAATAAGGACTTAGCTTGTGCAAATTGTAAAGAGCATGAATATGACATAGATATTCTTAACCATTTGCTTGACAAAGCCGAAAAAGAAATTGATGATCTTAGGAAGAATGAAATGGTTTTTGCTCAAAATAATGTAAATCATAGAGTTCCTTTGAAAAAGAGTAAATCTAAAAAGAAAAGAATATGGGTAGAAAAAGGAACTAGAGCATGTCATGTTAATAATGTATCTTATTCTAAAGCTACTCCAAATGCATGCTTCTATTGTATGAAACAAGGTCACACTTCAAATAAGTGTAAAATTAAACATTTTGGTATTCCAAAAGGTAAATATATTTGGGTTCCAATAGTTAAATAAATCTGTTTGTCTCTTTTATTTATTCAAAGAAAATGGATCATTTTGTATGTTTTAAACAAAATGCTTAGGTAAAATCATTTTATCTTTTCTATCGCATAAAGATTCTTCTCTTAAAAGATTTTTGCGAGAAGCCTCTAAAATTGTTTTAAACAGACTCAAAATAAAGTATTTTTACAAAAGCTTTCTTAAAACATGTTTTTAACTCGATGCAGTTTTGAAAGAACCAAATAAAATCACTTAGAGTGGTCAAAGAAGTGTTTTTACAAGCATTTTAATCGATACAACTGGTTTTTAATCGATTAAAACCATTTAGAACTCATTTTGACCGATCAGATTGTTATTATGAGCGGTCAGAAACGTTTAAATCGATTAAAAACACGTTTCAATCGATTAAAATTACTTAAAGGGTCTGGATGATCGATCAAAATCAAATTATGACCGATTAGAAGCAAATGTGATCGATCAGATTTTTATTATGACCGATCTGATCAGATATGATCAGTATGATGACCGATCAGTATTTTTATTATGACCGATCAGAACTCTTTTAATCGGTTAAAAACTCGTTTCAATCGATTAAAACAACTTAAAAACTTTTTCTACACTGCGTTTTAATCGATTAAAAGATGTTTTAACAGATTAAAACTGCACTTTTAACAGATTAAAAGAAACTTTTAACAGATTAATTAAACCAGCAGTTTTGAAAATAGTCTATAAAAACAGCTTTGCTTGAACTTCTTAAAACACCCAAAGAATAGATTGTTTTGCAAGTATTTTAAATAGATTATTATGTCTCTAACCTCAAGGACCCAAAAGTTGTGGGGACCTAAGTTTACTATGTTCTTGTTTTGTAGGAAACTTCCAAATCAAAGAAGTCTATGTGGTATCTTGATAGTGGATGCTCAAAACATATGACTGGGGATAAAACGAAATTTGTAAGTTTCAAAGCCAAAGAACAAGGATATGTGACTTATGGGGATAACAACAAAGGGAAGATTCTAGGAATTGGAAATATAGGTGGTGCAAATACATTGGAGATTAAGGATGTGCTTCTTGTTGATGGATTAAAACATAACCTTCTTAGCATAAGCCAATTGTGTGACAAAGGATTCAAGGTAACTTTTGAAAGCAAATTTTGCACCATACATTTAGTAGATTCCGAAATAGTAGAATTAAAAGGCATTAGGCATAACAACATATATTTGATTGATTTGGATTGTTTATATGAGTCTAGTATAACATGTTTAGTTGCTAAGGAAGAGAATCCTTGGTTATGGCATAAAAGAGCTGCTCATATAAACATGCATCATTTGAATAAATTGATATCAAAAGACTTAGTTATTGGATTGCCTAAATTGAAATTTGAAAAAGATAGATTGTGTGATGCATGCCAAAAAGGTAAACAAGTTAAATCATCATTTAAATCAAAAAATGTGATTTCCACTTCAAAACCCCTAGAATTATTACATTTAGATTTATTTGGACCTTCTAGGATAAAAAGCTTTGGTGGAAATTATTATGGTCTTGTAATTGTTGATGATTTCTCTAGGTACACTTGGACATTTTTCCTAACTATGAAAAGTGAAGCTTTTAAGGTCTTTAGAAAGTTTGCTAAACAAATACAAAATGAGAAAGACCTAAGGATTAAAGTTTTAAGAAGTGACCATGGTGGTGAGTTTCAAAATGAAAAGTTTGAGAATTATTGTGAGGAAAATGGTATATTACATAACTTTTCTGCTCCTAGGACTCCCCAACAAAATGGTGTAGTTGAAAGGAAAAATAGGTCATTAGAGGAACTTGCAAGAACTATGTTAAATGAATCTAATGTTCCTAAATATTTTTGGGCTGATGCGGTTAGTACTGCATGTTATGTTTTAAATAGAATGCTCATTAGGTCAATTATGAAATCTACTCCATATGAATTGTTTAATGGTAGAAAACCTAATGTTGCACATTTGAAAATTTTTGGTTGTAAATGTTTTGTACTAAATAATGGAAAGGACAATCTAGGAAAATTTGATTCAAAAGCCGATGAGGGTATTTTTCTAGGTTATTCTTTAACTAGCAAGGCGTATAGAGTATTTAATAGAAGAACTTTGAATATAGAAGAATCTATACATGTTGCCTTTGATGAGATTGTAGACCTTGGGGGAAATCCTCTTGAGTCAAATAAAAGACTTGCAGGTGATGATGAATATATAAGAGAGGCCCTTGATGAATTATACTTGGAAGATAATGTGCCTTCTCAAACTCCTCAATTAGCAAAAGAATGGCAATCACCTAGAGGACTCTCAATGGACAATATCATAGGTGATATCTCAAAAGGGGTAAGAACTAGAAATATGAATAATTTTTGTATGTCTGTTGCTTTTGTGTCACAGATTGAACCTAAAAACATTGAGGAAGCACTTAAAGATGATCAGTGGTGCATAGCCATGCAAGAAGAACTTAACCAATTTGAAAGGAATCAAGTCTCGGGAACTAATCCCAAGAGAAGAGTCACATCAAGTTATTGGAACTAAATGGGTATTCAGAAATAAGCTTGATGAAGATGGTAATATAACAAAGAATAAAGCCGAGACTTGTTGCAAAAGGCTATTGTCGGGAGGAAGGTATAGATTATGATGAAACTTATGCTCCTGTGGCCGGAATTTGCTAAGATTATGCAGGGAGAGTTTGAAATGTCTATGATGGGAGAATTAACATTCTTCCTTGGACTTCAAATCAAGCAACTTAAAGATGGAACTTTTATCTCTCAAACTAAATACTCGCAAAGAGATCCTCAAAAAGTTTGGTATGGACACCTCAAAGGAAGCTAACACACCCATGGGAACTTCATGCTATTTAGACAAGGATGAATCAGGTTTGGAAGTAAATCAAACTATGTATAGAGGTATGATAGGATCACTATTATACTTAACTCGCTAGTAGACCCGATATTATGCATTCTGTCTGTGTGTGTGCTAGTTTTCAAGCTTGTCCTAAAGAATCTCATTTAATTGCAGTAAAACATATTTTAAAATACTTAAAAGGAACTACTGGATTTGGCTTGTGGTATCCGTCTGATGCTTGTATTAGTTTACTAGGATATTCTGATGCTGATTATGGTGGATGTAAAATTGATAGGAAAAGCACTAGTGGGACATGTCATTTGTTAGGTTCATCCTTAATATCATGGCATTCTAAGAAACAAGCATGTGTTGCTTTATCTACCACTCGAAGTCGAATATATTGCAACTGGTAGTTGTTGTGCTCAAATTCTCGTGGATGAAACAACAATTAGAGGATTATAGCATATATTTAAATGACATTCCATTAATGTGTGATAATACGAGTGCAATCAACTTAACTAGAAATCCAAGTAATGCACTCTAGGACTAAACATATTGAGATTAGACATCACTTTTTAAGAGATAATATCAAGCAAAGGAAACTGTAAGATAGAGTATGTAGACACTAAACGTCAATTAGCAGATATATTTACTAAGCCTCTACCCAAGGATAGATTCTATGATCTTAGAAGAGACTTAGGGATACTAGAAATAGCTTAAATTCTGCTTAATTTGAATGATTTTGGATGATTGTTATGATTAAATTCGTGATGCAGGATATTCATAGGTTATAATGTGTAAAAACCTTAAAAAACTTAATATAGCCTCCTGGAATAATCGATTCATCGGAAGTGATAATCGATTATTTTTCCTCAAAACGTCCAAAACAGGGTATTCTCCTTCGGAATAATCGATTATCTCGTGAAATAATCGATTAAATGCCTTCTAAAAATCGATTATTTACTCGGAAATAATCGATTAAAGTTGTCTAATGTAGAGATAATTGATGAATTTTCTTTTGTTATTGTCTTGATGTTGTAAAATATGATGTTTCTTTTATGCTATGATTGAGGGGGAGCTTTCTCTAACTTATGCATATTTTGAGGGGGAGCTCTTATGATTGATGTTGCAGAGTTCTTTTTGATTATAATCAAAATAGGGGAGAAAAATTTAAAGCCTATGATTCAATTTTAAATTTTATCTCGGTATGTTTAATGTGTTTGTTAGTATGACGAGATAAAACAGGTTATTACAAAGGGCTTTAAAAGAAAATTTTGATCATCATCAAAAAGGGGGAGATTGTTGACAATTCAAGGACTTGATGTTGCACTTGATGAATATGAAGAATGGATTTTGATGATGATCCAAGAACTAAAGACTTAGAATATTGAAGATTGAAGATTGGTGATAATTGTATTGTAATAACTCTGATTTATTTAAGATTGAGTCTGTATTTTTAGAGTCTAAGATAGCCGGTACATAGTCTCGTAACTTAGAAGCTTCAAAAAGCTCAAATTTATCATTCAGAGCTCGGGTTTAATCGATTATATAGGTAAATAATCGATTAAAACAGATGAGAAAACACTTTCTATACAAACTCACTGTTTTAATCGATTAAAACAAAGAAAAGAATCGATTGTTTTGTACCTGTCCGTACAGATAATCGATTATTTCACCAAATAATCGATTATTCCGAGAGGGTTGGGTTCTGAAGTATTTGGCTTCGTTTTAATCGATTATTACTCCAAATAATCGATTATTTCAGATCTGTTTTTCAAATTAAATTTCAAATTAACCCTATTTTCGAAAACCCAATTACCAAGAACCCTAGTTTCGAAATCCTCAATTCCTAAACCCTAATTTCCCTACTTAAACTCTGCTTTAGCACTCGAAACTATGAACAACTAAAGAACAACTCTTTCCATACAAAAGTTAAGTGCCTGTGAGTGCCGAGAACTGTTTGTTGCAAGGAAAGGGGGCTTTTGGAAACTCGGTGTGAGGCTAGAAGCGATAAGAATCACTAAGTGGAGTTCTTAGTGGATTGAGTGCTCGTGTCGTCTCCTGGGAAAGTCTGTTCTTCGGGGCTTTTGGAAACTTGGTGTGAGGCTAGAAGCGATAAGAATCACTAAGTGGAGTTCTTAGTGGATTGTGTGCTCGTGCCGTCTCCAGGGAAAGTCGTTTATCATCTCTTGTGGATTTCAAGAGAGGTTTTATCTTTAACTTTATCTTTTTCATTATAATTTGTGTTGTAACAACTTTGTTCTTAGTGACAGCGTTAATCCTCTTTTGAGTGATTAGCAACTGGACGTAGGGTCTTTTGATCCGAACCAGTATAAACCTATTGTGTAATCTTCTCTACTCTTCTCTATTTACATTTACGCAGTTTTTAATCGGTAAAATTTGGGGAAAATTTTGAAAACCTAAGTTTTATTAAGTAACCAATTCACCCCCCCCTCTTGGTTTTTGTCCGACCACGCGAACATTCCGCTGCGCGATTCTAACATGTTTGAATAAATCAGAAAAAGAAGTGGAAACCTTGAAAACGAAAATTGCATATTTAGAAGAAAAAGGTGATAAACAAATAGCATGTGCATTGTCATCACAGTCAAAAGAGGCGATCGGAGCGACGCGATGGTTTGGCTTCGACTCGCATTTTTTAAAAGTGTTGTTACAATGCCTTTAGGTTGTCCGATAACCGGGCTGGACCTAAAGGTGAGGTTTTCAAAAAGGATTCTGGAATCGCCACCAATGTTTTATCCGGAAACATTGGAAAAGGAAAAAAAGAAGGCGTTGGTTTTGAAAAACCAACTTTGGCCATTATAACCAAAGTTGGGTAAGGGAGTTAGTTTCGTGTAGGGAAGGTATTAGCTTCCCTACGACGCCCCTTTCGGGTTCCCTATGATGGACCGTTTATTTCATAAATAAAAACTCTAAAATTACGCTTTTACCCTTTATTTATTTGCAGAATTTAAATGTTGACCACATGACCCTAACAGCTAATGCACAGATAGATGTAGAAGAAAAGCGATAAAAGAAGAGATAAAGTATGGGAACCTTCGAAGCAAGCTTTTGTATTTAGTATTCTTAAAGTAGGATGCTTTTTGGTAATCCCCCGCTCTACAATGTTGGTCGCTCTTCCTCGCAACACTATAGAACACTCTCTAAGAATACTAAGAAACTCCGAAAATGCTTTGGAGGGATCCTAGGAGAAGAATTTGAGAAAGTTGTAGAAGGGAAAGTTGAAGAATGGTGTGAAAAGGAGTGGGGCACGCCCTCCTTTGATTGGGATTCATGCCTGTCAGGTCGGGACTATCGTCTCGCCTGACAAGGTCGAGACCACCGTCTTGCCAAATGGGACGGCGGTCTCGCCCTTGACAAATGGAGAGAAGGTCATCTCGCCAAACAAGATAGCGGTCTCGCCTTTGACAAATGGTGAGAAGGCCATCTCCCCAAACGAGACAGCAGTCTCGCCATTGGTGAGTGGCAAGAAGGCCATCTCGCCATTGACTAGTGGCAAGAAGGCCATCTCGCCAAACGAGAAGGCGGTCTCGCCATTGGCAAGTGGCGAGATGGTCGTCTCGCCAAACGAAATGGTTGTCTCGCCCTTTGCCGATGGCGAGACGGCAGTCTCAGTCTTCCAGATGGAATTCCTTATTTTTTCTAAACAAAACACCTTCCTACTATAATATGGGGCCTATTAGTCTATCCTAGGAACCTTTTAGGCCTTGCCCATCTTTGAATTGGAGGTCTTTTGCTCTTTATTTTGAGGCCGAGAAAGATTTGGGGTCTATAGCTGCCCCCCCGCCCCTTCACCTGACTAGCCGACTGTTGGCCTGTTATGCCAAAAAGGTGAAGGAGTTAACCCTCTTACCCAGCTGTCCTTCGGATTCTCCATCTTGCGGTAGCCAACCCTCTGGACGAAAAATGTGTGTATGCGCCTCCGGGATGCTCCTTCATGCGGTAGTCAACCCCTTTGGTTGACACATGGTAGAACCTCAGGATGCTCCTTCTTGCGGTAGCCGACCCTTCGGTTGATGAGTATAAACCCCCATCCGGTTGCTTGTAGCTTTGGGATGCTCCTTCTTGCGATAGCCGACCCCTCAACTAACAAGTGGTAGAACCTCAGGATGCTCCTTCTTGCGGTAGCCGACCCTTCGGTTGATGAGTATAAACCCCCATCCGGTTGGTAGTGTTTGCAGTCCACCATTGTAGGACTGGATGAGTATAATCCCCTCATCAGGCTGGTATGGTCTACTTTATGGGACCAGTTGCGACTTACTGCTCTGGCTCATGCGCATGTTGATGGGTATGAACCCCCCATCTGGCTGGTATAGTCCACTTCGTAGGACTGGTGGTAGTGGTGGCTTACTGCTCTAGCTCATGGACCGAGATTCCATGGGGAATGATTTTTGGTAAATTTCTTTGATTTTTCTGGTAGAGTCTTCCGGTGTGTCAGGGATTCTTTGATATTTGGCTTTTCTAATAGCCATCCAGCTTGTTGATTGTTGGGGATTCTTTGTTAAATTCCTCCGAAGTAGGCAGGATTTCACTGAGGATTTGTTGATGGTGCCTCTGAGTAGGCAGATGTTTCAACTAGAGGTGAAGGTTTCGTGCTTGCACTATTTTGCCTCTAAATAGGCTGATATCCCATTCTGGGGATGTTGGCTCTTTGTTTGTTAGATCTTGCCTATGCATAGGCGAATGACCCTTCTGGAGATGTGAGTCTGAAATTTTCCTTTGTCGTAGGCTCACTGAGGATGATTTTTTTCTTTTTGATGATCCACTAGGGATTGATTGCCTTCTCGGGGATCTGATTTTGGTTTTCCCCCTGGATTTTTGACTCCTTGTTAGGTAATGGTATGAGTTGGTTCTGCGATGCTCTTATTTCATTGGGGAATGGGCATTTTGTTTACCTAAAAGTTAGGATTTTAATTTCACCTTTTTCCGTGATTTATCTCTTTTTTATCCCGATTTTGAAATCTGGCTTTTTTATGGGGATAATGCATGCGCCTTTTTACTTTTTAGTTTCTTTTATACACGCAGGCTTTTTCTTCTTTTTGGGGATCCGTAGGGGATAAAGTTTTCTTTGGTGATCCACCAGGGGATTGTCGACTTCCTAGGGATCTGATTTTTCTTTTCTGAGGATGGAGTCTTGGCTCCTTGATTAATGTTGATGCGTCCTTATGAAACTCTTATTCTGCTGAGGGATGAGAATTTCTTATTCCTTCTTTTTGTATATTTTTTTGGGGAGATTCACTTGGGGATTTTTATCGGCCTTCTCTGTTGCGACCCTTTCTTTTGGACATCCACTGGGGATGCAAGAGTTTTCTTCTTTTTTCCATTTTTTGTTGAGCCCTTGATGGTATGGAGATTGGACTCTTTTGACTGTTGATGATGATGGGCTCTTGGAGCCTTTATTCTCCATTGGGGAGTGTGGAGGAGACTTGGGTGAGTGTGCTTGATGACTCATGTGGTGGCGATGCTGAGCCGCAGGGTAAATTTTGTGTTGCCTCTGGAGTAGGCAAGGATCCGCTTGGGGATAACTAAGCCTTTCCGTTGGCTTTTCTTTTATGATGTCTGATGATTGTGCCCTCTTTTATTGGGTAGAAAAATGATGAATGGAGCTTTGGCTTCTAGAAGCTTCTTATTTCTTCTGAGCTTATTTGATGATGACAACTCGCTCTTCTTTCTTGAGAGAGAGCAATGTTTGGAGACTTCTTATATGTGCCTTCTTTTTCTGGGAAGAAGGATGGTAGCTGGAGCTCTTGATTTTCGGAAGCTCTTATTTTGCTAAGTCGCTTGATTGACCACTTGCTCTGTTTTCTTGAGGGCATTATTTGGAGACTCAGTGTAGACCCCAAATCTTGCCCGACCTCCAAATAAAGAGTAGAAGACCTCCTATTCGAAGATGGACGAAGCCTAAAAAGCCACTAGGAGAGACTATTAGGCCCCATACTAGGATAGGAGGGATTTTTCTGTACAAAAAATAAGGTTTCTCGCCTTTTTGGGACGAGACCGCCGTCTCGCCTCATGCAAGTGGTGAGACCGCTGTCTCGTTTGACGAGACGGCGGTCTCGCCACTTACAAATGGCGAGACGGCGGTCTCGCTTTTCAGGAGGGCGTTCTCGCCACCTGCGAAGGGGGAGACGGCGGTCTCGTTTGGCGAGACCGCCGTCTCGACCCTGTAAGACGAGAACAGCGGTCTCGACCTGTCAGGCGCGAAAACCTATAAATAGGGAGCTCCATTCCCTCATTTCCAGATACCACACACAACTTTGCTCTCCCTTCTCTCTAGATCTTCTCTCTAGAATCCCTCCAACGCATTTTCGGAGCTTCTGAGTGCTTTTGTGAGCGTTTTTCGGCGTCTAGAAAAGTTTCCAGCGCTGTGTAGAGTGTGTTAGAAAAGTAGTTTTAAATCAAGAGGGGGGGTGAATTGATTTTTGAAAGTTTTTCGCAATACACAGATTATCTAATTCGAAAATTAAGTTTCTAAAAATCTTTTTGAATTACCAAGCAATCAAACAATATAAGCGCAACAACTGAAATTAAAGAGAGAAAGGTTAGGAAAGATTTCACCGGTAATTTTATACTGGTTCACCCAATACCAGGGCTACGTCCAGTCTCCAGCCAAATTCCAGCTGGGTTCCACTAGAATAGATGTTTTACAGACTCACACTCTTACACCTATTCTAACTCTCCACCAAGAACCAAATTCCAGCTCTTGGAAACCTCTGCAACCAAATTCCAGTCACGAGAGAAACCAAGTGCCCAAATTCCAGGCACCACACACAAGAACCAAATTCCAGCTCTTGCTTTAACCTTTCCACCAAGAACCAAATTCCAGTTCTTGGAAACCTCTGCAACCAAATTCCAGCCGCAGAGAAACCAGTACCCAAATTCCAGGCACCACACAGTACAAGAACCAAATTCCAGTTCCTGTACTCAACCTCTCCACCAAGAACCAAATTCCAGTTCTTGGAAACTTCTACAACCACCTACCAGTTGCAGAAAACTTGTACCCAAATTCCAGGTACAACACAATACAAAGAAATGAATAGAAATTTAAAAGAAGAAACAAAGAAAGCTCAAACCGGATTACACCAATCCACAGTCAGTTTCTTCTTCAAAGAAATGCAAAGTGCCTCAAGAAAGATTTCAAAAGAAGTTCACAAAAACAAGTTGTGTATCTTTCTTGAAAAATGCTAATAGTTGTTTGTATTGATTGCTTGAATTGTGTAAAACCGATATGTTAAAAGTTCCAAGCAATTCTCGTTTATAAAAGAGTATTTTCAAATCATCGCATTAATTAATCTGTTGAAAGTTTGTTTTAATCTGTTGAAATAGCCGTTACAATCTGTTAAAAGTCCTTTCAACCCATTAATGCGTTCTTGATCTTTAACGTAAAATGTTTTAGTTGATACGACCACGTTTTTATCAGCTTAAAACGTTTTACAAACATTTTCTAAGTATAAAACAATCGATTGAATCGCGTATTAATCGATTGATTTGTTTAAAAACTTTCTTATAAAACTTTCTAAGTTATTTTAGCTGATATAAAGTCGCTTCAATCGATTGAAAAACTGCACATATATTTTCAAGTCATTTTAATCGATTGAAAGTTCGCTTTAATCGATTGAAAAGATTTTCTAAGTTATTTTAATCGATTGAAATACGCTTTAATCGATTGAAACAGATCTGATCGGTCATAATTCAATTCTGATCGATCATATCCAACTCGATCGGTCATAATCTCATTCTGATCGATCATCCTGACATCCAAAGTGATTTGAATCGATTGAAACGTGTTTTAATCGATTAAAATAATTTGATCGCTCATATTTAAGATCTGATCGATTATATTGCATTCTGACCTATTATATTCGAATTCTAATCGATCATAAAGAGTTTTAATCGATTAAAAGAAGTTTGTATCGATTAAAATATTGTAAAAACACTTTTTAAAACATTCTAAGTGTTTTAAATTGATTCTTTCAAACCTGTATCGCTTAATAACTTGTTTAAGAAAATTCTTTGCCAAAATGCTTTTGTTTTTGATTTGTTAAAAACTGTTTTTGAGGCATTTTGCAAGATGAGTGAAGAAGCTTTATGCAATGGAAAAGGTAAAGTGGTTTTACCTAAGCTTTCTGTTTAGACACACTAAGTCTTCAACTCCTTTGTTCTCGAGTGACTTGTTTGACAACTGCAGAGTTGACCCTTGACTTTATTTTTGACTTCATCAAATCAATGAGATCTTTGCTAGGATCACTTTCAGCTTCCCCTATTTGATGAAGACAAACACCATTTTGAAAAAACAATCTCTCGCAAAATAAGTCACTTGATAATGAGGTTAGGTGAGAAATATAAGAATGTAATAAAGTTTTATTTCTCCCCCTAAAACTTATTTCTCCCCCTAAACTGTTGCTCTTAAATTTATCTTAAAGTGATGCAACTATTTCTCCCCCTTTTGACTTCATCAAAAATAGGGAAACAGAAGAGAAAAGAATAAAATGTAAGGTTTCGAAAAATATGCTCAAGTTTTTGAAAAAACAAAGTGAATCAATATTTCACTCATGAAAAGAATCAATTAAAGTTGATTCAAACTTATCTCCATTAACACGTTTGTAATGAATACAATTAACACGTGTAAAGATAAGGGAATCATGCTTTAGTAGCATGTTTACGTAAACAGACCATTAACTAAAGCCTTTAATCTTTCTTCCCGTAATAAAAATCGATTAAAAACAGAGCATAATTGGTTAAAATATTCTTGGTAAATGATTTTAATCGATTGAAAGAAAAGTTTAATCGATTAAAACATTTAAGATTTTGAAAAGATGAAACTTTAGTAAAAATAATCGATTATTTCGATTTTGAATCGATTAAAACATGTTGTATAAGTTCATTTAATCGATTAACAAGATGTTGTATTGATTAAAACAATCAGTTTTGAAAATGAAGTAATGTTTAATGCATATTTTGTAAAACTGATCATTTAGAAGGATGTTTTAACAATACTAACAGACTATATTGATTAAATCTTAGCTAATAGATCCATCGAATAAAATCTTATTTAGCTAAAGCTCTCGTGGATCTATTTAAATTCTATTTACGCCGATCTGATCTAGATTAGATCCTAAACCATATTTAACCAAAGCTAGATCAAGAGTCCCCGCTATAACACCAGTTAATATTACAGTCCATGCAAAAAATATAAAGATAGAAATAAGCGAGAAGATAAAGATGATGAGGGGAACTAGTCATCCCAATTTCCCTGATTGAACTCGCTTATCCACCATCTTGGTGATCATTTATTTGATCCCCACCAATATCAAAAGATAATAGGCTTTCCTTTTTGCTGGAACCAATTTTGCTCTATCAACTATTTGAGTCAACAACCGTTGTCACTCCTGTATCAAGCAATGCATACGTAAACTTTTCCCGAAAAGAAATCTTTTAGCAGCTTCATCGTTAATATTGATCGCATTACAGTCCATGGTTGACACTCAATGGAATTAAATGTTTCTTTAGGAACATCAACTATTACACATCTGAGGCGGAATCATGTACTCGACGTACGTACATTCACTATCAGATTCCACACAGAGTGCATGATACCATAAATTGCATGAATCACAGATTAATGATGTACTCGAGATAGGAATTTCCTTTCAAAATAGCCAACCCATTTTGAACCCTGCAGTTATCATCATCCAAGCAACTAACTGTATTTTTATTAATGTAGTATGATGGGTGTTATTCTCACTTATAGTGAACCAGTCATCATTATCTTTTGAAGAATGAGTCATTTTTAACTTTGTTGTTTCCAGTGGTATCATATGCACAAGTGATTAACAAAAAAACTTATTCTGGTAGAGTGGGCAATGATTAGTAATGAGGACAGGTGATGACAATCAATCCAGAATTCTAAAACAATATAAAATTTATCCCTGTACCACGTTATTCAATTTTTGAATTGCTATTCCAGATTGGTTCCCTTATAGTGTCACCTCGTGACATTGATGATTAAAGCAAATATTCAAAGTTGCACAGTTCCAATGAATTTCACCAAGAGTTTTGAACCAATGCATGCTCAAAATTATTTCAAATATATTGCAATGTAATATCAAGAAATTTAATGAAAACATTTGTTCATTGAACTTCCTAGTAATCAACAATTTATTACCAGAATCAACTATCAATGAAAAAATCTTTGATAAACTATGTTTTCAGTCCTAACAGTTTGACCTGTTTGTAACTAGTGTCTATAAGAAAAGTTACAGTCTATTCTTTGATAATTTCTTTGATTTTCAGTGTATTACCATGCAGCATTCCATGTAAAGTATTAAGAGAAATGTAAACATCTACAAACTTTGAATCATGTTTATGTTGTTGTCAAAATAAAAGACTCTTCCATTCATGAATAACAAGTAATAGTTTTCCCACATTATGTCATCGGTCGAAGTTCCCAATTCAAAGATTTGTTCAGCCTTCGCTTTCTAATTTAAAAATTTGTGCCATTGAAAGAAAATTGAATATGGATACGCTTTCAAACAGATCGCTCGAACCGACCATGATTTTGATCATGTTTATAGCAGAGAATTGAGAGGAGATTTTGAAAATATGAAAACAGAAGAAAGATGATAAGTTGAGAAATGATAAGTTCGAACCTGGTTTGATGAAGAAACGGATTTCAAGTTTTTGAAATTCAAAGAGACATTTAAACACATTATGCGGATTCTGGATTATCATAAAGACCTGGGTTTTTTAATCGAATTGGCCTATCAAACTTTAATTAGATGTTGTAAATCATGTTTTCAGAACCTAATTAATTGATTAATCAACTCATTATCTATTAATTTGATTCTTGACATTTGGGTTGAAAACATCTACAGTGAATTAATCGATTGTTTTATGAAAGAATCGATTTGTATGGTACAGAATGTAATAAAAATATCACCAGTATTTAAATCGATTAAAACGTAAATGAATCGATTAATTTTGATCCTAAGTGTTTTTAGTTGATATAAATTTATTCTAATCGATTAAAACGACTAAACCAACATTCTCGAGAACAATTTAATCGATTATTTCGATATTTCAATCGATTAAAATGGTACTGTAAGTTATTTCAATCGATTAATATTGGTTTATATCAATTAAAACAATTAATTTAAATACACAGTAACCTGGTTTCGCAGCTCTGATCTTCAAGGGATTCCCGGACTTGTTCCTGCAAAACAAATTAAGAATTGTTCTGGTACCCTTTATAATTACTCGGTCCTGATCAGGTTATTTGAACGGAATTAATCTTTGGAACCCATTTCATTCTTCCTTTGGGTACTGCATATTTCTTAATTCTCGCAAGTATTTAACAGAGTGACCCTTTTTCATACAGTAAAAACATTTAATAAATGAAGATGAAACTGTTTTACTATATGCAAAATAATTTTTGAAAGCTCTGGTTTTCTTTCCAATGGTCGGTGTATAACCTATACCACCACGCTCAATAACTAACTTTTGGGAATCAAGTATCTTATCAAGATTATTCTTTCCTTGTGCTAATTTAGATGAAGTTTTTACTAGGTATGATACTTGTTTCGTAACTCAGGACGATTTTTGCAATCTTCAACATTACACATGCAATCAGTATTATTTTCTAATTCTAACTTTTCTTCATCAATTATTTTCTTTTCAAGAATAATGATCTTGTTTTCTAGTAACCTATTCATGCTTTTCAATTTTCTGTTTTCAGCTTCTAATTTCTTTACTACTTCATGTATTTCAAAGAAAGCATCTTGTAATGAGCTATAGTTTATAGATTCAGAACTTACACTCGGTTTTTGATGATTCCGAGTTGACCATCAAGCATATTTCGGTGCTTCTTCATAGGTCTTTTCAAGGATCTTCCACATTTGTGCAGCAGCTTGGCAGTGTGCAATCCCGAAAAGATCATCTCTCGTTAAGGGCGGATAAGATGATATTCTTGGCAATACAATCATCTTGGATTCTCGTTAGCAATATCGGTTTCCTGTTCAATAACATTCCAAGCATTTATACTAACAGATTCAATGAAGATTTTCATCCTTATTTTCCAATATAGGTAATCTGTTCCACTCAACAGTGGAGGTCTATCAATGCACGCTCCCTCAGAAAATGCCATGGATCGAAGTAACTTGATTAACTTTCAAGCACCTCGCTCTGATGCCAATTGTTAGAAAAGTAGTTTTAAATCAAGAGGGGGGGTGAATTGATTTTTGAAAGTTTTTCGCAATACACAGATTATCTAATTCGAAAATTAAGTTTCTAAAAATCTTTTTGAATTACCAAGCAATCAAACAATATAAGCGCAGCAACTGAAATTAAAGAGAGAAAGGTTAGGAAAGATTTCACCGGTAATTTTATACTGGTTCACCCAATACCAGGGCTACGTCCAGACTCCAGCCAAATTCCAGCTGGGTTCCACTAGAATAGATGTTTTACAGACTCACCCTCTTACACCTATTCTAACTCTCCACCAAGAATCGATTGAAACAAAGAAAGCTCAAACCGGATTACACCAATCCACAGTCAGTTTCTTCTTCAAAGAAATGCAAAGTGCCTCAAGAAAGATTTCAAAAGAAGTTCACAAAAACAGTTGTGTATCTTTCTTGAAAAATGCTAATAGTTGTTTGTATTGATTGCTTGAATTGTGTAAAAACTGATATGTTAAAAGTTCCAAGCAATTCTGTTTATAAAAGAGTATTTTCAAATCTGCTGCATTAATTAATCTGTTGAAAGTTTGTTTTAATCTGTTGAAATAGCCGTTACAATCTGTTAAAAGTCCTTTCAACCCATTAATGCGTTCTTGATCTTTAACAGAAAATGTTTTAGTTGATACGACCACGTTTTTATCAGTTAAAACGTTTTACAAACATTTTCTAAGTATAAAACAATCGATTGAATCACGTATTAATCGATTGATTTGTTTAAAAACCTTCTTATAAAACTTTCCAAGTTATTTTAGCTGATATAAAGTCGTTTCAATCGATTGAAAAACTGCACATATATTTTCAAGTCATTTTAATCGATTGAAAGTTCGTTTTAATCGATTGAAAAGATTTTCTAAGTTATTTTAATCAATTGAAATACGCTTTAATCGATTGAAACAGATCTGATCGGTCATAATTCAATTCTGATCGATCATATCCAACTCTGATCGGTCATAATCTCATTCTGATCGATCATCCTGACATCCAAAGTGATTTGAATCGATTGAAACGTGTTTTAATCGATTAAAATAATTCTGATCGCTCATATTTAAGATCTGATCGATTATATTGCATTCTGACCTATTATATTCGAATTCTAATCGGTCATAAAGAGTTTTAATCGATTAAAAGAAGTTTGTATCGATTAAAATATTGTAAAAACACTTTTTAAAACATTCTAAGTGTTTTAAATTGATTCTTTCAAACCTGTATCAGTTAATAACTTGTTTAAGAAAATTCTTTGCCAAAATGCTTTTGTTTTTGATTTGTTAAAAACTGTTTTTGAGGCATTTTGCAAGATGAGTGAAGAAGCTTTATGCAGTGGAAAAGGTAAAGTGGTTTTACCTAAGCTTTCTGTTTAGACACACTAAGTCTTCAGCTCCTTTGTTCTGAGTGACTTGTTTGACAGCTGCAGAGTTGACCCTTGACTTTATTTTTGACTTCATCAAATCAATGAGATCTTTGCTAGGATCACTTTCAGAGTGAGGGGCTGCCACAAAGCACCCTCTTTTTCTTTTAAGAAATAAAAAGAAAGCTTGCTTCGGAGGTTTAAATTCTCCCTCTCTACTTTCACCGCTTTAATTTTAAAATTATGCAATAGATATTAGGGCCATGTAGTCATAAATTTAAATTCCACAAAATAAAAGGGCAAAAGCGTGTTTTTCCAGTTTATTTATTAACAAAATAGTTGGCCTGTCATAGGGAACCCGAAAGGGGTGTCGTAAAGGAACTAACACTTCCTTTACACGTAACTAACTCCCTTACCCAACTCTGGTTCTAACGAATAAAGTTGGTTTTTCGAAAACCAATGCCTTTTAAACTCCTTTTCCGATGTTTCCGGTAAAAACATCGGTGGCGACTCCACAAAACCCTTCAAAAGTTAGTCCTTGGGTTAGCCCGGTTATCGGACAACCCAAGGACGCCCTTTCAAAAACCTCGCCCCTAGGTTAGCCCGGTTATCGGACAACCTAAAGGCGTTGTAACCACCAACAAAAAAACGTGAAAACAAGAGGGTCAAAACCATCGCGTCGCTCCGATCGCCTCCTTTTTTACGGCGGCGACAAATGGCGACTCCACTGGGGAAGCCTCGAGAGTTGATCCCATTTAGTGATGGGCCGGCTTAAAAATAAATAAACCAAGAAAATAACATTTTTGCCCTTAACTTGTATTATAACATGTTTTACGGTTTGGCTTTAATAATTGTTGCTTGTTTATACTTACGCAATTGTGTGAAATACAAACTGTACACAAACCCTTGCACACTACAGTTCCCTCTATACCCGGGGGCAAGTGAGAAATCCATAGGGAGTGGGTGGCAAGTACAGTTCGTTGTAGTGAGGGCCTTGAGCCCACCAGTGTGATCGGAAACCACCACTCAAGGTGATAACCTTCCTCTTTTGGCAACAAGACTGACTATGGCCTTAGTGCTAAGCATGGTCGGATGGCTGGAGAGTGGGGACCCTGTAATGGGGGCACCTTGGGGGCCTTAGCCTGGTGAGAACAGTTAGAACCAACCCTGGCCAATGCACTTTTCTGCAGGAAAACCGTACCTCGTGATAAAAACGAATTCTCGCCTGTTCGCGGATGACCGAATTGTGTGCGTATATGTTTGTTGCATTTGTCTGTTGCATAGCATAAACAAACAACAAAACAAAAAACACAAAAATATTTTCGCAAATAAACACCCTTATCTCGGACAGTCTGCCTTTTAGCTAGCCTGGTTTCAGGTTCTTTGTAAGCTAAGTAGCCACGCAGTTCCGACAGAAGAGATAAGGGACGCTAAATATTCTTTCGCATAAAGCCACATTTATCTCGGACAGTCTGCCTTTTAGCTAGCCTGATTTCAGGTTCTTTGTAAGCTAAGTAGCCACGCAGTTCCGACAGAAGAGATAAAAGGATATAAAATAAGCAAATAAACATCAAATAAAAATCAAAATAAAATCCGTTTCCATAAATAAGACCTGGTCCAAAAATGTTACACTCATAAAACATTCATTCTTCAAAAAAAATATACGCAATTAGCATACATCATGTAGAAAAACATGATAAATAGGAAAATAAACACTCACATTCATTCAAATAAGCATCCTTTTCATCAAACATGCATTCTGGTTTTAGAAATGGAGGGGACTAGTAGACAGCCAAAGAAGGTGGATATTCCCCGTTTCCATATTGAGAGGTTGGAACGGCTAAGCACGGCAATGCCATCAGAGGTCCGCGCTGACTTTGAAAAATCCTATGGACGGATTTTAGACCTGCTGAAGATCTGTGTCGATCAGGTGTACCTCAGGGCACTAATCCACTTCTGGAATTCCAATCTGCGATGCTTCGAAATTCCGCAGTTCGACATGGTGCCCACCTTAGAGGAGTATGAGACCATGTTGAAGTGACCCAAATCAGCCGGGGTCCATGTCCGCCACGAGGCATACACTCCTGCAGCACCAGTCGCTGCCCTTATTCAACTACCATTCCGGCAGAGTACCCTGATAAGGAAGGGGAACGCCCAGGGTTGGAAAGTCTCGATGTTAGAAGACCACCTGTCCTATCTGGTTGAAAGGGCAGAGTGGGTCGCCTTCAAGAAAACCCTGGCACTTATCATTTTTGGAACGATCTTGTTCCCCTTCCACTTCAACACAGTAGATCAAGCCGTCATGGACGCCTTCTTCGCCTGGGACGTGAACTCAAAGAGTCCCTTGCCTGCAATCCTTGCCGATACCTTACTCTCGGTGGAATTTTGCCACCAGAAGCAAGGAAAAATACTCCGTTGCTGCTCTTCATTACTATTTGTGTGGAGCGCCACACACCTTTACGCCTCCAGCCACATGGGGATATTCCTCGACCCTTTAAGGAGCTTCTCCAAGATCCCCCTCCAACGACGCCTGACTTCAGAATGGAGGGACGAGTGGGAACGAAAGGACGCCAACAGTTTATCCTGGGTCTGCCCTTGGTTCCGACCCGGCCCATTTCTCATCAAATGCGGGGACTATCCGAGCGTACCCTTGATAGGACTCAGGGGTTGCATAGCCTACTCACCTAGAGTAGCTATGAGGCAGCTCATGAGGACCCAAACTACTATCTCTCGGGGGGAACTCGGAGGACTGTGTTTCTTTGGAGACCCGTGCACAATCGCCAACTCACTAGCTGTGAGAAAAGCATGGGAGAGGCCAGTCTATATGGGGGACAGAGAGCTAGGAAAAGCTCGGGTGGCTGTCACCAGTGACTACGATGCGTGGAGA
This sequence comes from Sphenostylis stenocarpa, assembly GCA_963425845.1. Taxonomy (NCBI): domain Eukaryota; kingdom Viridiplantae; phylum Streptophyta; class Magnoliopsida; order Fabales; family Fabaceae; genus Sphenostylis; species Sphenostylis stenocarpa. Next base: position 22,622,926 of record OY731404.1, on the reverse strand, counting down.
AAGAGAAGAGGGATGGATCAACCATCCACCACACCCACTACAAGCGCCAATAATGAAGGGTTGCAGGCTCAAATTGATGCCTTGACCCAGAGGATAGAAATCATGGGAGCCCAGATGAGGGCCCTTGAAGAGAGAGAACAAGAATCTATCCTCACAATAGACGGTATGCAAAGGCAAGGCAAGAAAAAGGATCATGAAATAGAGCGCCTCAAGGACCAGTGTGCTGACTCCAATGAATAAGCTATCCGAGCATCCAAAACTGCCAGAACCAGTTCGGATAGCCAACTCCAAGAGATAACGGCCAAGTCAGCACACCTTGAGGCCGAATCAACAAAACAGGCTCAAACGATCAAGGAGTTGTCGCAAGAACTCACCAAGACTCGGTTAGATATCCGCCAAGAGCGAGAGGCCAATCGGAGACTCAACAGAAGTCTCGCTGAGCTACACTGCAAAGAAAAAGACGGGCTAGCTCAGTACGGCCAAGTACTACAAGAGAAAGACCGAGCCATTGCGAAGCTCGATGAACTACAAGCCTTGGTCGTTCATCAAGAGGCGAAGATCAAAGAGGCTCAGCAGTATAGTGAAGACATGAGCCAGGCGGTCCGCAAGCAAAGCGAAGCACTTGCTCGTCACGTCCGGGAAGCCGAGAGAGAACTACAGAGGGATCAAGACCCGCCTGTGGGTTTCTTTAAGGTTTTCCGTTTTTGCCAAAAGTTGCTTCGCAGTATAGAATAGGGGAATGTACACCTTCTGTCGAATAAATAAAATCTTCTTCTTTATTCAATGACTGTCTACTTACATGCATAAGCATTCACTTGCATATTTAATTTCCCCTCCTTCGCACTTAATAAATAAGATAATAAAAAGGAAGGATTAACTAACACGTCTTCCCAAATCAGAAGAATGGAGAGAAAGCCACTCCTAATAAAGGTTACCCCAACGGTCGACTCGCCACAAGAGGGAAATAAGCCTCGGCCGTTGGTCCTCAAGAATAAAGAAGAGGGGGCAAGGACACCAGTGCGATTATTTATGCCACGTCCTTTCCCTTACGAAACAAATAAAGTTGTACCGTGGAGATATGGGGAATCTTCACCAATAAAAGAAGAAATAACGAATATAGCCGGCATTGGGTGCACGACTAGAAGTGGAAGAATCTACTCCCCCAAGGACACATAGGAAGATGTCCTCAAGAATAAAGGAAAAAATAAAAAGACCGAAGAAGAAAAAGAAAATAAAGAATCCAAGGAGGAGACAGAGGAATTACTCCAGTTTATAAGGCAAAGTGAGTATTCCATTATAGACCAGCTCAATCGTACACCTGCAAAGATAACGTTATTATCCCTGATAATGAGCTCGGAACCGCACAGAATTGCCCTGCTGAAGGTCTTGAGCGAAGCGCATGTACCTCATACAATATCCCAAGAAAAGGTCGAGAGGATCGTTGGTCACATCACGGAAAGCGATCACCTCACCTTCACAGAGGAAGAACTCCCCCTGGAGGGGTCAAAACACAACAAGCCCTTGCACATCTCAAGTGCAAGGAGTACCTCATCGCCAAAGTTCTTGTGGATAACGGGTCATCCTTGAATGTGATGCCCAAGTGCACACTGGACAAGTTAACTATCCAAGGAACCCGTCTGCGCCCAAGCAGCACCATCGTTCGAGCCTTCGACGGATCCAAACGAGAAGTAGTGGGGGAGGTCAATTTGCCAATCCAAGTTGGACCCACTATCTTCGACGTCGATTTCCATGTAATGGATATTACTCCAGCATATAGCTGTCTCCTCGGCAGGCCTTGGATTCATGACGCTAAGGCAGTACCTTCAACGCTCCACCAGAAAGTCAAGTTCATAGTGGACGACAAATTGGTCACGGTCCAAGCAGAAGACGACATTTTGATCAGTGGACCGTCCACCCAGCCTTATGTGGATGCGGCTGAAGAGGCCCTTGAAACATCTTTTCAAGCGCTCGAAATTGCCAGCATAGAGCGACTTCCCAAAAATACAAAGGTAGCCTGCATGATGTTGAAGCATGGTTACCATCCTGGCCAAGGACTGGGGACAGATTCCCAAGGCATGAGGGAACCCCCAGAATTCAAAGACAATCCTTTCAAGTATGGCCTAGGATATGACCCTACTAAGGGCTGAGCAGAAAAAAGAAAAGGAAATCCCTCCTCCGCACACTCAAGCAAATTTTCTGGAGTGGAGGGGTGCAAGCGTCAAGAGTCACCTTAGTCATTAGGAAATCTTTTTCTTCGTTTAAGGGATGTAAACCCCATGATTGTTAGAGATTATCACCCGGGGCGAGCCCGACCCCCGGGCATCTTAGGGCACATATTCCCTTATTAATTAATAAAGAATGATTCTTACTATCTGCTTCTCTTCTTTCTATTTCTGACTAGACCACATAAATAACCCTTTCTAAGTAAACAAAAAAGAAGAAGAATAAAAAGTGCATCCAAATGATCAACATTTACCATTGTTATTATCGTCAAGCTAGTTGATTAGAAGCACATAAAAATAAAGACTTCACCTCATCCATAAAGAAAGTCATGCTTCGCCAATATTGTGAACAAAAATAAATCCACAAAAAAAAAAGCCCAGAGAAGCCAAAGGCCAAAGAAAAGGGCAAATTACCCGGTAGGAAACCCACTAAGGGGGCTACGCAAAAGATAGGGTTGACCCAGTAGGATACCCGAACAACAATAAAGGGTAGCCTAGGCAAAAGTTAGGGTTACAAAATAAGGTCTGCTAGGATTCTCCGAAAACTACAAAAAGAGGGAACCTAGACAAAAGTTAGGGCCAAGCACAATATCCTGGTTCGAAAACCCAAAGGGCGATCTAGGGAAATCAGCTAGCCATTAAAAAGCAATAGGAATAAAACCAAAAGGCGCAAATACAAAAGAAAAGGAAACTGTTTGCTTAGACAAAAGCTTAAACACCTAAGCTTAACCCTAGCCAGCCATTCTTACAAAACCCTTTATCAATAAAAATTAACCCTCTAAAACACAAACCATTGATTTTTACCTCTTTACTTCTTTTCTCTTGACCCTCACAACAATATTCTAATAATTAATTTGGGAATATGGAGGCGTATAGTCAACAAGAGGATTGAAATCCCTAAAGCGAAGAAAAAGGGACACTACATGACAAAGAGTACTCTACAAAAAGAAAAAAGGAAAATAGAAAGAAAAGAGGAAAAACAAAATGACTCTTCGGTCACAAGAAGTCCGGCATGGTACAACAAGTATGAAAGCACAAGATCAGAGGGCACTCAGCGCTACAAGACACGTCAGTTAAATCCTTCTGAAAATTTAATCAAAGTAGGCATTATAGGACATCAAACATAAAAACATTGCATGCATAAAATGTTTTTGAACCAGGTCCTATTTTCTCTTTAAAAAAAAAAACTAAGTGTAAAAAGACGTACGCTCAAGAAAAAAGCCAAAATCCTAAATCGCGAGAAAAAAGAGATAAAACCGCGAGAAAAAGGCAGGATTATGACAAGCCATCACCTGAACCAACAAAGTTTCGACTACCAAATCAGAGTCGAACAAAAAACAAAGAAAATCTCGGCCAGTCAGCAAGAGTCGAACAAAAGCAAAGAATCCCTAGCAACCAACAAAGCTGGAAGAAACACAAAATCCCCGGCACAGTCCGGATGACCATTCAAAGAGGTCCAAGTACATCTACCAACACAAAAATCACTCCCCAAGGAGTCGGCGCATGAGCTACCCGAGCAGTAAGCCGCCACTACCACCAGTCCTACGCAGTGGACTGTACCAACCTGATAGGGGGTTCATACCTATTAATCAGCACACAAGGAGTGTCTGATCGGCGCATGAGCCACCCGAGCAGTAAGCCGCCACTACCACCAATCCTACGCAGCGGACTGTACCAGCCTGATAGGGGGTTTATACCTATCAACCTGCGCACGCATTGCGCCTGATCTGCGCTCGAGACAGATCAGTAAGTCGCATTACCAGCCTGATGGGGGGTTCATACCCATCCAGTCCCACACAACGGACTGCAACTACCAGCCTGATGAAGGATTTATACCCATCAATCGAAGGATCGGCTACCGACAGAAGGAGTATCCGGAGGTTCCACCACGTGTTAACCAAAGGGATCGACTATGTCAGAAGTAGTATCCTGGAGGTGCACAAGACAAATTTTCCCCAGAAGATCAACCGCCACAAGACGGGACATCCGAAGGGTAGCCGGGCAAGAGGGTCAAATCCTTTACCTTCCTGTCAATCTGTCTGGCACAACAGGCCAACAGCCGACTAGTCAGATAAAGGGGGGGGGCAGTTGTAGACCCCAAATCTTGCCCGACCTCCAAATAAAGAGTAGAAGACCTCCTATTCGATGATGGACGAAGCCTAAAAAGCCACTAGGAGAGACTATTAGGCCCCATACTAGGATAGGAGGGATTTTTCTGTGCAAAAAATAAGGTTTCTCGCCTTTTTGGGACGAGATCGCCGTCTCGAAATCGAGACCGCCGTCTCGCCTCATGCAAGTGGCGAGACCGCCATCTCGTTTGACTAGACGGCGGTCTCGCCACCAGCAAATGGCGAGACGGCGGTCTCGCTTTTCAGGAGGGCGTTCTCGCCACCTGCGAAGGGGGAGACGGCGGTCTCGTTTGGCGAGACGGTGGTCTCGACCCTGTCAGATGAGAACGACGGTCTCGACCTATCAGGCGCGAAAACCTATAAATAGGGAGCTTCATTCCCTCATTTCTAGACACCACACACAGCTTTGCTCTCCCTTCTCTCTAGATCTTCTCTCTAGAATCCCTCCGACGCATTTCCGGAGCTTCTGAGTGCCTTTGTGAGCATTTTTCGGCGTCTAGAAAAGTTTCCAGCGCTGTGTAGAGTGAAGGGCTGCCACAAAGCACCCTCTTTTTTTTTTTAAGAAATAAAAAGAAAGCTTGCTTCGGAGGTTTAAATTCTCCCTCTCTACTTTCACCGCTTTAATTTTAAAATTATGCAATAGATATTAGGGCCATGTAGTCATAAATTTAAATTCCGCAAAATAAAAGGGCAAAAGCGTGCTTTTCCGGTTTATTTATTAACAAAATAGCTGGCTTGTCATAGGGAACCCGAAAGGGGCGTCGTAAAGGAACTAACATTTCCTTTACACATAACTAACTCCCTTACCCAACTCTGGTTCTAACGACCAAAGTTGGTTTTTCGAAAACCAACGCCTTTTAAACTCCTTTTCCGATGTTTTCGGTAAAAACATCGGTGGCGACTCCACAGAACCCTTCAAAAATTAGTCCTTGGGTTAGCCCGGTTATCGGACAACCCAAGGACGCCCTTTCGAAAACCTCGCCCCTAGGTTAGCCCGGTTATCGGACAACCTAAAGGCGTTGTAACCACCAACAAAAAAAACGCGAAAATAAGAGGGTCGAAACCATTGCGTCGCTCCGACCGCCTCCTTTTTTACGGCGGCGACACTCAGTCTCGGTGATCTTGTTTTCAATCACAAACTTGGAGCTAGTCTCCTTATATGCATGAATGCTTTTCGTATTTTGTTATTTATCTGAAGTAATTTTTATTTCTTTCATTTTTTATCTTGACAAAGTCATTTTGTGTGACTACTTGTGCGTGGATACCCTAAATGCAATCTATTCTTTTTTATCTTTGATTGATGCATCTGGAAAAGTGACTGGCATTCTCCTGCTGGACTTTTTATGATTATGATGAAGGGCCCCTCTCTTTTATTCATTTTTTGGTTTAGCCCTATCTTTTGCCTAGACTGCCCTTTTGGGGTTTTCGGTCTAGCGGGTTGCCTTAATTTTTGCATAAGATATCTTAGCGGGCTTTTTCCTTTTTTATGAATGCCCTAACTTTTGCCTAGAGCTCCCTTTGCAGGTTTTCGATCTAGCGGGCTACCCTAACTTTTGCCTAAGAATCTCCTAGCAGGCATTATTTTTTATTTTTATTTTTTCTCATTTCTCTTTTTTTTTTTTGAGAGAAAGGACCTTATGCATGTATGCAATGTTCGTGATATGCATCCTATAATACTATTTCAATTAATTTTTCAAAAGGATTAACCAATGTGCTTTTACTTCTGATGAGCTTCTGACGTTATGTGCTTTCGTCGATATGATACGCTGTACCGATTTTGCCGTCTCGATTTTTTCATGACTGAAGAATGAATGTGTTGATTGTAGAGCGACTTGCCATGTCAGTGTGCCCCTCCCTTTCCTTGGTGATGTCAATCCTCCTATTGATTACTATCTCCACATTTCCCTACTACTTACTAGAGTGTCGTAGTGGTAAGGGTCAAGAGAAAAGAAGGAAGAGGATATTTATTTCAAAGGCTTGTGTTTTAGAAGTGTTTCATTTTGACAAAAGATGGTTTTTGTAAGCACGGCTAGCCAAGGTTGGTTAGAGTGTTTAGGCTAATTTAAACAAATGTTTTGTTTATGGAGTGTCGTCTTATTCTATGGCGCTTGCTATGACTGATTGGCTTCCCTAGTCCGCCCTTTGGGTTTTCAGTCTAGGATGTTGTGTTTTGTTTTGTTATAACTTTTGTCTAGGTTTATTTTTTCTTGCTTTGGGAAACCTAGCAGACTTTATTTTGTAACCCTAATTTTTGCCTAGGCTACCCTTTATGGTTGTTAGGGTTTCCTAGCAGGTTTACCCTAACTTTTGCGTAGCCCCCTTTGGTGGGTTTCCTACCGGGTATCTTGCCCTCTCTTTTTGGCCTTTGGCTTCTATGGGCTTCTTTTGATTTTCTTTTCTCTTTGCACAACATTGGCGAAACACAACTTTATTATGATGAGATGGAACCTTATCTTGTGTTTCTAGTCAATCAGTGATGATAGATTTGACTTTTATTTTGGTCAATGGCGCAGTTTGATTACTTTGACATGTTTTGAAAATGTTTGCTTAAACATGGTTATTAATGAGGTTTAGATATGAATAGCAAGAAGAGAAGTAGATATTAAGAATGACATTCTTTGTAATTAATAGGGAAATATGTGTCCTACAATGCTCGGGGGTCGGACTAGCCCCGAGGAGTAATCTCTAATAGTCATTGGATTTACAAACCCTAAGAATCAGAAGGAGAACACCTAATGACTAAAGTCACTTTTGACGCCTGAACCCCTCTATTTGGGAAAATCCGATTCAAGGTGTGGAGGGGAGACTTCCCTTTTCTCCGTGCAGCTTGATCCTTTGTAGGGTAATGCTTTAAAGGATTGTCTTTAAAATCTGGTGGCTCCCTTATTCCTTGAGAGTTTCTAATGAGCCCTTGGTTTGGGCGGCATCCATATTTCCTCATCATGTGGGTCAGCATCATATTGTTGGGGAAGTCATTTCATATTGGCAAAAGATATCTCAAAGGTCCTCTTCAGCCGCTTTCATTCAAGGTAGGGCAGACGACTTGCTGATCTGAATGTCGTCTTTAGCTCGAACCATGACGAGCTTGTCGCCTACCGTGAGTTTGTCTCTTTGGCGGAGCGTTGAAGAACTGCCTCAGCGTCGTGAATCCAAAGTCTATTCAATTTCCTTTTTGGATTATGTTTCTCTTCGATCTTATTATTTTTCCTTTATTCTTGGGAGCATTGTCTTGTAGCTCCTCGGGGGAGTAGATTCTTCTACTTCTAATCCTGCCCCCCAATACCCGCTATGCTGGAGATATCCTTGTTAATGGGCGATGTTTTTGGTATCTCCACGGTACAACTTTATTCGATTCGAGACATCAACAAATGTAACAGCATCCTTGCCCCCTCGGAAAGCTCGGGTGGCTGTCACCAGTGACTATGAGGCATGGAGAAATAGAAGAGGAGTGGCTCAATCATCCACCACACCTACCACGAGCGCCAAAAATGAAGGGCTGCAGACTCAACTCGACGCCTTGACCCAGAGGATAGAGATCATGGGAGCCCAGATGAGGGCCCTTTAGGAAAAAGAGCAAGAATCTATCATCACGATTGATGGTCTGCGAAGGCAAGGCAAGAAAAAGGATCATGAAATAGAGCGCCTCAAGGACCAATGTGCCGACGCTAAAGAACAAGCTATCCGAACATCCAAAACTGCCAGAACCAGTTCGGATAGCCAACTGCAAGAGATAACCGCCAAAACGCCACACCTTGAGGCAGAATCAGCTAAGCAGGCTCAAACGATCAAGGAGTTGTCGGAAGGGCTCCTCAAGGCTCGGTTAGACATCCGCCAAGAGCGAGAGGCCAACAGGAGACTCACCAAAAGTCTCTCTGAGCTACGCCACAAAGAAAAAGAAGGGCTAGCTCAGTATGGCCAAGTACTTCAAGAGAAAGACCGAGCCGTTGAAAAGCTCAATGAACTACAAGCCTTGGTCGTTCATCAAGAGGCGAAGATCAAAGAGGCTCAACAGTACAGTGAAGATATGAGCCAGGCGGTCCGCAAACAAAGCGAAGCACTTGCTCGTCATGTCCGGGAAGTTGAAACGGAACTACAGAGGAATCAAGACCCTCCTGTGGGTTTCTTTAAAGTTTTCTGCTTTTGCCAAAAGTTGCTTCGCAGTATAGAATAGGGGAATGTACACCTTTTGAATAAATAAAATTCCTCTTTTGGTTCAATGACTGTCTACTTGCATGCATAAGCATTCATTCGCATATTTTAAATTTCCCCTCCTTCACGCCTAATAAATAAAGATAATAAAAAGGAAGGATTAAGTAACACGTCTCCTAACTCAGAAGAATGGAGAAAAAGCCACTCCTAATAAAGCTCACCCCAACGGTCGACTCGTCGTAAGAGGAAAATAAGCCTCGACCGTTGGTCCTCAAGAGTAAAGAAGAGGGGGCCAGGACGCCAGTGCGACTATTTATGCCACGTCCTTTCCCCTACGAGTCAAATAGAGTTGTACCGTGGAGATATGGGGAATCTTCACCAATAAAAGAAGAAATAACAAACATAGCCGGCATTGGGGGCACAACTAGAAGTGGAAGAATCTACTCCCCCAAGGACACACAAGAAGATGTCCTCCAGAATAAAGGAAAAAATAAAAAGACCGAAGAAGAAAAAGAAAATAAGGAATCCAAGGAGGAGACAGAGGAATTACTCCAGTTTATAAGACAGAGTGAGTATTCCATTATAGACCAGCTCAATCGCACACCTGCAAAGATCACGTTGCTATCTTTGATAATGAGCTCGGAATCGCACCGGAACGCCCTGCTGAAGGTCTTGAGCGAGGCGCATGTACCTCACACAATATCCCAAGAAAAGGTCGAGAGGATCGTCGGTCACATCACGACAAACGATCACCTCACCTTCACAGAGGAAGAACTCCCCCTAGAGGGGTCAAACCACAACAAGCCCTTGCATATCTCAGTTAAATGCAAGGAGTACCTCATCGCCAAAGTTCCTGTGGATAACGGGTCATCCTTGAACGTGATGCCCAAGTGCACACTGGATAAGTTGACTATCCAAGGAACCCGTCTGTGCCCAAGCAGCACCATCGTTCGAGCCTTCGACGGATCCAAACGAGAAGTAGTGGGGGAGGTCAATTTGCCAATTCAAGTCGGACCCACTATCTTCAACGTCGATTTCCATGTGATGGACATTACTCCAGCATACAACTGTCTCCTCGGCAGGCCTTGGATTCATGATGCTAAGGCAGTACCTTCGACGCTCCACCAGAAAGTCAAGTTCATAGTGGGCGACAAACTGGTCACGGTCCAAGCAGAAGACGATATCCTGATCAGTGGACCGTCCGCCCAACCTTATGTGGATGCGGCCGAAGAGGCCCTTGAAACATCTTTTCAAGCGCTCGAAATTGCCAGCATAGAGCGACTTCCCAGAAGCACAAAGGTAGCCCGCATGATGTTGAAGCACGATTACCATCCTGGCCAAGGACTGGGGGCAGATTCCCAAGGCATGAGGGAACCCCCAGAATTCAAAGACAATCCTTGCAAGTATGGCCTAGGATATAACCCTACTAAGGCCCGAGCAGAAAGGAGAAAAGGGAAGTCTCCCCTCCGCACACTCAAGCAAATTATCCGAAGTGGAGGGGTGCAAGCATCAAGAGCCACTCTAGTCATTAGGAAATCTTTTTCTTTGTTTCAGGGATATAAACCCCATGATTGTTAGAGACTATCCCCCGGGGCGAGCCCGACCCCCGGGCATTTTAGGGCACATATTCCCTTATTAATTAATAAAGAATGGTTCTTTCTATCTACTTCTCTTCTTTCTACTTCTGACTAGACCACGTGAATAACCATGTCTAAGTAAACATAAAAAAAAAGAAGAAGAATAAAAAGCGCTTCCAAATAATCAACATTTACCATTACTATTGCCATCAAGCTAGTTGATTAGAAGCACATAAGAATAAGGCTTCACTTCACCCATAAAGAAAGTCATGCTTTGCCAATACTGTGAACAAAAAATAAATCCACAAAAGAAAAACCCAAAGAAGCCAAAGGCCAAAGAAAAGGGCAAATTACCCGGTAGGAAACCCACTAAGGGGGCTACACAAAAGATAGGGTCGACCCGGTAGGATACCCGAACAACAATAAAGGGTAGCCTAGGCAAAAGTTAGGGTTACAAATAAGGTCCGTTAGGATTTCTCCAAAAATTTATAAAGGAAGGAACCTAGACAAAAGTTAGGGCCAACACACAGTATCCTAGTTCAAAAACCCAAAGGGCGATCTAGGGAAATCAGCTAGCCATTTAAAAAACAATGGAAATAAAACCAAAGAGCGCAAATACAAAAAGAAAGGAACATCGGACTGCAACTACCAGCCTGATGGGGGGTTCATACCCATCCAGTCCCACACAACGGACTGCAACTACCAGCCTGATGGGGGGTTCATACCCATCAACCGAAGGATCGGCTACCGTCAGAAGGAGTATCCTGAGGTTTTACCACGTGTCCACCGAAGGGATCGACTACCGTCAGAAGGAGTATCCCGGAAGTGCACGAATACACAATTTTCCCCAGAAGATCACCCGCCGCATAGACGGAACATCTGAAGGGCAACCGGGCAAGAGGGTCAACTCCTTTACCTTCCTGTCAATCTGTCTGGCACAACAGACCAACAGTTGACTAGTCAGGTAAAGGGGGGGCAGCTGTAGACCCCAAATCTTGCCCGACCTCCAAATAAAGAGTAGAAGACCTCCTATTTGAAGATGGACGAAGCCTAACAAGCCATTAGGAGAGACTATTAGGCCCCATACTAGGATAGGAGGGAGTTTCTGCGCAAAAAATAAGTTTTCTCACCTTGTTGAGATGAGAACGCCGTCTGGATTTCCCAAATCGCCGTCTCGCCACCTGCAAAGGGCAAGACGGAGGTCTCGTTTCCCCAGACGGCGGTCTCACCGCGTTTGCCAGGTCGAGACGGCGGTCTCGACCCTGTCAGACGAGACCGGCGGTCTCGCCACTACCAGGCGCGAAAACCTATAAATAGGGGTCCTCCCCCCCTCATTTCCACACACCACAAGCTTCTAGCTCTCCCTTCTCTCTAAAACTTCTCTCTAGAATCCCTCCGACGCATTTCCGAAGTTTCTGAGTGCCTTTGAGAGCGTTTTTTCAGCGTCTAGAAGAGTTTCAGACGTCTTGTAGAGTGAAGGGCTGCCAAAAAGCACCCTCTTTTTAAAGAGAAATAACAAAGAAAGCTTGCTTCGGAGGTTCAAATTCACTCTCTCTACTTTTTACTGCTTTATTTTTATTATGCAATAGATTAGGGCCATGTAGTCATCATTTTAAATTCCGCACAATAAAAAGGGCAAAAGAGTATTTTCCAGATTATTTATTAACATAAAAAGCTGGCCTATCATAGGGAACCCGAAAGGGGCGTAGTAAAGGAACTAATACTTCCTTTACCACGTAACTAACTCCCTTACCCAACTTTGGTTCTAATGACCAAAGTTGGTTTTCGAAAAGCAACGCCTTTTAAACCTTTTTCGATGTTTCCGGTAAAAACATCGGTGGCGACTCCATAGAACCCAAAATAAATAAAGTCCTTGGGTTAGCCCGGTTATCGGACAACCCAATGACACCTTTCAAAAACCTCGCCCCTAGGTTAGCCCAGTTATCGGACAACCAAAAGGCGTTGTAACCACACATAAATAACGCGAAAAACAAAAGGGTCGAAAAAACCATCGCGTCGCTCCGACCGACCTTCTCTCTCTTTTGAGACGGCGACGACAATTATGAAAAGATTTTTTGAGATTTTTAAAATTTTATCTATGGTTGTATGATTATGCAATGCGACAAACAAAATGCAACAAACAAATGCACAGACAATTCACTCATCTGCGAACCGTGAGATGACGTTTTTATCACGAGGTAGGGGTCTCCTACAGAAGAGTGCATATTCAGAGTAGTTCTAATTTTCCTCACCAAGGCTAGGCCCCAAAGTGCCCCCATTATAGGGTCCCCACTCTCCAGCCTTCCGACCATGCATGACACTAAGGCCTTAGTCAGTCTTTGTGCCAAAAGAGGAAGGTTATCACCTTGAGTGGTGGTTTTCGACCATACCGGTGGGCTCATGGACCTCACTATGGCAAATCGTACCTGCCACCCACTCCCTATGGATTTCCCACTTGCCCCCGGGTATAGGGGGAACTGTTGTGTGCAAGGCTTTGTATATAGTTTGTATTTCAAACAATTTCATAAAATAAACAAACAACAGTTATTAAAGCCAAGCATGTTATAAAACAAGGCAGGGTAAAGGAAAAATATTTAAGTCCTTTATTTATCAAACTGGTCCATCACTAAATGGGATCAACTCTCTAGCTTCCCTGGTGAAGTCGCCATCTGTCGTCGTCGTCAAAAGAGGTGGTCGGAGCGATGCGATGGTTTGGCTTTGGCTCGCGTTTTTAAAAAATTTTGTTACAACGCCTTTAGGTTGTCCGATAACCGGGCTGGACCTTGTTAGATATTGTTTAGATATTATTTAATATTGTTAAGATATTGTTAGATATTGGTAACCACAATATCAAACAATATCTTCTGTTTATTCTGTTACTTTCAGTTACTCTTTTAGTTGTATCTCTCTACTATAAATAGACCACCCTATGTGTGATTTATACACAAGGGAAATTAATTCCAAACCCTATTTTCTCTATATTCAACATGGTATCTAGAGCTTAAGGTTATCTTGAATTTTTTTTTCCGCCTTTTGTCCACTGTTGAAGCCGCCCCACCGCTGCTGGTAAACTGATCCTCCACATCAGAAAAGAATTATCTTTGTCATTGAATTTTATTTGGTAGTGTGAAAGTGCATGTTTAGGAAAGTTCTGGCAAGGAAAGACTTGGTATTTAAGTGTGTCCATTAGTGACCCACCTCTCTTTCCTGGGAACCTACCTAGTGTACTAGTTCACGTTACTGTCACCGCTACCGCTGGAGCAGTCACCGGGTCCACCGTTGTCGGAGAATTCGCCGGAGTTTCATATTTTTTTACCGGTGACATATGATTTAGCTTGTCTCGGTCAGGTGACCACCGTGCCATTGAGATGACCACTATCGGAGTTGGTCGTCCCATTGTCTCCTGCACCGTTTAGTCTTGGCGAACTTATTTTTAGTATTCTCATTTTGGATTGTTTTAGGGTTTGTTCTCCCGCTCTTCATGACTTCTTCCACTATTTCCAATTTTGTTAACGATTCTTTTGTGTTGACATCCCATCGTGATGACCAGGCTCGCCCTCGCAAACAGGAAAAAGGGCGTCCTAAGTGTGAACATTGTGGCAAGCTAGGTCACAAGATTAACAAGTGTTATACATTACACGGTCGTCCTCCTCAGTCTGTTGTAGTTGTTCAGACCAATCTTTCCCCACCTTTATCTGTAGGGATCTTCCTTCTTCTGTTGCATCCGACATGTCTGCTATGTTCAACAAATTTCTCGAATGGTATAAGGATCAACAGTCTTCTAGTTCCACTATATCTGTCACACATACAAATACATATTTTGCTGGTCTGACCCAATCATTTTCTCCTAGTCCTTGGGTTTTTGATTCAGGAGTCACTGATCATATTACTGGTAACAAATCTTTGCTCTCCTCTTTATCCTCTCCTAATCATTTACCTTCTGTTACACTGGCTGATGACTCTAGAGTATCATCTCATGGTGTTGGAACGGTTAAACTTTTTCCTTCTTTAACCATTGATAATGTTCTTTATGTCCCTGGGTCTCCTTTTAACCTGTTGTCCATCGATCGTCTAACTCGTTCTCTTGATTGTGTTGTTACTTTTACCAACAATTTCGTGTGTTTACGGGACCGAAGTTCAAAACAGGTGATTGGCACAGGATGTGAGTCTCATGGTCTTTATTATCTCCGTCCCTCTACACATGTTAGTACAGTTATGGAGTCTCCCTCTCTTCTTCATGCTCAGTTAGGTCATCCAAGTCTTGCCAAGTTACAGAAACTTGTCCCTGCCTTGTCCAACTTATCTAGTTTGGCGTGTGAGTCATGTCAATTAGGCAAGCATAGTCGTACTTCCTTTCCTCGTAGTTTCACACATGGTGCTTCGTCCCCTTTTGCCGTGGTTCACTCTAACATTTGGGGACCTAGCCGCGTTGAGTCTACTTTAGGTTTTAAATACTTTTTTACTTTCATTGATGATTATTCCAGATGCACTTGGTTATTTTTGATGAAAAATCGTTCTGAATTATTTCATATCTTTCAAACTTTTTTTAATGAAATTCAAACTCAGTTCGGTGTTTCTATTAGAGTTTTGCGTAGTGATAATGGCCGTGAATATCTTTCTCATTCTTTTAAACAATTCATGGCTTCTCACGGTATTTTGCATCAAATTTCTTGTGCTTATACACCTCAACAAAATGGTGTAGCTGAACGTAAAAATAGACATCTTATTGAAACAACTCGCACACTTTTAATTCATGGAGATGTTCCTCAACATTTTTGGGGTGATGCTCTTCTTACTGCATGTTATCTCATTAATCGCATGCCTTCTTCGGTTTTAGATAATAAAATACCTCATTCCATTTTATTCCCTCATGAACCACTTCATCCTTTACCTCTGAAAGTTTTCGGGTCTACATGTTTTGTTCATAATTTCAGTTCTGGTCTAGACAAGCTTTCTCCTAGATCACATAAATGTGTTTTCTTAGGGTTTACAAGATCACAAAAAGGATACAAATGTTTTTCCCCTTCTCTTAACCGTTATTTTGTGTCAAAAGATGTCACCTTTGATGAGTTGTCTCTTTATTTTAAAAGTCAAACTTCACCTTTGTCTCCATCCAATCTTGTCAACACTCCTAATACATTTAATGTTCCTGTTGTTTGTGACCCTCTAACTGTGTCTTCTTCACCATTAGTTCCTGCTCTGCAGTTAGCTTCTTCTCCACTGCCTCTTCAGTTTTATAGTTGTCGAAACCAATCACAACCACCACCATGTGACTCTACTCAAGTGCCAACTACTCTGTCTCCTCCGGATCTGACACATGAGTCTGACCTTCCCATTGCCCTCCGAAAAGGTATTCGTTCTACACGTAATCCCTCTCCCCATTATATTGCTTTGAGTTATCATTGACTGTCATTACCTTTTTATACATGTCTTTCCTCTATTTCTTCTGCGACCATTCCAAAAACTGTCCGTGAAGCTTTAGCCCATCCTGGTTGGCGTCAGGCCATGTTAGATGAACTAAGTGCTCTTCATAATAGTGGAACTTGGGAATTGGTCCCATTACCGTCTGGAAAATCTGTTGTTGGTTGCAGGTGGGTGTTTGCTATCAAAGTTGGACCTGATGGTACTATTGATCGCCTCAAAGCTCGTCTTGTGGCCAAAGGATATACTCAAATTTTTGGGTTGGATTATGGAGATACCTTTTCCCCTGTGGCAAAGATGGCTTCTGTTCGTTTATTTATCGCCATGGCTGATCTTCAACAATGGCCTCTTTATCAACTGGATGTTAAAAACACTTTCCTCAATGGTGATTTGCAAGAAGAAATATATATGGAGCAACCTCCTGGGTTTATTGCTCAGGGGGAGTCTTCTGGGATGGTATGTCGTCTTCGCAAATCCCTATATGGCCTAAAACAGTCTCCTAGGGCTTGGTTTGGAAAGTTTAGCAAGGTTGTTCAACAATTTGGTATGACTCGGTGTGAATCAGATCATTCTGTCTTTTATCGACACTCGAGTACTGGATATGTTTACTTGATAGTATATGTTGATGACATTGTTCTTACAGGTAGTGACAACCATGGCATCTCTCAGTTGAAACAACATCTCTGTCACCATTTTTAGACCAAAGATCTTGGCAAACTTAGATATTTCTTGGGTATTGAGGTAGCACAGTCCAATGATGGTATTGTTATATCTCAGAGGAAGTATGCCATAAATATTTTGGAGGAAACTGGGTTGATGAGTTCAAAGTCTGTTGATACACCCATGGATCCCAATACTAAACTTCTACCAAATCAGGGGGAGCCTATATCTGATCCTGAGCAAGTATAGAAGATTGGTTGGAAAATTGAATTATCTTACGAGTTACTCGTCCCGACATTTCCTTTGCAGATCAGTGTGGTAAGTCAATTTCGTAATTCACCATGTGAAGATCATTGGAATGCAATCATTCGTATCTTGAAGTATATTAAAGGATCTCCTGGAAAAGGATTGTTATATGGTTCTAATAACCATACAAGAGTTGTTTGCTACTCAGATGCTGATTGGACAGGATCTCCTTCGGATAGAAGATCTACTTCTGGATATTGTGTCTCCATTGGTGGTAACTTGATTTCATGGAAAAGTAAGAAACAAAGTGTTGTGGCAAGATCCAGGTGCGATGCAGAATATAGAGCTATGGCCTCAGCTTCCCGTGAACTTGTTTGGCTCAAGCAATTGCATAGAGAGTTACAATTTGGAGATGTCACTCAAATGACACTTGTGTGTGACAATCGAGTCGCTCTTCATATTAGTTCTAATCCTGTCTTTCATGAGAGGACCAAACACATTGAGATTGACTGTCATTTTATTCGAGAAAAGATTATGTCTGGAGATATCAAGACTGAGTTTGTTAACTCAAGTGATCAGTTAGCAGATATTTTTACTAAATCTTTACGGGGTCCTAGAATTGATTATATTTGTAACAAGCTTGGCACATACGATTTGTATGCTCCAGCTTGAGGGGGAGTGTTAGATATTGTTTAGATATTATTTGATATTGTTAAGATATTGTTAGATATTGGTAACCACAATATCAAACAATATCTTCTGTTTATTCTGTTACTTTCAGTTACTCTTTTAGTTGTATCTCTCTACTATAAATAGACCACCCTATGTGTGATTTATACACAAGGGAAATTAATTCCAAACCCTATTTTCTCTATATTCAACAGACCTAAAGGCGAGGTTTTCAAAAAGGGTTCTGGAGTCGCCACCAATGTTTTATCTGGAAACATTGGAAAAGGAAAAAAAGAAGGCGTTGGTTTTGAAAAACCAACTTTGGCCATTATAACTAGAGTTCGGTAAGGGAGTTAGTTACGTGTAGGGAAGGTATTAGCTTCCCTACGACGCCACTTTCGGGTTCCCTATGATGGACCGTTTATTTCATAAATAAAAACTCTACAATTACGCTTTTACCCTTTATTTATTTGCGGAATTTAAATGTTGCCCAAACAGTTAATGCACAGATAGATATAGAACAAAAGCGATAAAAGAAGAGATAAAGTATGGGAACCTTCGAAGAAAGCTATCACCACCGTGAAAAAGAGGTGGTCGGAGCGACGCGATGGTTCCGACTTTCCTATTTTTCGCATTTTTATGGGTGATGTTACAACGCCTTTAGGTTGTCCGATAATCGGGCTGAATCTAAGGGCGAGGTTTTCGAAAAGGTGTTCTTAGGTCGTCTGATAACCAGGCTGACCTAAGAACTAATTTGAAAGGGTTCTTATGGAGTCGCCACCGATGTTTTTACCGAAAACATCGAAAAAGGAGAGAAAAGGCGTTGGTTTTTGAAAACCAACTTTGGTCGTTAAAACCAGAGTTGGGTAAGGGAGTTAGTTACGTGTAAGGGAAGTGTTAGTTCCCTTACGACGCCCCTTTCAGGTTCCCTATGATAGGCCAGTTATTTTATAGATAAACTTTTGAAAAGACGCTTTTACCCTTTTATTTGCGAAATTAAAATAATGACTACATGGCCCTAATGTCTATTATGCAATTTAATCATAAAAATAAAGGCAGTAAAAGGGAGGGAGAGAGTGAAGAAACCTCTGAAGCAAGCTTTTTAATTAATACTCTTGAAAATAGGGTGCGTTTTGGCAGCCCTTCGCTCTTACAACGTCGAAAATCTCTCGGAAACACTATAAAAAGCTCTCTAAGACACTCAAAATCTCCGAAAATGCTTCGGAGGGACTCTAGGAAGAAAATTTGAAGAAAGTGTAGAAGGGAAAGTGGAAGAACTGTGTGAAATGAGGGGGGGAGCGCTCACTATTTATAGGGATTCGCGCCTATCATGTCGAGACGGCCGTCTCGTTTGACAAGGTCGAGATGGTCGTCTCGCCGTTCGGGATGGCAGTCTCGACTTGCAAAAGTGGAGAGATCGCCGTCTCGCCAAACGGGAGGGGGGTCTCGCCATTCGCAAGTGGCGAGACGAGACGGCGGTCTCGACTTGCGTCAATGGCGAGATGGCGGTCCCGAAAATTGAGACGGCGGTCTCGACCTCTGAAGGCGAAAATCCTTATTTTTATACAGAAAATCCTTCCTATCCTAATATGGGGCCTAATAGTCTCTCCTAGTGGCCTCTTAGGCTTCATCCATCTTCGAATAGGAGGTATTCTGTTCTTATTTTGAGGCGGGGCAAGATTTGGGGTCTACACAAGCTTTTGTATTTAGTATTCTTGAAGTAGGATGCTTTTTGGCAATCCCCCGCTCTACAATGTTGGTCGTTCTTCCTTGCAACACTATAGAATACTCTCTAAGAATACTAAGAAACTCCGGAAATGCTTCGGAGGGATCCTAGGAGAAGAATTTGAGAAAGTTGTAGAAGGGAAAGTTGAAGAATGGTGTGAAAAGGAGGGGGTGCGCCTTCCTTTTACAGGGATTCGCGCATGTCAGGTTGGGATCGTCGTCTCGCCAAACGGGACGACGGTCTCACCCTTGACAAATGGTGAGAAGGCCGTCTCGCCAAACGAGATGGTGGTCTCGCCTTTAACCAATGCCGAGAAGGTCGTCTCGCCAGACGAGACGGCGGTCTCGCCATTGGCGAGTGGAGAGAAGGTCATCTCGCCAAACGAGAAGGTGGTCTCACTGAGCGAGACGGTGGCCTCGGCTTTCCAGGTGGAATTCCTTATTTTTTTTCTATACAAAAAACCTTCCTACTCTAATATGGGGCCTATTAGTCTATCCTAGGGACCTTTTAGGTCTTGCCCATCTTCGAATTGGAGGTCCTTTGCTCTGTATTTTGAGGTCGGGAAAGATTTGGGGTCTACATGCATCATGTAAAGAATATGAATATGATATTGACATACTTAGCCACTTACTCGATAAAGCTAAGAAAGAATTAAGTGATTGTTATAAGGATGAAGTTATTGTACAAATTAGAGAAAATTTTCATGTTCCATTGAAAAAGCCTAAAAATAGAACTCGAAGAGTATGGGTTGAAAATGTTGAACATACAAGGATATGAATGTTGAACATTCAAGGATATGAAGCTTGTATATTTTGATGATGATTCAAGAATAAAGGACTTAGAGATTTGAAGACTTGTAATCTTATGTAATAACTCTGTTTTTATGTTTTTGAGTCTGTAATATTAGAGTCCAAGATAGCCAGCACATAGACCATCCTTTAAAAGCTCTAAAAACTCATTTTTATCAAAATTACACTGTGATAATCGATTATCACCCTGGATAATCGATTATTATAGCAAGAAAACCATTTTCAGGAAATCGTCTCTGTGATAATCGATTATCACTCAGGATAATCGATTATCACAGGCTGATAATCGATTATTTGGCCAGATAATCGATTATCCTGTCCCAATTTTGTTCCCCTGCGAATATGGCTTTGGAATAATCGATTATCACTCAATATAATCGATTATTTGCGTCTGTTATGTGTTTTGAAATTCAAATTTGGACCAAGTTTCGAAAACCCTATTTCCAATTCATCTGTTTTCGAAAATCCCCAATTCCCAGACCCTATTCTCTTTACTTAAGGTTCTCTAAGGCTCTTTGCAAATTAACAAACCTTTTTCATACAAAAGTTAAGAATTGTGACTGCTAGAGAACTTTTTGTAGGGAAGAAAAAGGGGCTTTTGAAACCTAGTGTGGGCTAGAAGCGATAAGAATCACTGAGTGGGTTTCTTAGTGGATTGTGTGTTGTGTTGTCTCTAGGGAAAGTTGTTCTTCATCCTTTGTGGATTCAAAGGAGGTGTTCATCTCTTGTGTGACTCAAGAGAGGTGTTTTCTTTACTTTATCTTTTCAATTTGTAATCTATTTGTAAACTGTGATTATAGTGATAGCGTTAATCCTCTGTTTGAGTGATTAGCAACTGGACGTAGGGTCTTTTGATTCGAACCAATATAAATCAACTGTGTAATCTTCTATCCCTTATCTATTTACTTATCATAGCATTTTAATCGGTGAAATTTGGGGAAAAATTTTAAAACCCTAATTTTTGTTTAAGAAACCAATTCACCCCCCCCCTCTTGGTTTTTTTCCGTAAACGCAAACATTACGCTGCACGATTCTAACAAGTGGTATCAGATCTTGTTTTGATAGTCATTCAAATTTCGAAAATGGCCAGACAAAATCAAACTTTTGACGAGGGTGCTTCTATCAATAGACCCCCCCTTTTTGCGGGGCAAAATTATCCTTTTTGGAAAGTAAGAATGCAAATATTTTTGGAGTCTCTTGATAGGGGTGTCTGGGATGCAATTTTAAGCGGTCCTATTATTCCTAAAATTATTGAAAACGGAGAAGAGGTACCAAAACAATTTTCTAGATGGTCGGCTGAAGAAAATAGGAAATCTCAATATGATGTTAGGGCTAGAAATATAATTTCATCTACTTAACTCTTGATGAGTTTTACAGAATATCTGTTTGCAAGAGTGCTCAAGAAATGTGGGAGATGCTAAGAGTAACCCATAAAGGTACTAATCCGGGAGACGGCGGACTTAAGCCGGGAGACGGTCCGGGAGGAGGGAATTGCCGATACATATGCCTCTGGAATTCCGCCTGGTTTCGGACTGCATGGAGGTGTTCTTATCGGAACATCACCAGGTCTTGCCTTATTCCCTCTTGCATCTGATCGAAGGTCTCCATCCTAGTGTTGAAGACGTCCTGCCTTAAAGACATTTGGTCTTGTCCTAGGGACATTTGGTTGAATTGTTGGCGCAAGTCGTAGATGTTGCGGTTGATGCCAGCAAAGTCGTCCATGTACTGCTGTTGCTGTTGATGTTGTTGCTGATGTTGTTGTTGCTATTGTTGTTACTAGAAATCTGGGGGTGTGGGGAGATCTTGCATTGCCACGATGTCCCGGAGATCCAGAGTTATGTCCAATGAGGGGTGGAGGATCAACCGATACCCTTGGCGAAGCAGCATCCCCATGCTGACCAGGACGGACCCGTTGATAGTCTCGGGTCGAAGGTTGGAGGCCAGTTCTTCCCTGCCCCTGCACCCCCATTTTTCTGCTAGTGGGATAATGAGGGGTGCCATGAGGATGACTCCCACGGGACGGCTCCCGAAGTCCTTGAGGGCCTTCAAGAAGAAGTAGTGGGGGTTGCACCGGCGCCCTTGGCTCATGCAGTAAAGGGCGAAGAGATCTGGGTGGGTGACCTTACCCTGACTCTCCTTCCACCCGTGGACAGTCCCAGCCAGCAGCTTCTGGCAAATGCGGAGGGCAAGGGTGAGTACGGAGCCCTTCAGCAAGGATGGCAAAGTGTGCATCCCGGTCATCTCCTCCCACATCTCATCGGCGGTGAGGGTAGGGGGGCGCTCGTAGATGGCGTCCTGGTATTCCCGAGTTAGTATGTCCTCGGGTCGGACGAATCCAATGGATACATTGAACTCGTCCAGGGTGGTGGTCTGGTACATCCCGTTCATGAAGTAGGTTACCATCTTCGTCGATGGGAGGCCAGACACCATGGTGGGAATCTCATAGTAGGTGAGGCGAGGAATTCCATCACTGCATGTGGGTAGACGTGAGTGGGAGGAGACTGGAGCAAGAAGCGCCATCCGATGCTGTCGAAGTAGGCGCGAACGTCGTCTTCCCAACCGAACTCAACGAGGATACCGAAGTCCAGTCTCAGCATGGGGTGCCAAGTGTACCCCTGAATATGTTCCAGGCGGGCTTGGTGTAAGGGCGAGAGTTGTGTTGGATCTTGTGGGGCTGAGGTCGTAGAGCTACTAGGGCCAGAAGAACCCCTTCTCTTTCTAGATGCATCTCCTCTATGCATTTTTAGGAGTAGGATGCTTGAATATGTAGAAAATAGGTAGGAGAGTGCAGAAAGGAATGCCCAGGAACCCCCCCCCCAAGGCCTCCTATATATAGGCCCTCGCAGCAGAATCGGGACCACCGTCTGAACAATCGGGACCGCCATCACAAATTGGCGAGGTTTGGGACCACCGTTTGGAACTTCGAGACAGCGGTCTCGATTTTGACCTATGGCGAGATAGCCCTCTCGCCAAGCGAGAAGGCGGTCTCGTCTTTGTCAAAATCGAGACGGCGGTCTCGTCTCAGCGAGAGTCGAGACGGCGATATGGAAGGACGAGACGGTGGTCTCATTTTTAGATGGATTTTTTTTTTTAAGAAAATAGGACCTTGTTCAAAAACATTTTATGCATGCAATTTTTCATGTTTGATGTCCTATAATGCCTATTTCATTAGTTTTTCAGAAGGATTTAACTAATACATCTTGTAGAGACGGGTGCCCTCTGATCTTGGTTCCTTTGTTGTACTTGGTTGTACCGTTCCGGACTTCTCGTGACCGAAGAATAACTTTCTCTTTTTCTTTCTTTCTTCTTTTCTTTTCTTTTATTTTTGGAGAGCACACTTTGCCATATTGGTGTCCCTTTTTCTTCACTTTAGGGGTTTCAATCCTCTTGTTGACTATACGCCTCCATATTCCCAAATTAATTGTTAGAATAATATTGTGAGGGTCAAGAGAAAAGAAGTAGAGGGTAAATTCAACGGCTTGTGTTTTAGACGGTTGATTTTATTAGAAAGGATTTTGTAAGAATGGCTGGCTAAGGTTAGGCCTTGGTGTTTAAGCTTTTGTCTAGGCAAACGTTTTCTCCTTTTTTGTTTGAATTTGTGCCTTAGCCTATTTCCATTGCTTTTTATGGCTAGTTGATTTCCCTAGATCGCCCTTTCGGTTTTCGAACTAGGATATTGTGTTTTGGTCCTATTTTTTGTCTAGGTTCCTTTTTTGTTTTTGTTTAGGGAATCCTAGCGAACTTTATTTTGTAACCTTAACTTTTGCCTAGGCTACCCTTTATTTTTGTTCGGGTCTCCTACTGGGTTGACCCTATCTTTTGCCTAGCCCCCTTAATGGGTTTCCTACTGAGTATTTTGCCCTTTTTCTTTTGGCCTTTGGCTCCTATGGGCTTTTTCTCCTTTTTGTATTTTTTATGTTGTGTTTTTTTTTTCACAATATTGGCGAAACACGACTTTATTTATGGTGAGGTAAAGTCTTATTTTGTGCTTCTAATCGATCAGCTTGATTGTAATGGCAATGGTAAATTTTGATTACCTGAATGCGCTTGTCGCCACCGTCAAAACAAGGCGGTCGGAGCGATGCGATGATTTTGTCTTTCCAATTTTCACGTTTTATGGGTGTGGTTACAACGCCTTTAGGTTGTCCGATAACCGGGCTGAACCTAGAGGCGAGGTTTTCGAAAGGGCGTTCTTGGATTGTCCGATAACCGGGCTAACCCAAGAACTAATTTGAAGAGTTCTTATGGAGTCGCCACCGATGTTTTTACCAGAAACATCGAAAAAGGAGTAAAAAGGCATTAGTTTTCGAAAACTAACTTAGGTCGTTAAAACCAGAGTTTAGGTAAGGGAGTTAGTTACGTGTAACGGAAGTATTAGTTTCCTTACGACGCCCCTTTCGGGTTCCCTATGATAGACCGGCTACTTAATAAATAAACTTTATGAAAAGATGCTTTTACCCTATTGTTTGCAGAATTAAAAGAATGACTACATGCCTCTAATATCTATTGCGTAATTTAATCACAATAATGAAAGCAATAAAGAGATAGAGAGGAAGAAGAAACCTCCGAAGCAAGCTCTTTGATTAATTTCTTGAAATTTAGGGTGCGTTTTGGCAGCCCTTCACTCTTTACAACACCGGAAAAACTCTCGGAAACGCTATAAAATCTCTAAGAAACTCTCAGAAACTCCGGAAATGATTCGAAGGGATTCTAGGAAGAGAATTAGAAGATGTTACAAGAGAGAAAGTCGAAGAATTGTGTGAAATGAAGTGAAAGGCGCAACTATTTATAGGGATTCGCGCCTGTCAGGTCTAGATGGCCATCTCGTCTGACAAGGTTGAGACGGCCGTCTCGCCATTCGAGACGGTCGTCTCGCCTTGCAGAAATGGCAATGTCACCGCCGTCCGTTCCGACATCTAGGGACATCTCGAACATTTATGCGAGCGGTCGCGAAAAGATGGTTTAGACTCGCATTTTTTTTTTAAATGTGTTCATTGCTTCCGAGGTGCTCAACGACTAAACTATCCTCTAATAGAAGCAAGGTTTTCGCAAAAGGGTTCTTATGGAGTCGCCACCAATGTTTTGACCGTAAACATTGGAAAAGGATAAAAAGGCGTTGATTTTAAGAAAAACCAAACTTGGCCATTATAAACAGAGTTGGGTAAGAGAGTTAGTTACGTGTGGGGAAGGTGTTAGCATCCCCACAACGCCCCTTTCGGGTTTCCTATGACGGATTCATTCATTAAGTAAAGATTACGAGAAATTACGCTATTACCCTATTTTATTGCATAATATTAAAAAATGGCTATCTACATGATTTTTATTTTATATTGCATACATAAAGCAATAAATAAAGCAATAAAGGAGAAGAGAAGTGAAATGAACCTCCGTAGCAAGCTTTGTATTGCAAATCTTTAACTATGAGGATGCGTTTTGGCAATCCCCCGCTCTACAAAGACTTTCCTCCCCGAATACAATATCGACTCGACTAAATTTTAAAGAAGAATCGAATGTTGGAATACAATTCCTTAACCTATTGTTACCTTTTTTAGGCAATCGGATAGTTCATTCGAAGTAGGGAGAGAAGACAAGTGTCTGGAGTGTGAAAAAGTGGCAAATGAGCCTCCTATTTATAGTTTTCGCAGCCTGGCAGCTTGGGATGGCCTTCTGGAGCCTGGAAAACAGGGATGGGCGTCTGGGGAAGCCGGGACAGCCGTCTGGGATTTGGGATGGCCGTCCCAACCATCAAAACAGGTTGAGACAGCCGTCTGGCACTTGGGACGCCCATCTGGGCTTGCTGGGACGGCCATCCCAACTTCTGGGACGGCCATCTCGACTGTTCTGGCCAGATTTTGTGTTCTGGGACTTCCAGGAAGCTTTCCTTTCTTTATTCAAAAGTCGATTGATGCCGTTAGACGTCCACCGAAGCTTTATCTTCAAATAGGAAGTCTTCTTAGCCTTTATTGAGAGGTCGGGCAAAATTAGGGGTCTACAACTGCCCCCCCTTCACCTGCCTGACTAATTGTTGGCCTAATGTCCCCACAAAGTTAGCTAGTAGGTGAAGGAGTTAACCCTTTTTGCCCCGGTCATCCTTCGGATGCTCCTTTGCTGAAGTTTGCTGATCCTCCGGATGATAAATATTTTTGATAGGTACCAACCCCTATCTGGTTTGAGCCTTCTTTTATAAGGCTCTGGTGAGTACTTACCCTCACCAAGTATGAGTCTGCATTTTACTAGACTCTTGTGGGTACCTACCCCCACCAGGTATGAATCTGGTTTTCGCTAGATTCTGATGAGTACCTACCCTCATCTGGTATGAACCCTATTTCATAAGGCTCTTGTGGGTACCTACCCCCACTTGGTCCGAACCTTGTTCTGCAAGGCTCTGGTGAGTACCTACCCCCACTTGGTACGAACCCCGTTCTGCAAGGCTCTTGTGGGTACCTACCCCCACCTAGTACGAACCCCGTTCTGCAAGGCTCTGATGGGTACCTACCCCCACCTGGTATGAACCCCGTTCTGCAAGGTTCTGAACGAGCCCTGTTCTATAAGGCTCTCAGGATGCACTTTTTGGTAGTCAATCCGATGGTCATCTGGTTTTGGAGATGTGTTGGCGGCTTACTGTTTCTGATCATGCGCCCATTCCATGGGGAGTGATTGATTTTTCTTTTTGACTTTTCTGTTTTAGTCATCTGGTTTTACCCGGGATTTCTTTATTTTTGGCTTTTCTTGTTTAGCCATCCGGCTTTGCCGATGACTCGTTGTTTTTGGCTTTTCTGTTTAGCCATCCGGCTTTGCCGGGGATTCTTTGTTGGTTGTCTCTTATTTAAGCGGGAATCCACTGGGGATTTGTTGATTTCTGTTGGTTGTGCCTCTTGATTAGGCAGATGCTTCAATGGTGGTGAAGACTTTATGCTTTGGGCTTGCATTGCCTCTTGCATAGGTTGATTTCCCGTTTCTTGGTAGTGAAGGCTTTGCATTTCACTGGGGATATTCATATTGGGTGTTATAGGCGATTAACTCCCTGAGGATATGAATTTGTAGTTTGCCTCTATCGTAGGCTCACTGGGTAGTTTTTCCTTTTGATAATCCATCGGGGATTTGATTGCTCTCCCGGAGATCTATTTTGACTTGCCCCCTAGGGAGGAATGGAGTTTTTGACTCCTTGTTGGATGCTGTTATTTTGAGCTGTCTTTGCCTATGCTCTTATTCCGCTGGGAAATGGTACGAATCCGCATTTTTGCTAGATTCTGGTGAGTACCTACCCTCATCCGGTATTAACCTTATTTTTTAAGGCTTTGATGGGTACCTACCCCCACCTGGTACGAATCTGCATTTTTGCTAGATTCTGATGAGTACCTACCCTCATCCGGTATTAACCTTATTTTATAAGGCTTTGGTGGGTACCTACCCCCACCTGGTCCGAACCCCGTTTTGCAAGGCTCTGATGGGTACCTACCCCCACCTGGTCCGAATCTGTTTATTTTGACAGATTATGATGGGTACCTATCCCCACCTGGTCCAAATCTGTATTTTGACAGATTCTGATGGGTACCTACCCCCACCTGGTCCGAACCCCGTTTTGCAAGGCTCTGATGGGTACCTACCCCCACTTGGTCCGAACCCCGTTTTGCAAGGCTCTGATGGGTACCTACCCCCACCTGGTCCGAACCCTATTTTGCAAGGCTCTGATGGGTACCTACCCCCACCTGGTCCGAACCCCGTTTTGCAAGGCTCTGATGGGTACCTACCCCCACCTGGTCCGAACCCCGTTTTGCAAGGCTCTGATGGGTACCTACCCCCACCTGGTCCGAACCCCGTTTTGCAAGGCTCTTAGGATGACTTTTTGATAGTCAATCCTGTGGTCATCTGGTTTTGGAGATGTGTTGGCGACTTATTGTTTCTGTTCATGCGCCCATTTCGTGGGGAATATTTGATTTGACTTTTTGACTTTTCTGTTAGTCATCCGGTTTTACCGGGGATTCTTTGTTTTTGGCTTTTTCGTTTAGCCATCCGGCTTTGCCGGGGATTTCTGATTTTTGGCTTTTCTGTTTAGCCATCCGGCTTTTGCCGGGGATTCTTGATTTTTGGCTTTTCTGTTTAGCCCTCCGGCTTTGCTGGGGATTTCTGATTTTTGGCTTTTCTGTTTAGCCATTCGGCTTTGCCGGGGATTCTTTGTTGGTTGCCTCTTATTTAGGCAGGAATCCATTGGAGATTTTTGGTTTGATTGTGCCTCTTGATTAGGCAGATGCTTCAATAGTGGTGAAGGCTTTTTATTTGTTGTTTTTCGCCTCTGACTAGGTTGATGTTCTACTTTGAGGATATTTGTTCTTGATAATACCTCTGAGTAGGCAAATGCTTTTTTGAAAGCTTTGTGCTTGTATTGCCTCTTGCATAGGTTGATTTCCCATTTCTTGGGGATATCGGCTCTTTGCTTGTTTCTGAGTAAGCATAGGCATTCTTGGGAGTGAAGGTTTTGCCTTTCACTGGGGATATTCATATTGGGTGTTATAATCGATTAACTCCCTGAGGATATGAATTTGTATTTTGCCTTTGCTGATAGGCTTACTGGGGAAAACATTTTCTTTTTGGTGATCCACCGGGGGATTGATTTACCCCCTGGGGAGGAATGGAGTTTTGACTCCTTGTTGGATATTTGTTGTTTTGAGCTGGCTTTTCCTATGCTCTTATTCCATTGGGGAATGGGTTTTTGCTTTTTTCTCGCGATTGTGCTTTTTCGCGATTTTGGATTTTTGATTTTAAATGCGTGTGCCTTTTTTCTTTTGTACACGTAGGCTTTTTATTATCTGCTGGGGATGAAGAGGTTTTCTTTTCTTCTCTTTCCTTTTTTAGCGGCCCTGGGGAATTTGTTGGCTTCCTTGGGGTATGATGGAGTCTTGGCTCCTGATTTTTTTTGAAAAGCTCTTATTTGAGCGGAGTGAAGATATTTTCTTCTTTTCTTACTTTCTTTTTGTAGATATTTCTTGATATGTTCTTCTTGGGGATTTTCGTGTGGCCTTTCTCTGTAGTGGCCTCCATTAGGGGATGAAAAGTTTTTCTTTCTTTTCCTTCTGTTGCCCCCTGGTGATGTGGAGGATTTGGCTCCATATTTTCTTTGATGGACTCTTGAGTAGTCCTTATTCTCCTTTGGGAAATGAAGTGGAGATTCTGGATGAGCTTGCTTGTTGACTCATGTGGCGATGTAGTTGAGTCGTGAGGTAGTCTTTTTGCTTTGCCTCTAGAGTAGGCATGAATTCTCTTGGGGATAATCGAGCCTTTCCATTGGCTTTTTTTATTTTGATGGTTTCCTTCTTTCTTGGATGGAAGGATGTTGATTTAGAGCTATTTCTTTGAAGCTCTTTATTTTGCTGAAATGGTTTTAATTTCGCCTTTTGCGATTTTGATTTTTATATGGAGACTGGATTCTGGCGCCTCCTGTTTTCAATCACAAGTATGGAGACTAGCCTCCTTATATGCATGTTTATTATTCTTGTTTGAAGAAAATTATTTTTTCTTGATTTTGACAAAGTCATATTATGCAACTACTTTGTGTGTGGATGTCCTAAATGCAATCTAATGTTTATTTATTTTTGATGCATTTAGAAAGTAACTGGCCTTCTCCCGTTGGCTTCTTATGAATACGCCGATAGGCTCCTCTTTTATGACCATGATGGGCTCCTCCTTTATGATGATGGGCTTCTCTTTTGGTTTTAGCCCTATCTTTTGCCTAGACCGCCCTTTACGGGTTTTCGATCTAGCAGGCTACCTTAATTTTTGCCTAGAATATCTTAGGGGGCTTTTATTCTTTCATTATTTTTATGCTTCCTCTTTTTAGATGCATGCTTGATTTTTTATTAAAAGTCTTTGCGCATATTTTTTATTTATCAATAAAGAGGCATTTCCATAATATTTGGTCAAGAGAAAGGAAATGAAAAGGAATTTTTATTGATAAATGAGCAAAAGTTTATTTCTTTTATAGAAGGATTTCAAAAGGTATTTAGAAGAATGGGTGGTCAGGGTTGGCTATACTGTATAGGCTTAAACAGTCATGTCCATGATATCTGCCCCCTGGTTCTCCTAATTGCTTCAGTTGAGATGCCTGAGCTCAGAGTGAAGACTATGCAGACTGCTTGCTTCTGGAAGAATGTTACTTTAGCCGCCTTTCGGTTTTCGACTAAAGTAACCATTGCTCTTAGTTAGTTTTTTTTTATTTTTATTTTTTTATACCTCTTCTTTTTGCCTAGGACGTATCCTAGCGAGGGATATAGACCCTATCTTTTGCCCAGGGATGCCCTTTGCGGGTTTTCATTCCTGACGGGTCTTGAGCAATGTCTTCAAGCATAATACTTCTTCATCGTACCAAAGTTGATCGGGTGTCGAAGTTCTTTTCCATCTATATTGGTGAGGATAAGAGCCCCTTCCGAGAAAGCTCATTTGACCACAAGGGGTCCTTCATAGTTCATTGTCCATTTTCCAATTTTATTCTTCTAGGCTGGAAGCAACTTATTTACCATTAAATCCTTCTTATGGTAAATATGAGGGTTGACCTTTTTTGTAAGCCATTTTTTATTTTCCTTTGATAGGCTTGTCCATGACATATCATATTCAGCCGTTTTTCTTCAATAAGGTTTATCTGGTCATATCGGCTTTGAACCCATTCAGCTTCTGTTAAGTTTACTTTCATCATCATGTGCTTTTGTCAACATGATTTGTTGTATCGATTTGCCGTCTCGGATCTTTGCTATAACCAAAGAGTAATCATTTTGGATATAGAGCAATTGTCATATTAATGCCCCTCTTCCTTTCCTTAGGGATTTCAATCCTTCTATTGATCACTATGTTTCCACATTTCCCAGTCAATTACTTGAATGCTTTGTAGTGAAATGGTCTAGAGAAGAGAAAGAAAAGGATTTATAACAAAGGCTTGTGTTTTAGAGGGATATTTTTGTAATAAAGGTTTCTGTAAGAATGGCTAGCCAAGGTTGGTCAGTGTTTAGGCTAGTTCAAACAAACGTTTTGTTTTCATGAGGTGGCGTCTTCAACTTATTACTTTATGGCGCCTATTTATGACTGATTAATTTTCCTAGTCCGCCCTTTTGGGTTTTCGGCCTAGGATGTCGTGGTATGTCCTAACTTTTGTCTAGGTTCCCCTTTTTTATTTTTTGGGATACCTAACGGACTTTATTTTGTCTATGATGCTTTGATTGTTTTGACGCATTTTGGATCAAAACATTTGCCTAAACATGGTTATTTAATGGGGTATAGACATATTTAGCAAGAAGAGAAGCAGATAGTAAGAATAGCATTCTTTTGTAATTCAAAGGGAAATGCGTGCCCTAAAGATGCTCGGGGGTCAGGCACACCCCGAGGAGTGATCTCTAATAGTCATTGGGTTTACATCCCTTAAAATCGGAAGAAGGGCATTTAATGACTAATGCTACCCTTGACGCTAATATCCCTATTTTTTGGAAGATCGTCTTTTTAAGGTACGACTTGATCTTTTGTAGGGTCGTACTTTAAAGGATTATCCTTAAAATCTGATGGCTCTCTTATACTTTGAGCATCCTTTCCAAGCCCTTGTCCTAGGCTGTATCCATATCTCTTGATTATATGGGTCACTTTCATATTCTAGGAAGTCTTTCCCTATTTTCAAATGTCTTCTTCAGCTGCATCCATTTAAGGTATGGTAGATGGCTCGCTGATTTGAATGTAGTTTTTTAGCTTGAACCATGATCAACTTGTTGCCTACCACGAATTTGATTTTTCGGTGGAGCGTTGAAGAAACTGCCCTAGCACTGTGAATCCAAGGTCTACTTAATCTTCCCCTTGGATTCTTTTTTCCTTTTCCTCTTCGGTTTCTTTATTTTTCCTTTGTTTTTAGGAGCATTATTTTGTAGCTCCTTGGGAAATAAATTCTTTTGCTTTTTGTTGTGCCCCCAATGTCGGCTATGCTGAAGACATCTTCATCGACGGGCAATTCTTCTATGCATATCCACAGTACAACTTTATCTGATGTATAAGGGAAAGGACAAGGCATGAATAAACGCAAAGGTGTTATTGCCCCTTCCCTGACATTATCAATTTGGGTATCGACATTTACTTCTTTCTTATTGTCTCCTTGTCCCAAATTAAAGGCCTTAGTTTTTTCCTTATGGGGCTGTATCAATTTTCCAACAGTCTTTGCATGTCCGGGGAAATGGTCCCCTCCTCACTGTCTGACTCAATCCATTCGTCTTCGGCTTTCGAATCTTCCAGAGAGTTTTCAATCACAGACATGACTGTATGGTCCTTATTTGGGTCTAGATTTTATTCAATTATTTTGGAATGAGAGAGAAAAGAATGAGAAGCATATGAATATTATGAAAAATGCCTCATTGTATTGATGAAAAGAGAAATATATATAGAGTCCCTTGAATCAAAAGATCTCGCGGCCACGGGCATAGACCGCGAGAGATGCATCGGAAGCTTTTTTTTTATTATTAATTTTTTTTTTACCAAAAGATGCACAAAATGGGGAGCCCTAGTTAGCTGGTCTTCTCTACCCAGGCTCACTATTCTGGTTGTGACAGAGGCGTGTCATCCACCTAAGGACCTAAGGGTCGGGAGCATTGAAGGTGATCCACCCAACATTCAACAAATCTTGGACCTTATACTTCAAGGCCATACAATTCTCCACAGAATGTCCAAGAGCGCCTGAATGGTAATCACAGTTCTCATTAGGCTTGTACCATTCTGGGTATGGTGGCTCCATCTTCTTTGGAGGGATATATGCTAGGAGATGGTCCTTTATCAATTCTTGCAACAGACTTCCATAGGAGGTTGGAATTGGAGTGAATTTCTTCTCTTGTCTGCGTGACTGCCTAGATGGTTGTGAAGAGGAAGAAGGGGTAGTGAGGTTGATGGCATTTACGCTCCCCTCTTTCTTCTTGTCAAAGGACATCTTGAATGATGCGTGGGATTTCTTAAACTTGGGAGGGAATCGAGTATTTTTTACGAGGCGTACATTGATTACCTCCTTTACATGAAAGTTGTGTCCCTCTAATGCCCTTAATTTCTCCTCTAGGGCAGAAATTTGTTGCTCAGAGACCTCATTGTTGAAGCATTGTTGGTACATTAACTCTGTCAATTGCGCCATTTGTTCTTTTATGGCATTAAGCTCGATGGTGAGCATACGGTTCTGCTCCTCTAATTGTTCCATCTTCTTGGCTTTTCGAGCGCGAGTGAGAACAAGTAGAAGACCAGCCACTTTCTAAATGATTTAGAGATTTTTATTATTGTTTTTTATTTTAAATGATTAGTGTGAAATAGATATGCCTTAGACAATAGCTTTGGTATCTTCTCAAAAGCCTATGCTTTAAGGAGTACCATACCCACCTCAGTGTGTTAACTTCCTTTTTTCAAAGGTTGCCAACATACCTTAGCGCACTTACCTCTTCTAGGAAGGTTATAAACGCACTTGGGTCTCTTTCGCTATTGTCTAAGGATATCTAATACATCCTAGAATGAATGTGTTTATGTATGCACTACAAAAATATTTTTTTATGACAACAGATATTGAAAGTGGAATAACTTTTGACTCGATTGTCCGATTTGGACGCACAACATGTCAAAACGAAGAGAAAAGGGTGAAGAACCAAGTTGCAAATCCCAAGGGGGATTTGGCCCAGTAATTTTCCCAAAAAACGCTCCTAAGACCTATTTTTTGGAGGTTTATTAAAATGATGTGCATGCATACTTTTCTTAGTGCATTTATTTTCTCTCTTAGTTTTACCACTTATTGGATGATGTGGTATGAATGATACGACTTTGTCGAAAATCTTTTTATTGTAAAAGATATTTTTATGGCTTTTAATTCGTTTTTACATTTTTTATGACCCTTTATCTCTTCTGTCGGTCAACGTGGCTACTTAGCTTACAAAGAACCTGAAACCAGGCTAGCTTAACTGAAGATTGTCCGAGATAAAGTTGGTTTATCTTATCACTTTTTTAATTTTTAGGGTTTTTCACTATTTTTGTTTGTTGTATGATTACCCTATGCTAATGCATCAATACAAATGCAGCAAACGAATGCACACACAATTCATACATCCACGAGCAGAGCCACGCTTATTTAATCACGAGGTAGGGTTTTCCTGCAGAAACGTGCTTGGTTTGGGTGGTTCTAAACTGTTCTCACCAAGGCCAAAGGTCCCCAAGGTGCCCCCATTATAGGGACCTCTCAATCTCTCAGTCCTTGGGTCATGCACGGAACTCCGTGCCGACATCCTTAGACCAAAAGAAGAGAGTTATCACCTTGAGTTGGTGGTTTCCGACAACGGTTGTAGCCCCGTGTGCCAACAAGCCGGTCGTATCTGCCACCCACTCCCTATAGGTATTCACTCTTGCCCCCGGGTATAGAGGGACTGTTGTGTGCAATTTATATTTCAAACAATTTGCAGAAAATAATCATACCACAATTATTAAAGCCATACAATAAAACATACGGAAAAGGGTAAAGGCGTAGTTTCAAATCTTTACTTAGTTTGAATTTATCCGTCACTAAATGGGATCAACTCTCTAGCTTCCCCAGTGGAGTCGCCATCTGTCGCCGTCGTCCGTTCCGATGTCCAGGGACATCTCGAACGTTTAATGTGAGCGATTGCGGAAAGATGGTTTAGACTCGCGTTTTATGTTTAAAGTATGTTCATTGCTTCCGAGGTGCTCAACAACTGAACTATCCTCTAATAAAAGCAAGGTTTTCGAAAAGGGGTTCTTTTGGAGTCGCCACCAATGTTTTGACCATAAACATTGGAAAAGGATAAAAAAGCGTTGATTTTATTAAAAACCAAACTTGGCCATTATAACCAGAGTTGGGTAAGGGAGTTAGTTACGTGTGGGGAAGGTATTAGCACCCCACAACGCCCCTTTCGGGTTCCCTATGACGGATTAATTCATTTAAGTAGAGATTACAAGAAATTACGCTATTACCCTATTTTATTCGTACAATAAATATGGCTATCTACATGATTTTATTTACATTTCATAAAGCAATAAATAAAGCAGTAAAAGGGAAGATATTTGAGAAGAACCTCCGTAGCAAGCTTTATATAGCAACTCTTTTACAAAAAGGACGCGTTTCGGCAGTCCCTCGCTATACAACGACTCTCCTCACGACAAAACTCGACTCAACTAAAATTTTCTAGAAGAATTGAATGCCGGAATATAATTCCTTAATTGATTGTTACCTATATCAGGCAATCAGAAAGATCATTCGAAAGAGGGAGAGAAGTAGACAAGTGCTCTGAGTTGTCCGGAGTGTCTGGGGTGTGGAAAAGTGCCAAATGAGCCTCCTATTTATAGTTTTTGCTGCCTGGCACATTCGGGACGGCCGTCTTGGCCAGGACGGCCGTCTGGGTTGGGACGGCCGTCCCAAATGCAATTTTTACACATACTGGGACCCCCTGGGACTTGGGACGGTCGTCCCACATTTGGGACGCGCGTCCCACTTGTCCTAGGATAGTTGGGACGACCATCCCAACTCTGGGACGGTGGTGTCGGCCTGTTTTGTCCAGTTTTTGTGTTCTGGGACCCTGGGAAGCTTTCCTTGCTTTTTCCGGACATTGGTTGATGTCGATATGCGTCCGTTGAAGCTTTATCTTCACATAGGAAGTCTTCTTGGCCTTCAATAAGATGTCGGGCGAGCTTTATCTTTATGTAGGAAGTCTCCTTAGCTTTTGTTGGGTGATTGGGTGAACTCTATCTTGTTATGAGAGGTCTCCTTTTCTTTTATTAAGAAGCCGGGCAAAATTAGGGGTCTACACCATCCAGTCCCACACAACTGACTGCAATTACCAGCCTGATGGGGGGTTCATACCCCTCCAGTCCCACACAACGGACTGCAACTACCAGCCTAATGGGGGGTTTATACCCATCAACCAAAGGATCGGCTACCGTCAGAAGGAGTATCCGGAGGTTCCACCACGTGTCCACCAAAGGGATCGGCTACGTCAGAAGTAGTATCCTAGAGGTGCACAACACCAATTTTCCCCAGAAGATCAACCGCCACAAGACGGGACATCCGAAGGGTAGCCGGGCAAGAGAGTCAACTCCTTTACCTTCCTGTCAATTTGTCTGGCACAACAAGCCAACAGCCGACTAGTCTGGTAAAGGGGGGGCAGCTGTAGACCCCAAATCTTGCCCGGCCTCCAAATAAAGAGTAGAAGACCTCCTATTTGAAGATGGACGAAGCCTAAAAAGCCACTAGGAGAGACTATTAGGCCCCATACCAGGATAGGAGGGATTTCCTGCACAAAAATAAAGTTTTCTCGCCTTTTTAGGACGAGACCGCCGTCTCGCCTCACGCAAGTGGCGAGACCGCCGTCTCGCCGCACGAGATGGCGGTCTCGCCACCTGCAAATGACGAGACGGCGGTCTCATTTGGCGAGACGGCGGTCTCGCCACTTTGGCATGGCGAGACGGCAGTCTCGACCCTATCTGACGAGACGACGGTCTCGACCTGTCAGGCGCGAAAAACTATAAATAGGGGGCTCCATTCCCTCATTTCCACACACCACACAGAGTCTTCTCCCCCTTCTCTCTAGAATTTCTCTCTCTTGAACCCCTCCGAAGCATTTCTTGAGTTTCTGAGCGTTTCTAAGAGTGTTTTCGAGCGTTCCGGGAGGTTTTCCGACGCTGTAGAGTGAAGGGCTGCCAAAAAGCACCCAAGTTATTAAAGAATTAAATAGAAAAGCTTGCTCCGGAGGTTTATATTCTCCCTCTCTACTTTTACCGCTTTAATTTTAAATTATGCAATAGATATTAGGGCCATGTAGTCATAATTTTAAATTTCGCAGAATAAAAGGGTAAAAGCATAATTTTCACCGGTTTAAATACTTTTTTAAAATAGCTGGCCTGTCATAGGGAACCCGAAAGGGGCGTCTTAAAGGAACTAACACTTCCTTTACACGTAATTAACTCCCTTACCCAACTCTAGTTCTAACGACCAAAGTTGGTTTTTCGAAAACCAACGCCTTTTAACTCCTTTCCCGATGTTTCCGGTAAAAACATCGGTGGCGAATCCACAGAACCCTTTCAAAACTAGCTCTTGGATTAGCCCGGTTATCGGACAATCCAAGAGCGCCTTTTCAAAAACCTCGCCCCTAGGTTCAGCCCGGTTATCGGACAACCTAAAGGCGTTGTAACCACCAACAAAAAACGCGAAAAACAAGAGGGTCGAAACCATCGCGTCGCTCCGACCGCCTCGTTTTGATGGCGGCGACAATCCTCCTTATATGCATGTTTATTATTCTTTTTTTAAAGAAAATTATTTTTTCTTGATTTTGACAAAGTCGTTTTGTGCAACTACTTTGTGTGTGGATGTTCCAGATGCAATCTATTTGTTTATTTATTTTTGATGCATTTAGAAAGTAACTGGCCTTCTCCCATTGGCTTCTTATGAATACGCCGATTGGCTCCTCCTTTATAACCATGATGATGGGCTCCTCTTTTATTCATATCTTGGTTTTAACCCTATCTTTTGCCTAGACCGCCCTTTACGGGTTTTCGATCTAGCGGGCTACATTAATTTTTGCCTAGAATATCTTAGGGGGCTTTTTGCCTTATCTTTTGCCTAGACCTTTCTTTTGGGATTTCTGATCTAGCAGGCTACCCTAATTTTTACCTAAGAATATCCTAGCAGACATTTATTCTTTTCTTATCTTTTATGCTTCCTCTTTTTTGGATGCATGCTTGATCTTTGATTTAAAGGTCTTTGTACATATTTATGATTTATCAATAAAGAGGCCTTTCCATAATATTTGGTCAAGAGAAAGGAAATGAAAGGGAGTTTTATTGATAAATGAGAAAAAAATTATTTCTTTTATAGAAGGATTTCAAAAGGTATTTAGAAGAATGGATGACTAGGGTTAGCTATACTGTATAGGCTTAAACAGTCATGTCCATGATATCTGCCCCCTAGTTCTCCTAATTGTTTCAGTTGAGATGCCTGAGCTCAGAGTGAAGACTATCCAGACTGCTTGCTTCTGGAAGAATGTTACCTTAGCCGCCTTTCGGTTTTCGACTGAGGTAACCATTGCTCTTAGTATTTTATTTTTATATTTTTTAGCCTCTTCTTTTTGCCTAGGACGTATCCTAGCGAGGGATATAAACCCTATCTTTTGCCTAGGGATGCCCTTTGCGGGTTTTCATTCCTGACGGGTCTTGAGCAATGTCTTCAAGCATAATATTTCTTCACCGCATCAGAATTGATTGGGTGTCGAAGTTCCTTTCCATTCATATCGGCAAGGATAACAACTCCTCCCGAGAAAGCTCGTTTGACCACAAAGGGTCCTTCATAATTTGTCACCCATTTTGCAATTTTATTCTTCTAGGCCGGAAGCACATTATTTACCATTAAATTCCTCTTATGGTAAATATGAGGGTTGACCTTTTTTCGTCAGCCTTTTTTATCTTCCTTTGATAGGCTTGCTCACGACATATAACATTCAGTCGTTTTTCTTTCATAAGGTTTAGCTGGTTATATCGGCTTTGAACCCATTCAGCTTCTATTAATTTTGCTTCCATCATCCTGTGCTTTTGTCAACATGATTAGCTGTACTGATTTGTCGTCTCGGATCTTTGCTATAACCAAAGAGTAATCATTTTGAATGTAGAGCAATTGTCATGTCAATGCCCCTCTTCCTTTCCTTTAGGGATTTCAATCCTCCTATTGATCACCATATTTCCACATTTCCTAGTCAATTACTTGAATGCTTTATGGTGAAGGGTCAAGAGAATAGAAAGAAAGGGATTTATTGCAAAGGCTTGTGTGTTTAGTGGGATCTTTTTTTTGAAATAATAGTTTTTGTAAGAATGGCTAGCCAAGGTTGGTCGGTGTTTAGGCTAGTTTAAACAAACGTTTTGTTTTAATGAGGTGGCGTCTTCAACTGATTACATTATGGCGCCTATTTGTGACTGATTAACTTTCCTAGTCCACTTTTTTGGTTTTTCAGCCTAGGATGTTGTGTTATGTCCTAACTTTTGTCTAGGTTCCCCTTTTCCATTTTTGGGATACCTAGCAGACTTTACTTTGTTTATAGCGCTTTTATTATTTTGACGCATTTTTAAAACGTTTGTCTAAACATGGTTATTTAATGGGGTATAGACATAATTAGCGAGAAAAGAAGCAGATAGTAAGAATAGCATTCTTTTGTAATTCAAAGGATAATGCGTGCCCTAACGATGCTCGGGGGTCGGGCACACCCCGAGGAGTGATCTCTAATAGTCATTGGGTTTACGTCCCTTAAAATCGGAAGAAGGACATCTAATGACTAATGCTACCCTTGAATCTAATATCCCTCCTTTTTGGGAAGATCGTCTTTAGGGTATGGAGGGGAGACTTCTCTTTTCTTTGTACGGCTTGATCTTTTGTAAGGTCGTACTTTAAAGGATTATCCTTAAACTCTAGTGGCTCTCTTATTCCTTGAGCATCCTTTCCAAGACCTTGTCCTGGGATGTATCCATATCTCTTCATTATATGGGCCACTTTCATATTACTAGGAAGTCTTTCCATATTTTCAAATGTCCTCTTCATCCGCATCCATTTAAGATGTGGTGGATGACTCGCTGATTCGAATGTAGTCTTTAGCTTAAACCATGATCAACTTGTTGCCTACCATGGATTTGATTTTTCAGTAGAGCATTGAAGAAACTGCCCTAGCACCGTGAATCCAAGGTCTACTTAATCTTCCCCTCAGATTTTTTTCCTTTTCCTCTTCGGTTTCTTTATTTTTCCTTTGTTTTTAGGAGCATTATCTTGTAGCTCCTTGGGGAATAAATTCTTTCGCTTCTCGTTGTGCCCCCAATGTTGGCTATATTAGAAATATCTTCATTGATAGACGATTCTTCTGTGTATCCACAATACAACTTTATCTGATGTATAAGCGCAAAGGTGTTATTGCCCCTTCCCTGACAATATCAATTTGGGTATTGACATTTACTTCTTTCTTATTATCTCCTTGTCCCAAATTGATGGCCTTAATTTTTTCGTGATGGGGCTGTATCAATTGAGCTTATTTTTCCAACCGTCTTTGCATGTCCGGGGAAATGGTCCCCTCCTCACTATCTGACTCAATCCATTCGCCTTTGGCTTTCAGATCCCGCAGAGAGTTTTCAATCACAGACATGACTATTTATATGGTCCTTATTTGGGTTTAAATTTTATTTAATTATTTTGGAGTGAGAGAGAAAAGAATGAGAAGAATATGAATATTATGAAAAATGCCTCGTTGTATTGATGAAAAGAGAAATATATACAGAGCCTCTTTAATCAAAAGATCTCGCGGCCATGGGCAGAGACCGCGAGAGATGCATCGGAAGCTTTTTATTATTATTTCTTATTTCTTTTAACCAAAAGATGCACAAAATGGGGAGCCCTAGTTAGCTGGCCTTCTCTACACAAGCTCACTATTCTGGTTGTGATAGAGACTTGGTATTCACGTCAGGAGTATTGAAGGTGATCCACCCAGCATTCAACAAATCTTGGACCTTATACTTCAAGGCCATGCAATTCTCCACAGAATGCCCAGGAGCGCCTGAATGGTAATCGTATTTCTCATTAGGTTTGTACCATTCTGGGTAAGGTGGATCCATCTTCTTTGGAGGGACATATGCTAGGAGATGGTCCTTTCTCAATTCTGGCAGTAGACTTCCATAGGAGGTTGGAATGGGAGTGAATTTCTTCTATTGTTTGCGTGACTGCCTAGATGGTTGTAAAGAGGAAGAAGGGGTAGTGAGGTTGACGCCATTTACACTCCCTTCTTTCTTCTTTCCAAAGGACTTCTTTAATGATGCGTGGCATTTCTTAAACTTGGGAGGGAATCGAGTATTTTCGATAAGGTGTACATCGGTTACCTCCTTTACATCAAAGTTGTATCCCTCTAATGCCCTTAATTTCTCTTCTAGGGCAAAAATTCGTTGTTTGGAAACCTCATTGTGGAGGCATTGCTAATACATTAGCTCCGTCAATTGCGTTATTTGTTCCTCTATGGCATTAAGCTCAACAGTGAGCATACGATTCTGTTTCTCTAATTGCTCCATCCTCTTAGCTTTTGTGCGTGAGTGGGGACAGGAAGAAGACCAGCCACTTTCTAAATGATTTAAAGATTTTTATTATAGCTCTTTATTTCAAATGATTAGTGTGAGATAGATATGCCTTAGACAATAGCTTTGGTATCTTCTTAAAAGCCTATGTTTTAGGGAGTACCATACCCACCTTGGTGTGATGGTTCCCTTTTTTCAAAGGTTACCATCATACTGTAGCGCACTTATCTTTTCTAGGAAGGTTATAAACACACTTGGGTCTCTTTTGATATTATCTAAGGATATCTAATGCATCCTAGAATGAATGTGTTTATGCATGCACTCCAAAAATATTTTTTATGACAGCAGATATTGAAAGTGGAATAACTTTTGACTGGGATGTCTGATTTGGACGCACAGCATGTCAAAACAAAGAGAAAAATGTGAAGAACCAAGTTGCTAATCCCCAACGGGAATTTGGTCCAGTAATTTTCCCAAAAAATGCTCCTAAGACCCATTTTTTGGAGGTTTATTAAAATGATGTGTATGCATGCTGCATTAATTTTCTCTCTTGGTTTTTTCTTATGAAATGATGTTGTATGAATAGTATGACTTTGCCAAGAATCTTTTTATTGTAAGAGGTATTTTTATTGCTTTAAATTATTTTTCATATTTTTATGACCCTTTATCTCTTTTGTCGGTCAACGTGGCTACTTAGCTTACAAAGAACCTGAAACCAGGCTAGCTTAAATGAAGACTGTCTGAGATAAGGTTGGTTTATTCTTATCACTTTTATGGTTTTTTTTTTGGAAATTTTACTATTTTTATCTGTTGTATGATTACCCTATGCTAATGCATCAATACAAATGCAGCAAATGAATGCACACACAATTCATTCATCCGCGAGCAGAGCCACGCTATTTTCAAGGTGGGGTTTTCCTGCAGAAACGTGCTTGGTTTAGGTGGTTCTAAACTGTTCTCACCAAGGCCAAAGGTCCCCAAGGTGCCCCCATTATAGGGACCTCTCAATCTCTCAGTCCTCGGGTCATGCACGGAACTCCGTGTCGACATCCTTGGACCAAAAGAAGAGAGTTATCACCTTGAGTTGGTGGTTTTCGACAACGGTTGTAGCCCCGTGTGCCAACAAGCCGGTCGTATCTGCCACCCACTCCCTATAGGTATTCACTCTTGCCCCCGGGTATAGAGGGACTGTTGTGTGCAAGGGTTTTTGTGTACAGTTTATATTTCAGATAATTTGCAGAAAATAATCATACAATAGTTATTAAAGCCATACAATAAAACATACGGAAGAGGGTAAAGGTGTAATTTCAAATCTTTACTTAGTTTGAATTTATCCGTCACTAAATGGGATCAACTCTCTAGCTTCCCCAGCGGAGTCGCCATCTGTCACCGCCGTCCATTCCGACGTCTAGCGACATCTCGAACGTTTATGCGAGCGGTCGCGAAAAGATGGTTTAGACTCGTGTTTTATTTTTAAATGTGTTCATTGCTTCCAAGGTGCTCAACAACTGAACTATCCTCTAATAGAATCAAGATTTTCGCAAAAGGGTTCTTATGGAGTCGCCACTAATGTTTTGACCGTAAACATTGGAAAAGGATAAAAAGGCGTTGATTTTAAGAAAAACCAAACTTGGCCATTATAACCAGAGTTGGGTAAGGAAGTTAGTTACGTGTGGGGAAGGTGTTAGCACCCTCACAATGCTCCTTTTAGGTTCCCTATGACGGATTCATTCATTAAGTAAAGATTACGAGAAATTACGCTATTACCCTATTTTATTGCATAATATTAAAAAATGGCTATCTACTTGATTTTTATTTTATATTGCATACATAAAGCAATAAATAAAGCAATAAAGGAGAAGAGAAGTGAAAAGAACCTCCGTAGCAAGCTTTGTATTGCAAATCTTTAACTGTGAGGATGCGTTTTGGCAATCCCCTGCTCTACAAAGACACTCCTCCCTGAATACAATATCAACTCGACTAAATTTTAAAGAAGAATCGAATGCTGGAATACAATTCCCTAATCGATTGTTACCTTTTTTAGGCAATCGGAGAGTTCATTCGAAGTAGGGAGATAAGACAAGTGTCTGGAGTGTGAAAAAGTGACAAATGATCCTCCTAGTTATAGTTTTCGCAGCCTGGCAGCTTGGGACGACCGTTTGGGGCCTGGAAGACAGGGATGGGCATCTGGGGAAGCCGGGACGACTGTTTGGGATTTGGGACGGTCATCCCAACCATCAAAACAGGCTGAGACAGTCGTCTGGCACTTGGGACGACCGTCTGGGCTTGCTGGGACGGCCATCCCAATTTCTGGGACGGGCATCTCGACTATTCTGGCCAAATTTTGTGTTCTGGGACTTCCGGTAAGCTTTCCTTTCTTTATTCAGAAGTCGATTGATGTCGTTAGACGTCCACCGAAGCTTTATCTTCAAATAGGAAGCCTTCTTAGCCTTTATTGAGAGGCCGGGCAAAATTAGGGGTCTACAGGCGAGAAGGCCGTCTCGCCAAACGAGAGGGGGATCTCGCCATTCGCAGGTGGTGAGACGACCGTCTCGCCACATTTGCAAGGCGAGACGGACGTCCCAAATGCGAGACGGCGGTCTCGACCTCTGAAGGTGAAAATCCTTATTTTTAAGTAGAAAATCCCTCCTATCTTAGTATGGGGCCTAATAGTCTCTCCTAATGGCTTCTTAGGTTTCATCCATCTTCGAAAGGAGGTCTTCTGGTCTTATTATAAGGCCGGGCAAGATTAGGGGTCTACAGCTGCCCCCCTTTACCCGACTAGTCGACTACTGGCTTGTTGTGCCAAGAAGATCGACTGGAGGGTAAAGGAGTTGACCCTCCTGCCCGGTTACCCTTCAGATGTCCCGTCTTTGCGGCGGTTGATCTTCTGGGGAAAAAATACATTGTGCGCCTCTGGGATGCTCCTTCTGGCAGTAGCTGACCCCTTCGGCTGATGAGTATGAACCCCCATCTAGTTTGACGAGTATGAACCCCCGCCTGGTAAGCCCCCTTTTGTAAGGCCTGATGAGTATACACCCCTATCTGGTGTTTGACAATATGAACCCCCATCCGGTAAGCCCCCTTTTGTAAGGCTTGATGAGTATACACCCCCATCTAGTGTTGTGCCTCCAGATGCTCCTTCTTGCGGTAGCTGATCCTTTAGCTGTGGTGGCAGCTTACTACTCTAGCTCATGCGCCGTGTGTTGAGATGTGTTCTCTTGTCTGTGTCTTTTCTGAGATTTGTCGTTCG
The DNA here is from genome assembly GCA_963425845.1 of Sphenostylis stenocarpa. NCBI lineage: Eukaryota > Viridiplantae > Streptophyta > Magnoliopsida > Fabales > Fabaceae > Sphenostylis > Sphenostylis stenocarpa. Next base: position 22,578,987 of record OY731404.1, on the reverse strand, counting down.
GTCTGTGTCGTGGACTCTGTTGGTGTTCATCCAGCTTGTTTGTTGCTGGGGATTCTTTGACTTTGATTTTCTGGTGGTGGTCATCCGACTTTGCTGGTTGTCGAGTAGTCTTTTTGTTATTCGACTCTCGCTTGGTCGTCGAAATTTGTTGAGGTGATTAACTTTGTTTTAATCCTGCCTTTTTCTGCGGTTTTATCTCTTTTTTCTCGCAATTTTGGATTTTGGCTTTTTTCTTTTAGCGTAAGTCTTTTTACTCTTAGTTCTTTTGTTACGGTGACTCTTTTTTGAAAGGGAGAGCAAAATGAATGTAATAAAATTTTATTTATGATAAAATTTATTACAACAGTTTTATTTTCTAAGCCTATCCCTAAGGCGGTGGACTCATGTCTGGAGACGATCCGTAAGAGGGGAACTGCCGATACATATGCCTTCGGAACTCTGCTTTGTCCCGGGCTTCGTCGATGTACTCCTGCCGAAATGCCCAGGTCTTGTCTTATTCCCTCTTAGTATTGGGCGAATGCCTCCTGCCTTGTGTCGAAGGCATCTTGCCTTAGGGATATCTGCTCTTATCGCATAGACATCTAGTCGAATTGCTGGCACAAATTGTAGATGTTGCGGTTGATGCCAACAAAATCGTCCGTGTACTGCTGTTGTTGTTGTTGTTGCTGCTGTTGTTGGAACTCGGGAGGTGTTGGGAGATCGTGCATTGCTATGAGATCCCGGAGATCCAAAGTGATATCCAGTGAGGGGTGGAGGATCAATCGGGTCCCTTGGCGCAGTAGCATCCCCATGCTGACTAGGACCGACCCGTTGATGGTCTCGGGTCGGAGGCTGGAGGCCAGTTCCTCCCAGCCACTGCACCCCCATTTTTCTGCCAGGGGGGTAATGAGGGGAGCCATGAGGACGGCTCCCACGGGCCGGCTCCTGAAGTCCTTGAGGGCCTTTAGGAAGAAATAGCTAGGGCTGCACCGGCGCCTCTGGCTCATGCAATAAAGGACAAAGAGGTCCGGAAGGGTTACCTTTCCCTGACTCTCTTTCCGCCCGTTGGCAGTCCCAGCCAGCAGTTTGTGGCAGATGCGAAGGGCAGGGGGAAGTGCGGAGCCCTTCATTAGTGTGGGTAGGGTGTGTGCCCCAGTCAGCTCTTCCCACATCTCGCCGGCAGTGAGGTTGGTGGGGCGTGCGTAGATAGCCTCCTGGTAGTCCTAAGTCAGCACGTCCTCGGGCTAGACGAATCCGATGGACACGTTGAATTCGTCCAGGGTGGTGGTCCGATACATCCCACCCATGAAGTATGTCACCATTTTTGTCGGTGACAGACCCAGTACCATGGCGGGAGTCTCGGCGTAGGAGATGGAGGCGAGGAACTCTAGCACTGCTTGGGGGTAGACGTGGGTAGGTGGAGGCTGAAGGAGGAAACCCCACCCTATGCTGTCAATGTGGGCCCAGACGTCATCTTCCCATCCGAATTTGACGAGGATGCCAAAATCTAACCTCAGCATGAGGTGCCATGTGTACCCCCGGATGTGCTCTAAGCGAGCCTGGTGCATTGGTGAAAGCTGCGTGGGATCCTGCGGACCGGGAGCTGAGGAGCTGCTAGGGCCGGCAGAGCCCCTTCTCTTCCTGGACTGATCTCCACGGTGCATTTTGACGGTAGGGTGCTTGAGAGTGAGAAAATGGAAGGTGGGAGTGCAAGAGTAGGTGTGGAGACCCCCCCTAGCCCCCCCTCTGTTTATAGAAATTGTTTCGAATTCAGGACCGCCGTCTGGGATGTCGAGACGGCGGTCTCGATTTTGTGCTGGCCAAGACGGACGTCTGGAGCCTCGAGATGGCGGTCTCGACTTTGGCCTTAAGCGAGACGGTCGTCTCGCCAAGAGAGAAGGCAGTCTTGTTTTTGGTCAAGTTGAGACGGCGGTCTCGTTGGTCGAGACGAAGGTCTCGTTTTGCTGGAAATCGAGACGGCGATATGGACATACGAGACGGCCGTCTCGATTCTAGTTTTTTTTTTTTGAAGAAAATAGGACCTGGTTCAAAAACATTTTATGCATGCAATGTTTTCATATTTGATGTCCTATAATGCCTATTTCATTTTATTTTTTAGAAGGACTTAACTGACATGTCTTGTAGTGACGAGTATCCTCTGATCTGTGTTTTTGTACTTGGCTGTACCATTCAAGACTTCTTATGACCGAAGAATAATTTGCTTTTTTCTTTTTTTTATCCTTTTTCTTTTTCTTTTTCTCTCTTTTTTGTAGAGCACACTTTGCCATGTTAGTGTCCCTTTTTCTTCGCTTTAGGGATTTCAATCCTCTTGTTGACTATACGCCTCCATATTCCAAAATTAATTATTAGAATAATGTTGTGAGGGTCAAGAGAAAAGAAGTAAGAGGGCAAATTCAATGACTTGTGTTTTAGACTGTTAATTTTTTTAGAAAAAGGTTTTTGTAAGAATGGTTGGCTAAGGTTAGGTTTGGGTGTTTAAGCTTTTGTCTAAGCAAACGTTTCCCCTTTTTATATTTGCGCCTTAGCTTATTTCCATTGCTTTTTATGGCTAGTTGATTTCCCTAGATCGCCCTTTGGGTTTTCGAACTAGGATATTGTGTTTTGGCCCTATCTTTTGTCTAGGTTCCTTCTTTTTGTTTTTGTTTAGGGAATCCTAGCGGACCGTATTTTGTAACCCTAACTTTTGCCTAGGCTACCCTTTATTTTTGTTCGGGTATCCTACCGGGTTGACCCTATCTTTTGCGTAGCCCCCTTGGTTGGTTTCCTACCGTGTATTTTGCCCTTTTTCTTTTGGCCTTTGGCTTCTATGGGATTTTTCTTTTTTTTGTTATTTTTATTTTTTCACAATATTGGCGAAGCATGACTTTCTATGAGGTAAAGCCTTATTTTGTGCTTCTAATAAACTAGCTTGATTGTAATGGCAATGACAAGTTTTTGTTTATTTCGATGCGCTTTTTATTCTTCTTTTTCTTTTTGTTTACTTAGACAAGGTTATTGTGAGGTCTAGTCATGAAATAGCAAGAAGAGAAGCAGATAGTAAGAAGTTTATTCTTTATTAATTAATAAGGGAATATGTGCCCTAAAATGCCCGGGGGTCGGGCTAGCCCCGGGGGATAATATCTAACAATCATGGGGTTTACATCCCTTAAATGAAGAAAAAGATCTTCTAATGACTAGGGTAGCTCTTGACGCTTGCATCCCTCCGCTTCGGAATATTTGTTTGAGTGTGCGGAGGGGAGACTTCCCTTTTCTTTTTTCTACTAGGCCCTTAGTAGGGTCATATCCTAGGCCATACTTGAAAGGATTATCTTCAAATTTTGGGGGTTCCCTCATGCCTTGGGAATCTTCCCCCAGTCCTTGGCCAGGATGGTAACCATGCTTCATCATCATGCGGGCTACCTTTGTGTTTTTGGGAAGTCTCTCTACGTTGGTGATTTCGAGCGCTTGGAAAGACGTTTAAAGGGCTTCTTCAGTCCCATCCACATAAGGTTGGGTGGACGGTCCACTAATCAGGATATCATCTTCTGCTTAGATCGTGACCAATTTGTCATCCACTATGAACTTGACTTTCTGGTGGAGAGTTGAAGGTACTGCCTTAGCGTCATGAATCCAAGGCCTACCGAGGAGACAACTGTATGCTGGAGTAATATCAAAATACATGGAAATCGACGTTGAAGATAGCAGGTCCAACTTGGATTGGCAGATTAATTTCTCCCACGACTTCTCGTTTTGATCCGTCGAAGGCTCGAACGATAGTGCTGCTTGGGCACAGACGGGTTCCTTGGATAGTCAACTTTTCGAGTGTTCACTTGGGCATCACATTCAAGGATGACCCGTTATCCACAAGAACTTTAGCAATGAGGTACTCCTTGCACTTGATGGAGATGTGCAAGGACTTATTATGGTTTGATCCTTCGAGGGGGAGTTCTTCCTTTGTGAAGGTGAGGTGATCGCTTGCCATAATGTGACCGACGATCCTCTCAACCTTTTCTTGGGATATGGTGTGAGGTACATGCGCTTCGCTCAAGACCTTCATCAGGGCATTTTTGTGCGATTCCGACCTCATCATCAGAGATAATAGGGTTATCTTTGTAGGTGTATGATTGAGCTGGTCAATAATGGAATACTCGCTTTGCCTTATAAACTGGAGTAATTCCTCTGTCTCCTCCTTGGATTCTTTATTTTCTTTTTCTTCAGTATTTTTATTTTTTTCCTTTATTCTTGGGGACATCTTCTTGTATGTCGTTGGGGGAGTACACTCTTCCACTTCTAGTCATGCCCCCAATGCCGGCTATGTTGGAGATATCCTCCTTTATTGGTGAAGATTCCCCGTATTTCCATGGTACAACTTTATTTGACTTGTAGGGGAAAGGACGTGGCATAAATAGTCGCACAGGTGTCCTTGCCCCCTCTTCCTTATATTGTGAGGACAAACGGTCGAGGCTTATTATTCTCTTGTGGTGAATCAACCGTTGGGGCAAACTTGATTAGGAGTGACTTTCTCTCCATTCTTCTGATTTGGAAGACGTGTCAATTAATCCTTCCTTTTTATTATCTTATTTATTAAGAGTGAAGGAGGGAAAATTAAATATGCAAATGAATGATATGCATGCAAGTAGACAATTATTGAATAAGGAAAAATTTCATTTATCCGTAGAAAGTGTACATTCCCTTATTCCATACTACAAAGAAACTTTTGACAGAAACGGAAAAGCCTATAGAACCCACAGGCGGGTCTTGATCTCTATGCAATTCCCTTTCGGCTTCCTGGACATGATGAGCAAGTGCTTCGCTTTGCTTCTGGACTGCCTGACTCATATCTTCACTGTACTTTTGTGCCTCTTTGATCTTCACCTCCTGATGGACGACCAAGGATTGTAGTTCATCGAGTTTTGCAAGGGCTCGGTCCTTTTCTTGTAGTACTTGGCCGTACTGAGCTAGCCCGTCTCTTTTTTTGCAACGTACCTCAGCGAGACTTTTGTTGAGTCTCCGATTGGCCTCTCGCTCTTGGCGTATTTCTGACCGAGTCTTGGTGAGGTCTTGCAACAAGTCCTTGATCGTTTGAGCCTATTTTTCTGATTCGGCCTCAAGGCGTGCTGACTTGGCGGTTATTTCTTGAAGTTGGCTATCTGAGCTAGTTCTAGCAGCTTTGGATGATCAGATAGCTTGCTCATTAGAATCAGCACACTGATCCTTGAGGCGCTCTATTTCATGATCCTTTTTCTTGCATTGCCTTTGCAAACCATAGTGAGGATAGATTCTTGTTCTCTTTCCTCAAGGGCCCTCATCTGGGCTCCCATGATTTCTATCCTCTTCTTTTTCTCCACTCCTCATAGTCACTGGAGACAGCCACTCGAGCTTTTCCTAGCTCTCTATCTCCCATAAAGACTGGTTTTTCCCATGCTTTTCTCACGGCTAGTGAGTTGGCAATTGTGCATGGGTCTCCGAAGAAACACAGTCCTTTGAGTTCTCCTCGAGAAATTGTACTTTGAGTCCTCATGAGTTGTCTCATAGCTACTCTAGGTGAATAGGCTATGCAACCCCTGAGTCCTATCAAGGGTACGGTCGGATAATCTCCACATCTGATGAGGACTGGACCGGGTCGGAACCAAGGGCAGACCCAGGATACATGGTTGGCGTCCCATTGTTCCAACTCGTCCTTCCATTCTGAAGTTAAGCGTCGTTGGAAAGGGATTTTGGAGAAGTTCCTCAAAGGGTCGGGGAACATCCCCATGTGACTAGAGGCGTAAAAATGTGTGATGCCCCACACAAAGATTAGTGAAGAGCAGCAATGAAGCATTTTTCCTTGCTTCTGGCAGCAGAATTCCACCGAGAGCAAGGTGTCGGCAAGAATTGCAGGCAAGGGACTCTTCGAGTTCATGTCCCAGGCGAAGAAGGCGTCCATGACGACTTGATCCACTGTGTCGAGGTGGAAGGGAAACAAGATCGTTCCAAATATCATTAAGGCTAGGGTTTTGTTAAAAGCAACCCATTCTGTCCTTTCAGCCAAGTCGGACAGATGGTCTTCTAACATTGAGACTTTCCAACCCTGGATGTTCCCTTTTCCTATCAGGGTAGTCTGCCGGAATGGCAATCGGATGATGGCAGCGACTTGTGCTGCAGGAGTATATTCCCTGTGGCGGATATGGACCCCAGCTGATTTGGGTCATTTCAGCATAATTTTGTACTCCTCCAAGGTGGGCACCATATCGAACTGCGGAAATTCGAAACAACTCATACTGGAGTTCCAGAAGTGAACTAGTACCCTGATGAAGACTTGATCGACACAGATCTTTAGCAGGTCGAGAATCTGTCCATAGGATTTTTCAAAGTCGGAGCAGACCTCTAGTGGCATTATCGCGCAAAGTCGTTCCAACTTCTCAGTATGGTACCGGGGAATGTCCACTTTCTTCAACTGTCTACTAGTCCCCTCCATTTTCTAAAACCAAAATGCATGCTTTATGAATATGATGCTTAATGTAGGTATGAATGTGAATGTTTATTTTGCTATTTATCATGTTTTATTTCTACATGATGTATGGTATTTGCGTATTTTTTAGAAAATAAACTACCTATATGAATGATTTATGAGTATAATGTTTATAAACAAGGTCCCATTTATTGTTTTAAATTGGATTTTTATTTTTATTATTATTTTATAGCCTTTTATCTCTTCTGTCGGACTGCGTGGCTACTTAGCTTACAAAGAACCTGAAACCAGGCTAGCTAAAAGGCAGACTATCCGAGATAAGGGTGTTTATTGCAAAAAATGTTTTTTGTGATTTTTCTGTTGTTTGGTTATGCTATGCAACAAACAAATGCAACAAACAAATGCGCACACAATTCAGTCATCCGCGAACAGGCGAGAAGTCATTTTAATCACGAGGTAGGGTTTTCCTGCAGAAAAGTGCATTGCCGAATGTAGGTTCTAACTGTTCTCACCAAGGCTAAGGCCCCCAAGGTGCCCCCATTATAGGGTCCCCACTCTCCAGCCTTCCGACCATGCTTAGCACTAAGGCCATAGTCAGTCTTTGTGCCAAAAGAGGAAGGTTATCACCTTGAGTGGTGGTTTCCGATCACACTGGTGGGCACAAGGCCACCACTACAGCGAACCATATTTGCCACCCACTCCCTATGGATTTCTCACTTGCCCTCGGGTATAGAGGGAACTGTTGTGTGCAAGGGTTTGTGTACAGTTTGTATTTCAAAAAATTGCGTAAGTATAAACAAACAACAGTTATTAAAGCCAAGCATTAAAACATGTTATAATACAAGGTAGGGTAAAAGCATAATTCCTTGGTTTATTTATTTAAATTGGCCCATCACTAAATGGGATTAACTCTCTAGGCTTCCCCAGTGGAGTCACCATCTGTCGCCGCTGTCAAAACGAGGCGGTCAAAGCGACACGATGGTTTCGACTTTCCAATTTTCGCGTTTTATGGCTGTGGTTACAACACCTTTAGGTTGTCCGATAACTGGGTTGAACCTAGAGGCGAGGTTTTTGAAAGGGCGTTCTTGGATTGTCCGATAACCGGGCTAACCCAAGAACTAATTTTGAAGGGTTCTTATGGAGTCGCCACTGATGTTTTTACTGGAAACATCGAAAAAGGAGTAAAAAGGCGTTAGTTTTTGAAAACTAACTTTGGTCGTTAAAACTAGAGTTTAGGTAAGGGAGTTAGTTACGTGTAAGGGAAGTATTAGTTCCCTTACGACGCCCCTTTCGGGTTCCCTATGACAGGCCAGCTACTTAATAAATAAACTTTATGAAAAGATGCTTTTACCCTTTTGTTTGCGGAATTAAAAGAATGACTACATGCCTCTAATATCTATTGCGTAATTTAATCACAATAATGAAAGCAATAAATAGATAGAGAGGAAGAAGAAACCTCCGAAGCAAGCTCTTTGATTAATTTCTTGAAATTCAGGGTGCGTTTCGGCAGCCCTTCACTCTTTACAACACCGGAAAAACTCTCGGAAACGCTATAAAATCTCTAAGAAACTCTCAGAAACTCCGGAAATGCTTCGAAGGGGTTCTAGGAAGAGAATTAGAAGAAGTTACAAGAGAGAAAGTCGAAGAATTGTGTGAAATGAAGTGAAAGGTGCGGCTATTTATAGGGATTCGCGCCTGTCAGGTCGAGACGATCGTCTCATCTAACAAGGTCGAGATGGTCGTCTCGCCATTCGAGACGGCCGTCTCGCCTTGCAAAAATGGCGAGAAGGCTGTCTCGCCAAACGAGAGGGGGGTCTCGCCATTCGTAGGTGGCGAGACGACCGTCTTGACAAACGAGACGGTGGTCTCGCCACATTTGCAAGGCGAGACGGTCGTCCCAAATGCGAGACGGTGGTCTCGACCTCTGAAGGCGAAAATCCTTAGTTTTAAGTAGAAGATCCCTCCTATCTTAGTATGGGGCCTAATAGTCTCTCCCAATGGCTTCTTAGGCTTAATCCATCTTCGAAAAGGAGGTCTTCTGGTTTTATTATAAGGCCGGACAAGATTAAGGGTCTACAGTGCTTTTTATTCTTCTCTCTCTCTCTTTTTTTTTTTTTTTTTTACTTTAGACAAGGTTATTCTGAGGTCTAGTCATGAAATAGCAAGAAGAGAAATAGATAGTAAGAAATGTATTCTTTATTAATTAATAAGGAAATGTGTGCCCTTGAAATGCCCGGGGGTCGGGCTAGCCCTGGGGGATAATCTCTAACAATCATTGGGTTTACATCCCTTAAGCGAAGAAAAAGATCTCCTAATGACTAGGGTAGCTCTTGACGCTAGCATCCCTCCGCTTCGGAATATCTGTTTGAGTGTGCGGAGGGGAGGCTTCCCTTTTCTTCCTTCTGCTTGGCCCTTGGTAGGGTCATATCCTAGGCCATACTTGAAAGGATTATCTTTGAATTCTGGGGGGTCCCTCATGCCTTGGGAATCTGCCCCCAGTCCTTGGCCAGGATGGTAACCATGCTTCATCATCATGCGGGCTACCTTCGTGCTTTTGGGAAGTCTCTCTACACTGGCAATTTCGAGCGCTTGAAAAGATGTTTCAAGAGCCTCTTCAGCCGCATCCACATAAGTTTGGGTTGACGATCCACTGATCAAGATATCATCTTCTGCTTGGACCGTGACCAATTTGTCATCCACTATAAACTTGACTTTCTGGTGGAGCGTTGAAGGTACTACCTTAGCGTCATGAATCCAAGGCCTGCTGAGGAGACAACTATATGCCGGAGTAATATCCATTACATGGAAATCGACGTTGAAGATAGTGGGTCCAACTTGAATTGGCAGGTTGACTTCCCCCACTACTTCTCGTTTGGATCCGTCGAAGGCTCGAACGATAGTGCTGCCTGGGTGCAGACGGGTTCCTTGAATAATTAGATTGTCGAGTGTGCACTTGGGCATCACGTTCAAGGATGACCCTTTATCCACAAGAACTTTGATGATGAGGTATTCTTTGCACTTAATGAAGATGTGCAAGGGCTTATTGTGGTTTGACCCCTCGAGGGGGAGTTCTTCCTCTGTAAAAGTGAGGTGATCGCTTGCCGTAATGTGACCAACGATCCTCTCAACCTTTTCTTGGGATATGGTGTGAGGTACATGCGCTTCGCTCAAGACCTTCATCAGGGCACTTCTATGTGGTTTCGAGCTCAACATTAGAGACAATAGAGTTATCTTTGCAGGTGTATGATTGAGTTGGTCAATAATGGAGTACTCGTTTTGCCTTATAAACTGGAGTAATTCCTCAGTCTCCTCCTTGAATTCTTTATTTTCCTTTTCTTCGGTCTGTTTATTTTTTCCTTTATTTTTGGGGGCATCTTCTTGTAAGTCCTTGGGGGAGTAAATCCTTCCACTTCTAGTCATGCCCCCAATGCCGGCTATATTGGAGATATCCTCCTTTATTGGTGAAGATTCCCCGTATCTCCACGGTACAACTTTATTTGACTCGCAGGGGAAAGGACGTGGCATAAATAGTCGCACGGGCGTCCTTGCCCCCTCTTCCTTATTGGCTTTGAGGACCAACGGTCGAGGCTTATTATCCTCTTGTGGCGGATCAACCGATGGGGAAAGCTTGATTAAAAGTGGCTTTCTCTCCATTCTTCTGATTTGGAAGACATGTCAGTTAATCCTTCCTTTTTATTATCTTGTTTATTAAAAGTGAAGGAGGGGAAATTAAATATGCAAATGAATGATATGCATGCAAGTAGACAATAGTTGAATAAAGAAAAAATTCATTTATCAGTAGAAGGTGGACATTCCCCTATTCCATACTACGAAGTAACTTTTGACAGAAGCGGAAAAGCCTAAAGAAACCCACATGCGGGTCTTGATCTCTATGTAATTCCCTTTCAGCTTCCCGGACATGACGAGCAAGTTCTTCGCTTTGCTTCTGGACCGCCTGGCTCATATCTTCATTGTATTTTTGAGCCTCTTTGATCTTCGCCTCTTGATGGACGACCAAGGCTTGTAGCTCATCGAGCTTTGTAAGGGCTCAGTCTTTTTCTCGTAGTACTTGGCCATACTGAGCTAGCCCGTCTCTTTCTTTGCAGCGTAGCTTAGTGAGACTTTTGTTGAGTCTCCTATTGGCCTCTCGCTCTTGGCGTATTTTTGACCAAGTCCTTGTGAGGTCTTGTAACAAGTCCTTGATCGTCTGAGCCCATTTTGCTGATTCGGCCTCAAGGCGTGCTGATTTGGCGGTTATTTCTTTAAGTTGACTATCCGAGCTGGTTCTAGCAGCTTTGGATGCTCGGATAGCTTGCTCGTTAGAGTCAGCACATTGATCCGTGAGGCGCTCTATTTCATGATCATTTTTCTTGCATTGCCTCTGTAGACCGTCTACGGTGAGGATAGATTCTTGTTCTCTTTCTTCAAGGGCCTTCATCTGGGCTCCCATGATTTCTATCCTCCGGGTCAAGGCGTCGACTTGATTTTGCAACTCTTCACTATTTGCACATGTAGCGAGTGAGGTGGATGGTTGAGACATCCCTCTTTTGCGTCTCCACTCTTCATAGTCACTATAGATAGCTACTCGAGCTTTTCCTAGCTCTCTATCTCCCATAAAGACTGGTTTCTCCCATGCTCTTCTCACGACTAGTGAGTTGGCGATGGTGCATGGGTCTCCGAAGAAACACAGTCCTCCGAGCTCCCCTCGGGATATTGTAATTTGGGTCCTCATGAGTTGTCTCATAGCTACTCTAGGTGAATAGGCTATGCAACCCCTGAGTCCTATCAATGGTATGCTCGGGTAATCTCCACATCTGATGAGGACTGGGTCGGGTCGGAACCAAGGGCAAACCCAGGATCATTGGTTGTCGTCCCATTGTTCCAACTCGTCCTTCCATTCTGAGGTTAAACGTCGGTGGAAAGGGATTTTGGAGTGTCGCCGCCGTAAAAAATATGGGCGGTCAGAGCGACGCGATGGTTTCGACCCTTTTGATTTTCGCGTTTTTTATGGGTGGTTACAACGCCTTTAGGTTGTCTGATAACCGGGCTAACCTAGGGGCGATGTTTTCAAAAGGTTGTCCCTGGATTGTCCGATAATCGGGCTAACCCAAGGACTAGTTTTGAGGGGTTCTGTGGAGTCGCCACCGATGTTTTTACCGGAAACATCGGAAAAGGTGTTTTAAAAGGCGTTGGTTTTCAAAAACCAACTTTGGTCGTTAGAACCAGAGTTGGGTAAGGGAGTTAGTTACGTGTAAAGGGAGTATTAGTCCTTTTATGACGCCCCTTTCGGGTTCCCTATGACAGGCTGGCTATTTAAAAATATTTAAACTGGTGAAAATTACGCTTTTGCCCTTTTTATTTTGCGGAATTTAAAATTATGACTACATGGCCCTAATCTATTGCATAATTTAAAATTAAAGTAATAAAAGTAGAGAGGGAGAATTTAAACCTCCGAAGCAAGCTTTCTTTTTATTTCTTTTAAAGAAAATGGGTGCTTTTTGGCAGCCCTTCACTCTACACGACACTGGAAACTTTTCTAGACGCCAAAAAATGCTCACAAAGGCACTCAGAAGCTCCGGAAATGCGTCGGAGGGATTCTAGAGAGAAGTTTTAGAGAGAAGGGAGAGCTAAAAGCTTGTGGTGTGTGGAAATGAGGAGGGGAGGACCCCTATTTATAGGTTTTCGCGCCTGACAGTGGCGAGACCACCGTTCTCGTCTGACAGGGTCGAGACCGCCGTCTCGCCAAACGAGACCGCCATCTCGTCATGCCAAAGTGGCGAGACCGCTGTCTTGCCAAATGAGACCGTCGTCTCGTCATGCCAAGGTGGCCAGACCGCCGTCTCTTCATTCGCAGGTGGCGAGACCGCCGTCTCGCCAAACGAGACGGCGGTCTCACCATTTGCGTGAGGTGAGACGGCGGTCTCGATTTCGAGACGGCGGTCTCGTCCCAAAAAGGCGAGAAAACTTATTTTTTGTCCAGAAAATCCTTCCTATCCTAGTATGGGGCCTAATAGTCTCTCCTAGTGGCTTGTTAGGCTTCGTCCATCTTCGAATAGGAGGTCTTCAGCTCTTTATTTGGAGGTCGGGCAAGATTTGGGGTCTACAGGTGCCCCCCCTTTACCTGACTAGTCAGCTGTTGGCCTGTTGTGCCAGACAGATTGACAGGAAGGTAAAGGAGTTGACCCTCTTGCCCGGTTACCCTTCGGATGTTCCGTCTTTGCGGCGGATGATCCTCTGGGGGAAATGTTGTGTGCTTCTGGGATGCTCCTTCTGACGGTAGCTGACCCCTTCGGCTGATGAGTATGAACCCCCATCTGGTTTGATGAGTATGAACCCTCGCCCGGTAAGCCCCCTTTTGTAAGGCCTGATGAGTACACACCCCCATCTGGTGTTTGACGAGTATGAACCCCCGTCTGGTAAGCCCCCTTTTATAAGGCTTGATGAGTACACACCCCCATCTATTGTTAAGCCTTCGGATGCTCCATCTTGCGGTAGCTGATCCTCTGGCCGTGGTGGCGGCTTATTGCACTAGCTCATGCGCCGGTGTGAAACCTCGGGATGCTCCTTTGACGCGGTAGCTGACCCCTTGGTTGACGAGTATGAACCCTCATCTGGTTTTGGTGCCTCTGGATGCCCCTTCTTGCGGTGGCCGACCCTTTGGCGATGGTGGCGGCTTACTGCTCTAGCTCATGCGCCGGCTCCTTAGGGAGTGATTTCCGTGTTGGTAGATGTTCTTGGACCTCTTTGAATGGTCATCCGGGTTGTCCCGGGGATTTTGCAGGTGCTCATCCAGCTTGCTTGTTTGCTGGGGATTCTTTGTGTTTTGACTTTTGGTGGTGACTATCCGACTCTTGCTGGCTGGTCGGATGAGTCTTGTTTTCTGTTCGACTCTGATTTGGCAGTCGAAATTTTGTTGGTTGAGGTGATGGCTTGTCTTAACCCTGCCTCTTTCTCGCGGTTTATCTCTTTTTTCTCGCGATTTAGGATTTTGGCTTTTCTTATTGAGCATATGCTTTTTCTTTTTTGAGCTTTTTTTATTACGCTGGCTTTTTTTCTTTCCCTTTGTTGAGCCCTTGATGGTTTGGACTCTTTTGACTGTTGATGATGATGGGCTCTTGAAACCTTTATTCTCCGTTGGGGAGTGTGGAGAAGGCTTTCGTTTGACGGCGATGTTGAGCCATGATAATTTATTTTGTGCTGCCTTCAGGGATCCTTTTGGAGATGACTAAGCCTTTCCATCGGCTTTTCCTTGGATGATCGTACCCTCTGTAGACCCCAAATCTTGCCCGGCCTCCAAATAAAGAGTAGAAGACCTCCTATTCGAAGATGGATGAAGCCTAAAAAGCCACTAGGAGAGACTATTAGGCCCCCATACTAGGATAGGAAGGATTTTCCGTACGAAAATAAGTTTACTCGCCTCTTTGGGACGAGACCGCCGTCTCGAAATCGAGACCGCCGTCTCGCCTTAGGCAAGTGGCGAGACCGCCGTCTCGTTTGATGAGACGGCGGTCTCGCCACCTGCGAATGGCGAGACGGCGGTCTCGCTTCCCCAGACGGCGGTCTCGCCACCTGCGAATGGCGAGATGGCGGTCTCGTTTGGCGATACGGCGGTCTCGCCATCCGCGCAGGACGAGACGGCAGTCTCGTTGGGTGAGACGGCGGTCTCGACCCTGTCAGGCGAGAACGGCGGTCTCGCCACTGTCAGGCGCGAAAACCTATAAATAGGGGCCTCCCCCCCTCATTTCCACACACCACAAGCTTCTAGCTCTCCCTTCTCTCTAAAACTTCTCTCTAGAATCCCTCCGACGCATTTCCGGAGTTTTTGAGTGTCTTTGAGAACATTTTTTCGGCATCTAGAAGAGTTTCAGACGTCTTGTAGAGTGAAGGGTTGCCAAAAAGCACCTTCTTTTAAAGAGAAATAAAAAAAAAGAAAGCTTGCGTCGGAGGTTTAAACTCTTCCTCTCCCCTTTTATCGCTTTAAATTTACATTATGCAATAGATTAGGGCCATGTAGTCATACTTTTAAATTCCGCACAATAAAAAGGGCAAAAGCATAATTTTCCACGGTTTAAATATTTTTAAATAGCCGACCTGTCATAGGGAACCCGAAAGGGGCGTAGTAAAGGAACTAATACTTCCTTTACCACGTAACTAACTCCCTTACCCAACTCTGGTTCTAATGACCAAAGTTGGTTTTCGAAAACCAACGCCTTTTAAAAAAACCTTTCCCGATGTTTCCGGTAAAAACATCGATGGCGACTCCATAGAACCCAAAATAAATAAGACCTTGGGTTAGCCCAGTTATCAAACAACCCAAGGACACCTTTCGAAAACCTCGCCCCTAGGTTAGCCCGGTTATCGGACAACCTAAAGGCGTTGTAACCACCCATAAAAAACGCGAAAATCAAAAGGGTCAAAAAAACCATCGCGTCGCTCCGACCGCTTCTTTTCAGACGGCGGCGACAGATGGCGACTCCACTGGGGAAGCCTCGAGAGTTGATCCCATTTAGTGATGGGCCGGCTTAAATAATAAATAAACCAAGAAAATAACACTTTTGCCCTTAACTTGTATTATAACATGTTTTAATGTTTGGCTTTAATAAATTGTTGTTTGTTTATACTTACGCAATTGCTTGAAATATAAACTGCACACAATCCCTTGCACACAACAGTTCCCTCTATACCCCGGGGCAAGTGAGATAACCATAGGGAGTGGGTGGCAGGTACGGTTCGTTGTAGTGAGGGCCTTGAGCCCACCAAGTGTGATCGGAAACCACCACTCAAGGTGATAACCTTCCTCTTTTGGCAACAAGACTCGACTATGGCCTTAGTGCTAAGCATGGTCTGGACGGCTCGGAGAGTGGGGACCCTATAATGGGGGCACCTTGGGGGCCTTAGCCTGGTGAGAACAGTTAGAACCAACCCTTGCCAATGCACTTTTCTGCAGGAAAACCCTACCTCGTGATAAAAACGAAATCTTGCCTGTTCGGGGATGATCGAATTGTGTGTGCATTTGTTTGTTGCATTTGATTGCATAGTATAAACAAACAACAGAACAAAAAACCAAAATATTTTCACAAATAAACACCCTTATCTCGGACAGTCTGCCTTTTAGCTAGCCTGGTTTCAGGTTCTTTGTAAGCTAAGTAGCCACGCAGTTCCGACAGAAGAGATAAGGGACGTTAAATATTCTTTCGCATAAAGCCACATTTTATCTCAGACAGTCTGCCTTTTAGCTAGCCTGGTTTCAGGTTCTTTGTAAGCTAAGTAGCCACGCAGTTCCGACAGAAGGGATAAAAGACTATAAAATAAACAAACAAATAAAAAATAAAATCCATTTTTCCAAAGTCTGTAAATAAGACCTGGTCCAAAAAATTATACTCATAAAACATTCATATAGATAGTTTATTCTTTCAAAATCAAAATATGCAAACATCATGTAGAAAAACATGATAAATAGAAAATAAACACTCACATACATTCAAATAAGCATCCATTTCATCAAAAATACATTTTGATTTTAGAAATGGAGGGGACAAGTAGGCAAACAAAGAAGGTGGACATTCCCCGTTTCCATACTGAGAGGTTGGAACGTCTAAGCACAATAATGCCATCGGAGGTCCGCGCCGACTTCGAAAAATCCTACTGGACGGATTTTAGACCTCCTAAAGATATGTGTCGATCAGGTGTTCCTAAGGGCACTAATCCACTACTCGGAATCCAAATCTGCGATGTTTCGAGTTTCCGCAGTTCGACTTGGTGCCCACCCTAGAGGAGTATGATACCATGTTGAGGTGGCCCAAATCAGCCAGGGTCCACGTCCGCCACGAAGCATATACTCCCGCAGCGCCAGTCGCTGCCCTTATTCAGTTGCCATTCCGCCAGAGTACCCTGATAAAGAAGGGGAACACCCAGGGTTGGAAAGTAACGATGTTAGAAGACCACCTGTCCTACCTGGCTGAACGGACAGAGTGGGTTGCCTTTAACAAAACCCTGGCACTCATAATTTTTGGAGTAGTCTTGTTCCCCTTCCATTTCGACACAATAGATCAGGCCCTCATGGACGCCTTCTTCGCCTGGGACGTGAATTCGAAAAGTCCCCTGCCTGCTATTCTTGCCGACACCCTACTCTCGGTGGAATTTTGTCACCAGAAGCAAGGCAAAATACTCCGCTGCTGCTCTTCATTGCTATTTGTGTGGAGCGCCACTCACCTGTATGCCTCCAGTCACATGGGGATATTCCCCGACCCTTTGAGAAGTTTCTCCAAGATCCCCCTCCAGCGTCGTCCGACCTCGAATGGAGGGATGAGTGGGAACGCAAGGACGCTAACAAGTATATCCCGGGTCCGTCCCTGGTTCCAACCCGACCCAGCTTCTCATCGATGTGGGGACTATCCGAGTGTACCCTTGATAGGACTCGTGGGCTGCATAGCTTACTCACCTAAAGTAGCTATGAGGCAGCTCATGAGGACCCAAACTACCATTTCCCGAGGGGAGCTCTGAGGATCGTGCTTCTTTGGAGACCCATGCACCATCGCCAACTCACTAGCCGTGAGAAAAGCATGGGAGAGGCCAGCCTACATGGGAGACAGAGAGCTAGGAAAAATTCGGGTGGTCGTCACCAGTGACTATGAGGCATGGAGAAATAGAAGAGGAGTGGCTCAATCATCCACCACACCTACCACGAGCGCCAAAAATGAAGGGTCGCAGGCTCAAATCGACGCCTTGACCCGGAGGATAGAGATCATGGGAGCCCGGATGAGGGCCCTTGAAGAAAAGGAGCAAGAATCTATCCTCACGATTGATGGTCTGCGAAGGCAAGGCAAGAAAAAGGATCATGAAATAGAGCGCCTCAAGGACCAATGTGCCGACGCTAACGAACAAGCTATCCGAACATCCAAAACCGCGTAACCGGTCCGGATAGCCAACCGCAAGAGATAACCGCCAAAACGGCACACCTTGAGGCCGAATCGCTAAGCGTGCTCAAACGATCAAGGAGTTGTCGGAAGGGCTCCTCAAGGCTCTAGTTAGACATCCGCCAAGAGCGAGAGGCCAACAGGAGACTCACCAAAAGTCTCTCCGAGCTACGCCACAAAGAAAAAGAAGGTCTAGCTCAGTATGGCCAAGTACTTCAAGAGAAAGACCGAGCCGTTGAAAAGCTCGATGAACTACAAGCCTTGGTCGTTCATCAAGAGGCGAAGATCAAAGAGGCTCAACAAGACAATGAAGATATGAGCCAGCGGTCCGCAAACAAAGCGAAGCACTTGCCCGTCATGTCCGGAAGCCGAGAGAGAACTACGAGGAATCAAGACCCTCCCGTGGGTTTCTTTAAAGTTTTCCACTTTTGCCAAAAGTTGCTTCGCAGTATAGAATAGGGGAATGTACACCTTCTATTGAATAAATAAAATCTTCTTTTTTTGTGCAATGACTGTCTACTTGCATACATGAGCATTCATTTGCATATTTAAATTTCCCCTCCTTCACGCCTAATAAATAAGATAATAAAAAGGAAGGATTAACTAACACGTCTTCCAACTCGAAGAATGGAGAGAAAGCCACTCCTAATAAAGCTCACCCCAACGGTCGAATCATCGCAAGAGGAAAACAAGCCTCGGCCGTTGGTCCTCAAGAATAAAGAAGAGGGGGCAAGGACGCCAGTGTGACTATTTATGCCACGTCCTTTCCCCTACGAGTCAAATAAAGCTGTACCATGGAGATATGGGGAATCTTCACCGATAAAAGAAGAAATAACAAACATAGCCAGCATTGGGGGCACAACTAGAAGTGGAAGAATCTACTCCCCCAAGGACACACAGGAAGATGTCCTCCGTAATAAAGGAAAAAATAAAAAGACCGAAGAAGAAAAAGAAAATAAAGAATCCAAGGAGGAGACAGAGGAATTACTCCAGCTCATAAGGCAGAGTGAGTATTCCATTATAGACCAAGCTCAATCGCACACCCGCAAAGATCACGTTGCTATCTTTGATAATGAGCTCGGAACCGCACCGAACGCCCCGTCGAAGGTCTTGAGCGAGGCGCATGTACCTCACACAATATCCCAAGAAAAGGTCGAAAGAATCATTGGTCACATCACGGCAAACGATCACCTCACCTTCACAGAGGAAGAACTCCCCCTGGAGGGGTCAAACCACAACAAGCCCTTGCATATCTCGGTTAAATGCAAGGAGTACCTCATCGCCAAAGTTCTTGTGGATAACGGGTCATCCCTGAACGTGATGCCCAAGTGCACACTAGATAAGTTGACTATCCAAGGAACCCGTCTCGCGCCAAGCAAGCACCATCGTTCGAGCCTTCGACGGATCAAAACGAGAAGTAGTGGGAGAGATCAATTTGCCAATCCAAGTTGGACCCACTACCTTCAACGTCGATTTCCATGTAATGGACATTACTCCAAAGATATGCACTGTCTCCTCAGCAGCCTTGGATTCATGACGCTAAGGCAAGTACCTTCAACGCTCCACCGTAAAGTCAAGTTCATAGTGGACGACAAACCGGTCACAGCCCAAGCAGTAAGACGATATCCCGATCAGTGGACCGTCCACCCAACCCTATGTGGATGTGGCTGAAGAGGCCCTCGAAACATCTTTTCAAACGCTCGAAATTGCCAAGATAGAGCGACTTCCCGTAAACACAAAGGTAGCCCGCATGATGTTGAAACACTGCTACCATCCTCGCCAAGGACCGGGGCGCATTCCCAAGGCATGAGGGAACCCCTGAATTCAAAGACAATCCTTGCAAGTATGGCCTAGGATATGACCCTACTAAGGGCCGAGCGTAAAGGAGAAAAGGGAAGTCTCCCTCCGCACACTCAAGCAAATTTTCCGAGGTGGAGGGGTGCAAGCGTCAAGAGCCACTCTAGTCATTAGGAAAACTTTTTCTTTGTTTAAGGGATGTAAACCCCATGATTGTTAGAGACTATCCCCCGGGGCGAGCTCGACCCCCGGGCATTTTAGGGCACATATTCCCTTATTAATTAATAAAGAATGATTCTTTCTATCTGCTTCTCTTCTTTCTACTTCTGACTAGACCACGTGAATAACCCTGTCTAAGTAAACATAAAAAAGAAGAAGAATAAAAAGCGCTTCCAAATAATCAACATTTACCATTGCTATTGCCATCAAGCTAGTTGATTAGAAGCACATAAGAATAAGGCTTCACCTCACCCATAAAGAAAGTCATGCTTTGCCAATACTGTGAACAAAAAATAAATCCACAAAAGAAAAAGCCCAGAGAAGCCAAAGGCCAAAGAAAAGGGCAAACTACCCGATAGGAAACCCACTAAGGGGGCTACACAAAAGATAGGGTCGACCCAGTAGGATACCCGAATAACAATAAAGGGTAGCCTAGGCAAAAGTTAGGGTTACAAATAAGGTCCGCTAGGATTTCTCCAAAAATTTTACAAAAGAAGGAACCTAGACAAAAGTTAGGGCCAACACACAGTATCCTAGTTCGAAAACCCAAAGGGCGATCTAGGGAAATCAGCTAGCCATTTAAAAAGCAATGGAAATAAAACCAAAGAGCGCAAATACAAAAAGAAAGGAAGAATGTTTGCTTAGACAAAGCCTAAACACCCAGGCTTAACCTTAACCAACCATTCTTATAGAACCCTTTTATCAATAAAAATCAACCCTCTAAAACACAAACCATTGATTTTTACCCTTTTACTTCTTTTCTCTTGACCCTCACGACAATATTCTAATAATTAATTTGGGAATATGGAGGCGTATAGTCAACAAGAGGATTGAAATCCCTAAAGCAAAGAAAGAGGGACACTACGTGACAAAAGGTGCTCTACAAAAGAAAAAGAAGAAAAAGAGAAAATAGAGAAAGAAAGAAATTACCCTTCGGTCACAAGAAGTCCGGTATGGTACAACCAAAAGTAAACGCAGCAAGTCGGAGGCACTCAGCGCAACGAGACACGTTGGTTAAATCCTTCCGAAAGCTTAATCAAAATAGGCATTATAGGACATCAAAACATAAAAACATTGCATGCATAAAATGTTTTTGAACCAGGTCCTATTTTCTTTTCAAAAAAAAAAACCTTCCGTAAATCGAGACCGCGTCGATCCTCGCGTCTACCCTCCAAGACGAGAACGCCGTCTCGACCCACCGCACCGCCGTCTCGCTCGACGAGACCGCCGTCTCGTTAAGCCCAACGTCGATACCACCGTCTCGATGGACCGACCGCCGTCTCGATTTGGAGGAGACACGAGACCGCCGTCTCGCCTTCCTGCACGGCGGTCTCGAATTGGAAAAAATCCTATAAATAGGGGGCGCGCTTGGGGGGTTTCTCACAACTCTCCTTGCCTCCGTAACCTCCCTTTCTCAACTTTTGCTCTCCCAAGCACCCCATAGTCAAAATGTTTAGCGTAAGCGCTTCTAGAAAGAGAAGGAGCACCGCCGGTGCCGCAGCTTCTGCAAGCACCGCCACCCCAAGATCCTTCGCAACTATCACCACAAGCACCAGGCCCGCCTTGACAACATCCGGACCTATGCGTGGCACCCGATGCCGAAGCCGGACTTCAGCCTCCCGGCGAATTTGGATGGGAGGACGACGTCCGGGCCCACATTGACAGCGTCGGGTGGGGTTTTCTCGCTGCAGCCACCACCCACACATGTGTACCCACAGGCGGTACTAGAATTCTTGGCCTCGCTCTCCTACTCGAGGTCCCCTCCACGATCCCGGCCTCGCCGCCCACTAAGATGGTGACCTACTTCATGGGTGGAAGTTACCAGGCCACCACCCTCGACGAGTTCAACATGGCCATTGGGTTCGTCCGGCCCGAGGACATAGTGACCCAGAATACCGGAGGCCATCTCGCTCCCGGCCCACCAACCTCACTGCCGCCGAGATGTGGAACGAGCTCACGGGAGCCACCACGCTGCCCACGCCGATGAGGGGCTCCGCGCTGCCCCCAAGCACTCCGCATCCGCCACAAGCCGCCGGCAGGAACCATCCATGGGAGAAAAGAGAGTCGTGGCAAGGTCTCCTCCCCGACCTCTTCGTACTTTATTGCATGAGCCAAAAGCGACGCCGCAACCCCGGCTACTTCTTCCCGAGAGCCCTCAAGGACTTCGGGAACATATCAGCGGGGTCGTTCTTGTGGCTCCCCTCATCACTCCCCTAGCGTAAAGATGGGGGTGCCATGGCCGGAAGAGCCGGCCCACAACCTCGCGACCCGAATCCATCGGCGGGTCAATCTTGGTCGGCATGGGAATGCCGATCCGCGAGGGACCCAGCTCGGCCCTCCATCCTACACTCGGATTTCGCACTAGATCTCCGTGGGTTGGTGGCAATGCGTGATATCCCCACGCCCCCGAATTCCAACAAGCATCGCAGCAAGAACAACAACAACCACCACCGTACACGGACGATTTCGCCGGTATGAACCGCAACGTGAACGATTTGCGCCAGCAGCTCGACCAAATGACGGTGCGGCAAGAGACCTACCATACCCGGCAAGAGGAGATGTACCAAGCATCGCCAGGTGATGCGGCAGAATGGACGACATTCCAAAGAAGAATACCGCGACGAAGTCCGAGAGCAAGCGGACTTCCGATATCACGTCTACCAAGCAATTCGCCCGCGGATCATCTCCGTAAGATAGCCCTTAGTGGACGATACTTGCCTCGAACAAAAGTGGTTGTAATAAAATTTCCCCATAAATAAAATTTTATTTCATGCATCTCTTTGCCGCCCTTTGCAAAAGCTAGCATAACAAGAAAAAAGCTTAAAAAGGAAAAAGGAATACGCTCAATAAGAAAAGCCGAAAGCCGAAATCCTAAATCGCGAGAAAAAAGAGATAAAACCGCGAGAAAAAAGGCAGGATCTCAACCAATAAAATTTCGACTACCAAATCAAAGTTGAACAGAAAACAAGACTCAATCCGACCAGCCAAGCAAGAGTCTGGATAGTCGCCACCAAAAGTCAAAAACAAAAATCCCCAAAGAACCAACAAAGCCGGATGAAACACAAAATCCCCAGTACAACCCGGATGACCATTCAAAGAGGTCCAAGAGCATCTACCGACAATGGAAATCACTCTCCAAGGAGTGTCCGATGGGCGCATGAGCTACCCGAGCAAGAAGCCGCCACCACCACCAGCCCTACGCAGGTGGACCGTGCACCATCCCGGTAAGGGGTTTATACCTATCAACCTCGCGCACGCGTTGCGCCCGATCTCGCGCTCGAGCCGGATCAGCAAGTTGCATTACCACCCCGATGGGGGCTCATACCCATCCAAGTCCCACACAACGGACTGTACCAGCCCTAATGGGGGGTTCATACCCATCCAAGTCCCACACAACGGATCGCATCTACCGACTCGATGGGGGGTTCATACCCATCAACCGAAGGATCGGCTACCGTCGAAGGAGTATCCCGAGGTTTTACCACGTGTTAACCAAAGGGATCGGCTACGTCGAAGTAGTATCCTAGAAGTGCACGAACATCGAAGTTTTCCCCGTAAGATCAACCGTCGCAAGACGGAGCATCCGAAGGGCAACCGGCAAGAGGGTCAACTCCTTTACCTTCCCGTCAATCTGCCTCGGCACAACAGCCAACAACTGACTAGTCAGGTAAAGGGGGGGCAGCTGTAGACCCCAAATCTTGCCTGGCCTCCAAATAAAGAGTAGAAGACCTCCTATTTGAAGATGGATCAAGCCTAAAAATCCACTAGGAGAGACTATTAGGCCCCCATACTAGGATAGGAAGGATTTTCCGTACGAAAATAAGTTTCCTCGCCTCTTTGGGACGAGACCACCGTCTTGCCTCAGGCAAGTGGCGAGACCGCCGTCTCGTTTGATGAGATGGCGGTCTCGCCACCTGTGAATGGCAAGACGGCGGTCTCGCTTCCCCAGACGGCAGTCTCGCCACCTGCGAATGGCGAGACGGTGGTCTCGTTTGGCGAGACGGTGATCTCGCCATCCGCGCAGGACGAGACGGCGGTCTCGTTGGGCGAGACGGCGGTCTCGACCCTGTTAGATGAGAACGGCTGTCTCGCCACTGTCAGGCGCGAAAACCTATAAATAGGGGCCTCCCCCCCCCCCCTCATTTCTACACACCACAAGCTTCTAGCTCTCCCTTCTCTCTAAAACTTCTCTCTAGAATCCCTCCGACGCATTTCTGGAGTTTTTGAGTGTCTTTGAGAACATTTTTTCGGCATCTAGAAGAGTTTCAGACGTCTTGTAGAGTGAAGGGTTGCCAAAAAGCACCTTCTTTTAAAGAGAAATAAAAAAAAAGAAAGCTTGCGTCGGAGGTTTAAACTCTTCCTCTCCCCTTTTATCGCTTTAAATTTACATTATGCAATAGATTAGGGCCATGTAGTCATACTTTTAAATTCCGCACAATAAAAAGGGAAAAAGCGTAATTTTCCACGGTTTAAATATTTTTAAATAGCCAGCCTGTCATAGGGAACCCGAAAGGGGCGTAGTAAAGGAACTAATACTTCCTTTACCACGTAACTAACTCCCTTACCCAACTCTGGTTCTAATGACCAAAGTTGGTTTTCGAAAACCAACGCCTTTTAAAAAAACCTTTCCCGATGTTTCCGGTAAAAACATCGGTGGCGACTCCATAGAACCCAAAATAAATAAGTCCTTGGGTTAGCCCGGTTATCAGACAACCCAAGGACACCTTTCGAAAACCTCGCACCCTAGGTTAGCCCGGTTATCGGACAACCTAAAGGCGTTGTAACCACCCATAAAAAACGCGAAAATCAAAAGGGTCGAAAAAACCATCACGTCGCTCCAACTGCCTCTTTTCAGACGGCGGCGACACCCTCCTTTATTGGGTAGAGACAATGATGATTGGAGCCTTTGATTAGTCGCTTGATTGACGACTAGCTCTGCTTTCTCGGGGGCATTATTTGATGATCCTGTTTTCAATCACAATTATGGAGCTACTCTCCTTATATGTATGAATGCTTTTCATTCTGAAGTAATTTCTTTTATTTTTGACAAAGTCATTTTGCGCGACTACTTGTGTGTGGATGCTATTGATGCAAGTTATTTTAGTCTGAGAGCACTTAGAAAGTGACTGGTACTTTCTTATTTCCTTTTGCACTTTTTGTTTTAACCATATCTTTTGCCTAGACCGCCCTTTGCGGGTTTTCGATCTAGCAGGTTTTGATTTTCTTGCCTGAGGTATTTTGGTGGGCTTTTTTTTCTTTTTATGAAAGCCTTATCTTTTGCCTAGACCGCCCTTTGCGGGTTTTCGATCTAGCAGGCTGCCTTGTACTTTTTGCTTGGCCCTGGTTGGTGTTATTCGTCTTGTTTTTATGCTTTCTTGAATCGCTTGTTTTATGCATGCTCATATTTCATTAATACAGAGGCATTCACACAAATAGGTAATAGAGAAGGAAAGACAATTTTATTGATATAAACAGATGGTTTATTTTTACATGGGGATTTACAAAAGAATTTGTAAGCAAGGCTGGCCAGGGTTGGCTAAACTGTATGAGGGTGCCACAATCATGTCTGTGATCTTTGTTTCCCCGTTTTTCCCGGTTACTTCAATTGAGATGCTCGAACCCGGAGTGAAGACTATACGAAGTCTGCTTGCTTTTGTGAAGGTATTACCTTAGTCGCCTTTGCGGTTTTCGGCTAAGGTAATCATTGCTCTCTTTTGTGTGTGTTTTTTTTGTTTTTTTTTTTTTTTTGGTTTTTGCCTTAGGACGTGTCCTAGCGAGGAATGTAGACCCTATCTTTTGCCCAGGACGCTCTTTGCGAGTTTTCATCCTGACGGGTCATGAGCAATGTCTTTTAGGCGTAATATTTTTTCACCGCATCCGAGTTGACAGGGTATCGGAGTTCTTCTCCATCCATATTGGTGAGGATGAGGGCTCCTCCTGAGAAGGCTCGCTTGACCACAAAGGGTCCTTCGTAGTTTGCTGTCCATTTCACGATTTTGTCTTTCTGGGCTGGAAGCAGTTTCTTTATCACCAGATCCCCTTCTTGGAAAGTGCGAGGATTGACCTTCTTGTCGTAGGCTTTCTTGATCTTCCTTTGATAAGGTTGCCCCCGACATATGGCGTCCAACCATTTTTCTTCGATTAAGTTCAACTGATCATACCGATTTTGGACCCATTCGGCTTTTGTCAATTTTGCTTCCATGAAAACTCGTAGAGAGGGTATTTCGATCACTATTGGTAGTACGACCTCCATTCCGTATACGAAGGAAAACGGGGTAGCCCCTGTGGAGGTTCGTACCGACGTTCGGTAGCCATGTAAGGCAAAGGGAAGCATTTCACGCCAATCTTTGTAGGTCACAACCATTTTCTGGATGATTTTCTTGATATTTTTATTGGCTGCCTCCACTGTACCATTCATCTTTGGTCGGTACGGAGAGGAATTGTGATGTTATATTTTGAAGTCTTGACAAAATTCCTCCATCATTTTATTATTGAGATTGGTCCCATTATCAGTAATGATCTTATGAGGGATGCCGTACCGACATATAATGTTTTTCTTGATGAAGGTGGTCACCACTTTCCGAGTTACATGAGCGTATGATGCCGCCTCAACCCACTTGGTGAAATAGTCGATTGCTACCAAGATGAAGCAATGGGCGTTAGATGCTTTGGGTCCGATGACATCCATGCCCCACATAGAAAATGGCCATGGTGTAGCCAGGTTACTGAGAGGTGCGGGCGGCACATGAATATTATCGGCGTAGACTTGGCACTTGTGACATTTCTTGGCATATTGGTGACAATCAGCTTCCATCGTGGACCAAAAATACCCTGCTCTAAGGATTTTCTTTGCCATGACATGCCCAGGTGCGTGGGTTCCAAAAGCTCCCTTGTGGATTTCTTTTATCAAGGTTTGGGCTTCTTCTTGGTCCACACACCTTAAGAGAGTGGAATTAGGGCTCTTTTTGTAGAGGGTTCCTTCAATCAACGTGAACCCTACGGCCCTCTTACGAATAGTTCGCTTGTCATTGTCGCTGATTCCCTCGGGATATTCGCCCCTCATGAGGTACTGCTTGATATCTTGATACCAAGGGTTTTGGTCATGCTCGCTGTTCACTGCCATGCAAAAAGCTTGTTTGTCATGCAGCTTGACTTGAATAATTGGCATCTCATGTTCTCGATCTAGGGCAAACATGGATGATAGGGTGGCAAGGGCGTCGGCAATTTGATTGTCTTCCCGGGGGATGTACTGGAAGGTGACACTTTCCATTCTTGAAACCAGCTCGCGGATGTGCTCTAGGTATGGGATTAACTTTGAGTTTTGGGTTTCCCATTCACCTTTAAGTTGGTAGATGACAAGGGATGAATCACCAAATATTTTGAGCTTAGTAACCCCATGGTCTAAAGCCGCTTGGATTCCTAGCGCACATGCTTCGTACTCAGCCATGTTGTTGGTGCAATCGAAATTAAGCCTGGCCGTTACAGGAATGTGTTTCTTTTCGGGGGATATCAAAATAGCTCCTACCCCGTGTCCAAGCATGTTCGAGGCCCCATCGAAAAACATAGTCCATGCTTCTTCTTTGGTCTCTTCGTGTTCGATATGCATAATATGCTCATCGGGAAAGTCATCTTGTAAGGACTGATATTCATTTGTTGATCCGTGGGCTAGATAATCCGCTAGGGGACTTCCTTTAATAGCTTTCTGGGTGACATGAATGATATCAAATTCTGAGAGTAGAACTTGCCATCTAGCTATTCTTCCAGTCAAAATGGGCTTCTCGAAGAGATACTTAATTGTGTCCATTTTGGAAACCAACCAAGTTGTATGTCGAGCCATATATTGTCGGAGACGCTGAGTGACCCACACCAATGCGCAACAAGTTTTTTCGAATGTTGTATAGCGGGTTTCATAGTCTAGAAATTTCTTACTGAGATAGTAAATGGCTCGTTCCTTTTTCCCGGTTTCATCATGTTGGCCGAGCACACATCCCATGGACTCTTCAAGTATTGATAAATATAGGATCAGAGGCCTCCCTTCAACGGGTGGTACCAACACTGGCGGATTGGTTAAACAAGTTTTGATTTTATCGAACGCTTGCTGGCATTCTTCATTCCACACCGTTGGTTGGTTTTTGCGCAACAGTTTAAAGATGGGGATACATTTATCCGTTAACTGTGCGATGAAACGAGCGATGTAATTTATTCGGCCTAGGAAACCTCTGACCTCCTTTTCTGTGCTTGGCGGAGGCATTTCCAAGATTGCCTTGGTTTTGTCGGGGTCCACCTCAATTCCTCTTTTGCTGACAATGAACCCTAGGAGTTTTCTTGATCGTACTCCGAAAGTACATTTTGCCGGGTTCAGTTTGAGCTAATACTTTCAGAGTCGGTCAAAGAGCTTTTTGAGATATTGAATGTGGTCCATTTCATTTCTGGATTTGGCGATCATATCGTCCACATATACTTCTATTTCCTTGTGGATCATGTCATGGAACAGTGTGACCATAGCCCTTTGATAAGTAGCCCCTATGTTCTTCAGTCCAAACGGCATTACACGATAGCAAAAGGTGCCCCATGGTGTGATAAAGGAGGTTTTTTCTCTATCCTCAACGGCCAACTTGATTTGGTTGTACCCCGCATACCCGTCCATGAAGGAATATAGCGTGTTGGTAGCGGTATGGTCTACCAGCGTGTCTATATGTGGTAGGGGAAAGTCGTCCTTTGGACTTGCTCGATTGAGGTCCCTATAATCCACGCAGACCCTGACCTTCCCAGTCTTTTTAATGACGGGTACTATGTTGGCCAACCATTCTGGGTACTTGGATACTACCAGGAAGTTAGCATCTAACTGCCTTTCCACTTCCTCCTTTATCATTAAGGACCAGTCCGGTTTGATCCTCCTGAGTTTTTGTTTCACAGGTCGAAACCCCTCTTTTAACGGCAATCTATGCTCCACTATGCTCATGTCGAGCCCAGGCATATCATGATACGACCAAGCAAATACATCCATATACTCTTTCAGAAGTTGTATCAATTCTTCCCTTATGCTACCTTTTATTTGGGTGTCGATGTTCACCTTTTTCTCCTCATCCTCTTTTCCCAAATTAACGGTTTCTATTTCCTCCTGGTGCGGTTGTATGATGTGTGTTTCCTTTTCCAGCATTCTTTGCATATCCGGAGAAATGGTCTCCTGCTCACTGTCGGACCCGACCCATTCGCTTTCCATTTCCGGGGTCCACGGAGATTCATCAATCACAGACATGATGTGTTTTAGGTTCTGTTTTAGTCATAGATTTTATTATTCAATTTATTTTTGAAAGAATAATAAATAGAAGAGGGAAAAGAATGAATATGACAAAATGCCTCGTGTATTAATGAAAATGAAAAATGTATGTACAAGCCCTTTTAATAAAAATTCCTGCGGCCGCGGGCGGGGACCGTAGGAGATACAGAGAAAAGCTTAAAGAAAGACACCCTAAGGGCTGATCCTCTTAGTCCTCCCTCTCCGCTACTCCGGCTTTGATAGAGGTTTAGCATCGACATCGGAAGCGGAGGCGTCAAAAGTTATCCACCCGGCATCGATTAATTCCTGGACCTTATATTTCAAGGTCAAACAGTTGTCAGTTGAATGCCCTGGTGCATCCGAGTGGTAGCTGCATTTTTCATTGGGCTTGTACCATTCGGGATAGGGAGGCTCCAACTGCTTCTTGGGAGGAACACGTGCCAGGAGGTTGGCTTCCAATAGCTGGGGCAGCAGCTTTGCGTATGAGGTGGGGATAGGAGTGAACTTCCTCTCCTTTCTTCGTGGCTGCCGCTCTGTCTGAGGGGTGGAGGAAGGGGTTGCGAAATTAATGGCGTGCACAACCTCCTCCTTCTTTTTGAAGGGCTTCTTGAATGAGGTGCCAGAAGGAGAAGGTCGTGCTATTTTTCCACTCCTCAGCCCTTGCTCTACTCTTTCCCCCACAGTGACTATGTCTGAGAAAAGGTTGGAGGTACTGGCTATTGCCTTGTCGTAGTACGCTCCAGTTAGTGAGTCGATGAACATAGCCACTGTCTCCTTGTCAGTCAAAGGAGGCTCTATCTGGGCTGCCATTTTCCTCCATCTTTGGGCGTACGCTTTAAAAGGCTCGTCGTTCCTTTTGCTCAGAGTTCGGAGATCTGACCTGTCGGGGGTCAGATCGATGTTGTATCGGTAACGGCAGAGAAAAGCGTCCGCCAGCTGTTTCCAGCTCTGGACCTGCCCTCTTTCTAACTGCATGTACCAGTTGAGAGTTGTGTCCGCCAAACTCTCCTGGAAGCAGTGGATCAGGAGTTTTTCGTTCTCAGCATGGGCGGCCATCTTACGACAATACATCGTAAGATGGTTCTTTGGGCAGGTCATCCCGGCGTATTTGGGGAAGTCCGGGATCTTGAATTTGGGAGGGAAATGGATGTTTTTCACTAGGCACATGTCCGCCACCTCCTTGACATCAAAATTGTGCCCTTCGACCGCCTTCAGCCTCTCCTCCAGGGCGGAGAGTTGTTGTTTGGACACCTCTGGAGTAAGGATGCGTGCAGTCTTAACATCCTTCTTGTCATAGAAGTATTCTTCTTCGTCCTCCTCATGGGGAGGGACGTGTTCAGCTTGGTTTTTGTCCTTGCTCTGTCCCTGGCGTACAACCTCCATTAGTTGGGCCATCTGCTCACGGAGGGTATTGACCTCCGCAGTGAGCTTTCAGTTTTGCTCCTCCAAGTTTTCCATTGCTCTTGCCTTTTGTGCTCGAGTACGAACATGGAGAGGACCAACCACTTTCTAGAATGCCCGGAAGAATTTTATTAATGCATGTTGAGTGTTTGAACTACAATGAATATGCTTATGCATGAGAGATTCTGTTTGAATGATGCTGCATGCACTCCCATTTTTTATTTTCTCTCTTGGTTTTTCTTCACTCATGTAATGATGTAATATGAATGTTTTGACTTTGTCAGAAGTTTATTTATTTATTTTTGGGTATTTTGTATTTTGATTTTTATTTGATGTTTATTTTGATTATTTTATTTGTTTTATAGCCTTTTATCTCTTCTGTCGGAACTGCGTGGCTACTTAGCTTACAAAGAACCTGAAACCAGGCTAGCTAAAAGGCAGACCGTCCGAGATAAAATATGGCTTTATGCGAAAGAATATTTTAGCGTCCCTTATCTCTTCTGTCGGAACTGTGTGGCTACTTAGCTTACAAAGAACCTGAAACCAGGCTAGCTAAAAGGCAGACTGTCCGAGATAAGGGTGTTTATTTGTGAAAATATTTTTTGTTTTGGTTTTCTGTTCTGTTGTTTATTTATGCTATGCAACAGACAAATGCAACAAACATATGCACACACAATTCGGTCATCCACGAACAGGCGAGAATTCGTTTTTATCATGAGGTAGGGTTTTCCTGCAGAAAAGTGCATTGGCAAGGGTTGGTTCTAACTGTTCTCACCAGGCTAAGGCCCCCAAGGTGCCCCCATTATAGGGTCCCCACTCTCCAGCCGTCCGACTATGCTTAGCATTAAGGTCGTAGTCAGTCTTGTTGCCAAAAGAGGAAGGTTATCACCTTGAGTGGTGGTTTCCGATCACACTGGTGGGCTCAAGGCCCTCACTACAGCGAATCGTACCTGCCACCCACTCCCTATGGTTTTCTCACTTGCCCCCAGGTATAGAGGGAACTGTTGTGTGCAAAGGTTTGTGTACAGTTTGTATTTCACACAATTGCGTAAGTACAAACAAACAATAGTTATTAAAGTCAAGCAATAAAACATGTTATAATACAAGTTAAGGGCAAAAACGTTATTTTCTTGGTTTATTTATTTTTAAGCTGACCCATCACTAAATGGGATCAACTCTCGAGGCTTCCCTAGTGGAGTCGCCATCTGTTGCCGCCATCAAAAAGATGGGGTGGTCGGAGCGACGCGATGATTTCGACCCTTTTGATTTTCGCGTTTTTTATGGGTGGTTACAACGCCTTTAGGTTGTCCGATAACCGGGCTAAGCTAGGGGCGAGGTTTTCGAAAGGTCGTCCTTGGATTGTCCGATAACCGGGCTAACCCAAGGACTAGTTTTGAGGGGTTCTGTGGAGTCGCCACCGATGTTTTTACCGGAAACATCGGAAAAGGTGTTTTAAAAGGCGTTGGTTTTCAAAAACCAACTTTGGTCGTTAGAACCAGAGTTGGGTAAGGGAGTTAGTTACGTGTAAAGGGAGTATTAGTCCTTTTACGACGCTCCTTTCGGGTTCCCTATGACAGGCCGGCTATTTAAAAATATTTAAATTGGTGAAAATTACGCTTTTGCCCTTTTTATTTCGCGGAATTTAAAATTATGACTACATGGCCCTAATCTATTGCATAATTTAAAATTAAAGCAGTAAAAGTAGAGAGGGAGAATTTAAACCTCCGAAGCAAGCTTTCTTTTTATTTCTTTTAAAGAAAATGGGTGCTTTTTGGCAGCCCTTCACTCTACACGCCGAAAAACTCTCACAAAGGCACTCAGAAGCTCCGGAAATGCGTCGGAGGGATTCTAGAGAGAAGTTTTAAAGAGAAGGGAGAGCTAAAAGCTTGTGGTGTGTGGAAATGAGGGGGGGAGGACCCCTATTTATAGGTTTTCGCGCCTGACAGTGGCGAGACCGCCGTTCTCGTCTGACAGGGTCGAGACCGTCGTCTCGCCAAACGAGACCGCCATCTCGTCATGCCAAAGTGGCGAGACCGCCGTCTCGCCAAACGAGACCGCCGTCTCGTCATGCCAAGGTGGTGAGACCGCCGTCTCGCCAAACGAGACCGTCGTCTCGTCATTCGCAGGTGGCGAGACTGCCGTCTCGCCATTTGCGTGAGGTGAGACAGCGGTCTCGATTTTGAGACAGCGTTCTCGTCCCAAAAAGGCGAGAAAACTTATTTTTTGTCCAGAAAATCCTTCCTATCCTAGTATGGGGCCTAATAGTCTCTCCTAGTGGCTTGTTAGGCTTCGTCCATCTTCGAATAGGAGGTCTTCTGCTCTTTATTTGGAGGCCGGGCAAGGTTTGGGGTCTACATGGAGAAGCTCCTTAAAGGGTCGGGGAACATCCCCATGTGACTAGAGGCGTAGAAATGTGTGATTCCCCACACAAAAAGTAGTGAAGAGCAACAACAGAGTGTTTTTCCTTGCTTCTGGCAGCAAAATTCCACCGAGAGCAAGGTGTCAGCAAGAAGTGCAGGCAAGGGACTCTTTGAGTTCACGTCCCAGGCGAAGAAGGGGTCCATGCCGGCTTGGTCCACTGTGTCGACGTGGAAGGGAAATAAGATTGTTCCAAATATAATCAAGGCCAGGGTTTTGTTAAAAGCGACCCATTCTGCCCTTTCAGCCAAAGTGGACAGATGGTCTTCTAACATTGAGACTTTCCAACCTTGGATGTTCCCTTTTTCTATCAGGATAGTCTGTCGGAATGGTAATCGGATGATGGCAGCGATTTGTGCTGTAGGAGTATACGCCCCGTGGCGGATATGGACCCCGGCTGATTTGAAGCAACGCAGACTGGAGTTCTAGAAATGAACTAGAACCCTGATAAATATGGGATCGACACAGATCTTCAGCAGGTCGAGGATCTGTCCATAGGATTTTTCAAAGTCACAGCGGACCTCTGGTGGCATTATCTCGCAAAGTCGTTCTAACTTCTCAGTATGGTACCGGGGAATGTCCACTTTCTTCAATTGTCTACCAGTCCCCTCCATTTTCTAAAACCAAAATGCATGTTTTATGAATATGATGCATATTGTAGGTATGAATGTGAGTGTTTATTTTCCCTATTTATCATGTTTTAATTCTATATGATGTATGATGGTATTTGCATATTTTATTTTATTTTGGAAAAATAAACTACCTATATGGATGATTTATGAATTTAATGTTTATGAACAAGGTCCCATTTATTGATTTGGGTCTTTATTTTATTTTAGAGCCTTTTATCTCTTCTGTCGGACTGCGTGGCTACTTAGCTTACAAAGAACTTGGAGCCAGGCTAGCTAAAAGGCAGACTGTCTGAGATAAAAATGGCTTATTGCGAAAGAGTAATCTTTAGCGTCCCTCATCTCTTCTGTCAGACTGCGTGGCTACTTAGCTTACAAAGAACCTGAAACCAGGCTAGCTAAAAGGCAGACTATCCGAGATAAGGGCATTTATTGCGAAAAATGTTTTTTGTGATTTTTCCATTGTTTGGTTATGCTATGCAATCAAATGCAACAAACAAATGCGCATACAATTCAATCATCCATGAATAGGTGAGAAGTCGTTTTAATCACGAGGTAGGGTTTTCCTGCAGAAATGTGCATTGGCGAAGGTAGGTTCTAACTGTTCTCACCAAGGCTAAGGCCTCCAAGGTGCCCCCATCATAGGGTCCACACTCTCTAGCCTTCCGACCATGCTTAGCACTAAGGCCATAGTCAGTCTTTGTGCCAAAAGAGGAAGGTTATCACCTTGAGTGGTGGTTTCCGATCACACTGGTGGGCTCTAGGCCATCACTACAACGAACCGTACCTGCCACCCACTCCCTATGGATTTCTCACTTGCCCCCGAGTATAGGGGGAACTATTATGTGAAAAGGTTTGTGTACAGTTTTTATTTCAAACAATTTCATAAAAATAAACAAACAACAGTTATTAACGCCAAACATTTAAAGGATGTTATAATACAAGGTAGGGTAAAAGCGAAATTTCTTAGTTTATTTATTAAGCTAGCCCATCACTACATGGGATCAACTCTCTAGGCTTCCCCAGCGGAGTCACCATCTATCGCCGCAGTAAAAAAAAGGCGGTCAGAGCGACGCGATGGTTCTGACTTTCCTATTTTTCGCATTTTTATGGGTGATGTTACAACGCCTTTAGGTTGTCGGATAACCGGGCTGAACCTAAGGGCGAGGTTTTCGAAAAGGTGTTCTTAGGTCGTCCGATAACCGGGCTGACCTAAGAACTAATTTGAAAGGGTTCTTATGGAGTCGCCACCGATGTTTTTACCGGAATCATCGAAAAAGGAGAGAAAAGGCGTTGGTTTTCGAAAACCAACTTTGGTCGTTAAAACCAGAGTTGGGTAAGGGAGTTAGTTACGTGTAAGGGAAGTGTTAGTTCCCTTACGACGCCCCTTTCGGGTTCCTATGATAGACCAGTTATTTTATAGATAAACTTTTGATAAGACGCTTTTACCCTTCTATTTGCGGAATTAAAATAATGACTACATGGCCCTAATGTTTATTATGCAATTTAATCATAAAAATAAAGGCAGTAAAAGGGAGGGAGAGAGTGCAGAAACCTCCGAAGCAAGTTTTTCAATTAATACTCTTGAAAATAGGGTGCGTTTTGGCAGCCCTTCGCTCTTACAACGCCGGAAATCTCTCGAAAACGCTATAAAAAGCTCTCTAAGACACTCAGAAACTCCGAAAATGCTTCGAAGGGACTCTAGGAAGAGAATTTGAAGAAAGTGTAGAAGGGAAAGTAGAAGAACTGTGTGAAATGAGGGGGGGGGGAGCGCTCACTATTTATAGGGATTCGCGCCTGTCAGGTCGAGACGGGCGTCTCGTCTGACAAGGTCGAGACGGCCGTCTCGTCTGACAAGGTCGAGACGGCCATCTCGACATTCGGGACGGTCGTCTCGACTTGCAAAAGTGGCGAGATGGTCGTCTCGCCACTTGCGTAAATGGCGAGATGGCGGTCCCGAAAAGCGAAACGACGGTCTCGATCCCTGGAGGCGAAAATCCTTATTTTTATACAGAAAATCCTTCCTATCCTAATATGGGGCCTAATAGTCTTCGTCCATCTTCGAATAGGAGGTCTTATGTTCTTATTTTGAGGTCGGGCAAGATTTGGGGTCTACAGCTGCCCCCCCTTCACCTGGCTAGTTGATTACTGACCTGTCGTGCCGAGTAGATCGACTGGAGGGTAAAGGAGTTGACCCTCTTTCCCGGTTACCCTTCGGATGTTCTGTCTTGCAACGGTTGATCTTCTAGGGAAAAGTGTGTTGTGCGCCTCCAGGATGCTTCTTCTGACAGTAGTTGATCCCTTTGGTCGATGAGTATGAACCCCCATCTGGTTTGACGAGTATGAACCCCCATCCAGTAAGCCCCCTTTTGTAGGGGTTGATGAGTACACACCCCCATCTGGTGTTTGACGAGTATGAACCCCCGTCTGGTAAGCCCCCTTTTGTAAGGCTTGATGAGTACACACCCCCATCTGGTGAAGTGCCTCCGGATGCTCCTTCTTGCGGTAACTAACCCTTTGGTTGTGGTGGCTTACTGCTCTAGCTCATGCGTTTGGTGTTGAGATACTTTCTTTTGTCTTTGTTTTTGTCTTTTCTGGGAGTGGTCGTCCGGTCTGTGCCGGGGATTCTTTTGTTGTTCATCCAGCTTGTTAGCTGCTAGGATGGTCTTTGACTTGCAGCTTGACTTCGGTCGGTTGTTGAGGAAGCTCTTGGTCAATGTGGTTTGACTTTTTTTGTTTTTTAATCTTGTCTTTTTTTGCGGTTGTATCTTTTTCTCACAATTTCGGATTTTGGATTTTTCGGGATTAAACGTAAGTCTTTTTACTTTTAGTTTCTTTTTACTACGCTGACTTTTCTTTGAAAAAGAGAGAGGAAGAATGGGTGAAATTTTGTTTATTTATGATAAATTTTTGGTTACAGCATTTATTTTTGAGTACTATCCCTAAGACGACAGACTTGAGCCAAGAGACGATCCGGGAGTAGGGAATTGCCGGTACATATGCCTCTGAAATTTTGCCTGGTTTTCGACTGCATCGAGGTGTTCTTGTCGGAACATCAGCAGGTCTTGCCTTATTCCCTCTTGCATCTGACCGAAGGTCTCCATCCTCGTGTCGAAGACATCCTACCTTAAAGACATCTGGTCTTGTCTTAGGGACATTTGGTCGAATTGCTGGCGCAAGTCATAGATGTTGCGGTTGATGCCAGCAAAGTCGTCCGTGTACTGCTGCTGTTGTTGATGTTGTTGCTACTGTTGTTGTTGCTGGAAATCCGGGGGTGTGGGGAGATCTTGCATTGCCACGATGTCCCGGAGATTTAGAGTTATGTCCAGTGAGGGGTGGAGGATCAACCGAGACCCTTGGCAGAGCAACATCCCCATGCTGACCAGGACGGACCCGTTGATAGTCTCGGGTCGAAGGTTGGAGGCCAGTTCTTCCCTGCCGCTGTACCCCCATTTTTCTGCCAGTGGGGTAATGAGGGGAGCCATGAGGATGGCTCCCACGGGACGACTCCTGAAGTCCTTGAGGGCCTTCAAGAAGAAGTAGTCGAAGAGATCTGGGTGGGTGACCTTACCCTGACTCTCCTTCCGCCCGTGGACAGTCCCCGCCAGCAACTTGTGGCAAATGCGGAGGGCGGGGGTGAGTGCGGAGCCCTTCAGCAGGGATGGCAGAGTGTGCATCCCGGTCATCTCCTCCCACATCTCACCGGCGGTGAGGGTAGCAGGGCGCTCGCAGATGGGGTCCTGGTATTCCCGAGTTAGTATGTCCTTGGGCCGGACGAATCCAATGGATACATTGAACTCGTCCAGGGTGGTGGTCCGGTACATCCCGTTCATGAAGTAGGTTACCATCTTTTTCGATGGGAGGCCAGGCACCATGGTGGGAATCTCACAGTAGGCGATGGAGGCGAGGAATTCCATCACTGCATGTGGGTAGACGTGAGTGGGAGGAGACTAGAGCAAGAAGCGCCATCTGATGTTGTCGAAGTAGGCGCGAACGTCGTCTTCCCAACCGAACTCGACGAGGATACCGAAGTCCAGTCTCAGCATGGGGTGCCAAGTGTACCCCTGAATATGTTCCAGGCGGGCCTGGTGTAAGGGCGAGAGTTGTGTTGGATCTTGTGGGGCTGGGGCCGTAGAGCTACTGGGGCCAGAAGAACCCCTTCTCTTTCTGGATGCATCTCCTCTATGCATTTTTGGGAGTAGGATGCTTGAATATGTAGAAAATAGGTAGGAGAGTGCAGAAAGGGATGCCTAGGAACCCCCCCCCCCCCAAGGCCTCCTATATATAGGCCCTCGCAGCAGAATTAGGACCGCCATATGGACAATCGGGACCGTCGTCTCGAATTGGCATGGTTCGGGACCACCGTCTGAAACTTCGAGACGACGGTCTCGATTTTGACCTATGGCAAAACAGACCTATCGCCAGGCGAGAAGGGGGTCTCATCTTTGTCAAAATCGAGACGGCGGTCTCGAATGTCAAGACGGCGGTCTCATCTCAGCGAGAGTCGAGACGGCGGTATGGGAGGACGAGATGGCGGTCTCGTTTTTTAGATAGATTTTTTTTTTGAAGAAAATAGGACCTTTTCAAAAACATTTTATGCATGCAATGTTTTCATATTTGATGTCCTATAATGCCTATTTCATTAGTTTTTCAGAAGGATTTAACTAATACGTCTTGTAGAGACGGGTGCCCTCTGATCTTGGTTCCTTTGCTGTACTTGGCTGTACCGTTCTGGACTTCTCGTGACTGAAGAATACCTTTCTCTTTTTCTTTCTTTCTTCTTTTCTTTTCTTTTCTTTTTGGAGAGCACACTTTGCCATATTGGTGTCCCTTTTTCTTCACTTTAGGGGTTTCAATCCTCTTGTTGACTATACGCCTCCATATTCCCAAATTAATTGTTAGAATAATATTGTGAGGGTCAAGAGAAAAGAAGTAGAGGGTAAAGTCAACGGCTTGTGTTTTAGATGGTTGATTTTATTAGAAAGGATTTTGTAAGAATGGCTGGCTAAGGTTAGGCCTTGGTGTTTAAGCTTTTGTTTAGGCAAACGTTTTCTCCTTTTTGGTTTCAATTTGCGCCTTAGCCTATTTCCATTGCTTTTTATGGCTGATTGATTTCCCTAGATCGCCCTTTGGGTTTTCAAACTAGGATATTGTGTTTTTGTCCTATTTTTTGTCTAGGTTCCTTTTTTGTTTTTGTTTAGGGAATCCTAGCGGACTTTATGTTGTAACCCTAACTTTTGCCTAGGCTACCCTTTATTTTTATTCAGGTGTAGTACCGGGTTGACCCTATCTTTTGCGTAGCCCCCTTAATGGGTTTCCTACCAGGTATTTTGCCCTTTTTCTTTTGGCCTATGGCTCCTATGGGCTTTTTCTCTTTTTTGTATTTTTTATGTTGTGTTTTTTTTTCACAATATTGGCGAAACACGACTTTATTTATGGTGAGGTAAAGTCTTATTTTGTGCTTCTAATCGACCAGCTTGATTGTAATGGCAATGCTAAATTTTGATTACCTGAATGTGCTTTTTATTCTTCTCTCTCTCTTTTTTTGTTTACTTTAGACAAGGTTATTGTGCGGTCTAGTCATGAAATAGCAAAAAGAGAAGCAGATAGTAAGAAATGTATTCTTTATTAATTAATAAGGGAATGTGTGCCCTTGAATTTCCCAGGGGTCGGGCTAGCCCCGGGGGATAATCTCTAACAATCATTGGGTTTACATCCCTTAAGTGAAGAAAAAGATCTCCTAATGACTAGGGTAGCTCTTGACGCTTTCATCCCTCCGCTTTGGAATATCTGTTTGAGTGTGCAGAGGGGAGGCTTCCCTTTTCTTCCTTCTGCTCGGCCCTTGGTAGGGTCATATCCTAGGCCATACTTGAAAGGATTATCTTTGAATTCTGGGGGGTCCCTCATGCCTTGGGAATCTGCCCCCAGTCCTTGGCCAGGATGGTAACCATGCTTCATCATCATGCGAGCTACCTTCGTGCTTTTGGGAAGTCTCTCTACACTGGCAATTTCGAGTGCTTGAAAAGGTGTTTCAAGAGCCTCTTCAGCCGCATCCACATAAGGTTGGGTTGACGGTCCACTGATCAAGATATCATCTTCTGCTTGGACCGTGACCAATTTATCATCCACTATAAACTAGACTTTCCGGTGGAGCGTTGAAGGTACTACCTTAGCGTCATGAATCCAAGGTCTGCCGAGGAGACAACTATATGCCGGAGTAGTATCCATTACATGGAAATCGACGTTGAAGATAGTGGGTCCAACTTGAATTGGCAGGTTGACTTCCCCCACTACTTCTCGTTTGGATCCGTCGAAGGCTCGAACGATAGTGCTGCTTGGGTGCAGACGGGTTCCTTGAATAATTAGCTTGTCGAGTGAGCACTTGGACATCACGTTCAAGGATGACCCGTTATCCACAAGAACTTTGGCGATGAGGTATTCTTTGCACTTGATGGAGATGTGCAAGGGCTTATTGTGGTTTGACCCCTCGAGGGGGAGTTCTTCCTCTGTAAAAGTGTGGTGATTGCCTGCCGTAATATGACAAACGATCCTCTCAACCTTTTCTTGGGATATGGTGTGAGGTACATGCGCTTCACTCAAGAGCTTCATCAGGGCACTTCTATGTGGTTTCGAGCTCAACATTAGAGACAATAGAGTTATCTTTGCAGGTGTATGATTGAGTTGGTCAATAATGGAATACTTGCTTTGCCTTATAAACTGGAGTAATTCCTCAGTCTCCTCCTTGGATTCTTTATTTTCCTTTTCTTCGGTCTGTTTATTTTTTCCTTTATTTTTGGGGGCATCTTCTTGTAAGTCCTTGGGGGAATAAATCCTTCCACTTCTAGTCATGCCCCCAATGCCAGCTATATTGGAGATATCCTCCTTTATTGGTGAAGATTCCCCGTATCTCCACGGTACAGCTTTATTTGACTCGCAGGGGAAAGGACGTGGCATAAATAGTCGCACGGGCGTCCTTGCCCCCTCTTCCTTATTGGCTTTGAGGACCAACGGTCGAGACTTATTATCCTCTTGTGGCGGATCATCCGTTGGGGAAAGCTTGATTTAAAGTGGCTTTCTCTCCATTCTTCTGATTTTGAAGACGTGTCAGTTAATCCTTCCTTTTTATTATCTTGTTTATTAAAAGTGAAGGAGGGGAAATTAAATATGCAAATGAATGATATGCATGCAAGTA
This sequence comes from Sphenostylis stenocarpa, assembly GCA_963425845.1. Taxonomy (NCBI): domain Eukaryota; kingdom Viridiplantae; phylum Streptophyta; class Magnoliopsida; order Fabales; family Fabaceae; genus Sphenostylis; species Sphenostylis stenocarpa. The sequence goes on along the minus strand of OY731404.1, from coordinate 22,538,705 downwards.
GAAAATCGTTGAATAAAGAAAAAATTCATTTATCCGTAGAAGGTGTACATTCCCCTATTCCATACTACGAAGTAACTTTTGACAGAAGCGAAATAGCCTAAAGAATCCCACAGGCGGGTCTTGATCTCTATGTAATTCCCTTTCGGAAAAGCCTTCCATTCTGAGGTTAAATGTCGGTGGAGAGGGATTTTGGAGAAGTTCCTTAAAGGATCGGGGAACATCCCCATGTGACTAGAGGCATAGAAATGTGTGATTCCCCACACAAAAAGTAGTGAAGAGCAATAACAAAGTGTTTTTCCTTGCTTCTGGCAGAAAAATTCCATCGAGAGCAAGGTGTCGGCAAGAAGTGCAGGCAAGGGACTCTTTGAGTTCACGTCCTAGGCGAAGAAGGCGTCCATGACGGCTTGGTCCACTGGGTCGACGTGGAAGGGAAATAAGATTGTTCCAAATATAATCAAGGCCAGGGTTTTGTTAAAAGCGACCCATTCTGCCCTTTCAGCCAAAGTGGACAGATAGTCTTCTATCATTGAGACTTTCCAACCCTGGACGTTCCCTTTTTCTATCAGGATAGTCTGCCAGAATGGTAATCGGATGATGGCATCGATTTGTGCTGCAGGAGTATACGCCCCGTGGCGGATATGGACCCCGGCTGATTTGGGCCATTTTAGCATAATCTCATACTCCTCCAAAGTGGGCACCATATCGAATTGCGGAAATTCGAAGCAACACAAACTGGAGTTCCAGAAATGAACTAGAACCCTGATAAAGATGGGATCGACACAGATCTTCAGTAGGTCGAGGATCCGTCCATAGGATTTTTCAAAGTCAGAGCGGACCTATGGTGGCATTATCGCGCAAAGACGTTCTAACTTCTCAGTATCTACCAGTCCCCTCCATTTTCTAAAACCAAAATGCATGTTTTATGAATATGATGCTTATTGTAGGTATGAATGTGAGTGTCTATTTTCCCTATTTATCATGTTTTATTTCTACATGATGTATGATGGTATTTGCGTATTTTATTTTATTTTGGAAAAATAAACTACCTATATGGATGATTTATGAATTTAATGTTTAAGAACAAGGTCTCATTTATTGATTTGGGTCTTTATTTTATTTTAGAGCCTTTTATTTCTTCTGTCGGACTGCGTGGATACTTAGCTTACAAAGAACCTGGAGCTAGGCTAGCTAAAAGGCAGACTGTCCGAGATAAAAATGGCTTATTGCGAAAGAGTAATGTTTAGCGTCCCTCATCTCTTATGTCGGACTGTGTGGCTACTTAGCTTACAAAGAACCTAAAGCCAGGCTAGCTAAAAGGCAGACTGTCTGAGATAAGGGCGTTTATTGCGAAAAATGTTTTTTGTGATTTTTCTGTTGTTTGGTCATGCTATGCAATCAAATGCAACAAACAAATGCGCATACAATTCAATCATCCGCGAACATGGCGAGAAGTCGTTTTAATCACGAGGTAGGGTTTTCCTGCAGAAAAGTGCATTGGCAGAGGTAGGTTCTAACTGTTCTCACCAAGGCTAAGGCCCCCAAGGTGCCCCCATCATAGGGTCCCCACTCTCTAGCCTTCCGACCATGCTTAGCACTAAGGCCATAGTCAGTCTTTGTGCCAAAAGAGGAAGGTTTTCACCTTGAGTGGTGGTTTCCGATCACACTGGTGGGCTCAAGGCCATCACTACAGCGAACTGTACCTGCCACCCACTCCCTATGGATTTCTCACTTGCCCCCGGATATAGGGGGATCTGTTGTGTGCAAAGGTTTGTGTACAGTTTTTACACTACTAGAAAATATACTTTCAACGTCGCTGTTTAACGTCGGTTACATCTTAGCCGACGTTGAATATGCTTTTCAACGTCGGTTGGTGACCAACCGACGTCGAAAGTCGAATTTTGACTCATTCTACGTCATTTTAGCATGCACGACGTGGAAAGTAGGCTTTCGACGTCGGTTATGCCCTCACCCGACGTTGAAAACCCTTCTAAACTCATTTCAATCGATTAAAAACACGTTTCAATCGATTAAAATCTCTTAAAGAGTCAGGATGATCGATCAGAATCCAGTTATGACCGATCAGAACTATTTTAATCGATTAAATCTCGTTTCAATCGATTAAAACATATGACTGGAGATGAATCTCGTTTCATTATGACCGATCAGAATACAAATATGACCGATCAGACTCAAATGTGATCAATCAGGTTTTGATTATGAGCGATCAGAGTCTTTTCAATCGATTAAAAACACGTTTCAATCGATTAAAATGTCTTAAAGGGTCAGGATGATCGATCAGGATCCAATTATGACCGATCAGAACTATTTTAATCGATTAAATCTCGTTTCAATCGATTAAAACATATGCATGACTGGAGATAAATCGAGTTTCAACGTCGGTATGTATAACCGACGTTGAATTCCCAAAATCAACGTCGCTTACATGATTTACCCGACGTTGAATGTCCTATCTAAGGCCGCGCTTATTCAATTTCTTCTTCGTCCCACATATTCCCTCCTTCCGCTTCTTCTTCGCTGTGCCTCGGTCGTCACTCGCTGCCCCCTCACCGCCCCTCGCCGCCCCCTCGCTCTCGCCCCTCATGCTGCTACCTCATTCGTCGTTGTCTGCTGCCCACTCACCGCCCACTCGCCGTGCTCTGCCCCTCGCCATTGCTACCTCCTTCGCCGCCCACTCGCCGCGCTCTCATCGAGTTAGATTAAGTTGTATGGATGATTTACAGCATGCATTTAACATAAATATGGATTATTTAGAGCATTTCCTACGTATGAACATTAGAAAGATGATGGATGATTTTGTATATATGGTTTGATTTGATCTAGGTTCGTTTAGGTTTCGAAGTGGTATATGGAACATTAGGTTTCGTTTAGGTTAAGGTTTAGGTTTAGGTTTAGCTTTCGAAGTGGTATATGGAACATTAGAGCATGTATGGAACATTAGAGCATTGTTAGGCAATGTACACGTTTTTTTTGTATTGTTTTGTTAAACCTTTTCTAATAAACCTTGAATATCTAGGCAAGCCTTCTTGTGTAGTTAGATGGATCGAACTTGGGTCAATGCAAGTCGTATGTCAGAAGAGTATGAGAATGGAGTTGACTCCTTTTTGAAATTTGCCGAACAAAATGCTCCCAAAATTAATGGAAAAATCTACTGCCCATGCGTTAATTGTGTAAATGGCAGAGTACAAGAGATGGACACAACACGGGAGCATCTTATTTGCGATGGGATGATGAAGAATTACACCATATGGACATGGCACGGTGAAGTGGTTGATATTCCAACAGTATCACAAACTATTGAGGATGATGTAACTTGCGAAGATCGAATAGAGGACATGCTTTGTGATGTGGGTCAAGAGAGGTTTCTTGAAGCACATGCATCTATATATGATACATTGAGGACCGATTCAGAGACACCTTTGTATCCCGGATGTACAACTTTCACACGGTTGTCATCTGTGTTAAGATTGGTCAATCTAAAAGCAAAATTTGGTTGGAGTGATACAAGTTTTAATGAATTACTCCAACTTTTGAAGGAGATGCTCCCAGACAATAACACCTTGCCGGACCGTATGTATGAAGCGAAGAAGATACTATGTCCGATGGGTTTAGAATATAGGAAGATACATGCTTGCCCTAATGATTGTGTGTTATACAGGAAAGAATTCTCATCTTTAGACCAATGTCCAACATGTGGTGTATCACGTTACAAAGCGAAGGATGGTGATGATTGTAGTCGGGAGAGTGGTAAAAAACGTCCTCCTGCCAAAAGTTTTATGGTATCTTCCAATTATTCCAAGATTTAGGCGGTTGTACGCTCACGAAGATGCTTGAAAATTTAATTTGGCATTCAAAGAGAAAAACATGTGATGGGCAAATGCGACATCCATCGACTCTCCCTAATGGAAGAATTTTGACCGTCTATTTCCAAGTTTTGGTAGTGATGCAAGAAACCTTAGACTTGGATTAGCAACGAGATGGGATGAATCCTTTTGGAAATTTAAGTAGTAACCATAGTTCATGGCCCGTTTTATTGATGATTTACAATCTTCCACCATGGTTATGCATGAAGCGCAAATATGTCATGTTGTGTATGATGATTTCAGGTCCAAGACAGCCAGGAAATGACATAGATGTGTATTTGAGTCCTTTGATAGAAGACTTAACACTATTATGGGAGGAAGGAGTAGATGCATTTGATGGGTATCGGCAGCGAAGTTCAAGTTGCATGCAATGTTATTTTGCACCATTAATGACTTCCCTGCCTATGGAAACTTGAGTGGGTATAGTGTGAAGGGGCATTATGCTTGTCCTATTTGTGAAGAAGAGACCGAGTTATATACAATTGAAACATGGAAAGAAGACAATTTATAACGAGCACGAGAAATTTCTCCCGCATGACCATCCATACCAGTAGGCTGAAGAAAGCTTTTAATGGCATACGGGAGGATGAAATTGCCGAGAGAACCACTGACTCGGTTTAGAAGTTTACGATCGAGTGAAGAACATAAGCATTACATTTGGAAAGACCCAAAAAGGTCTTCGACAAGAACATGTGGAAGAAGAGATCAATTTTCTTTGATCTTCCATATTGGAGCCATTTAGAAGTACGACATTGTATTGATGTTATGCATGTGGAGAAGAATGTATGTGATAGTCTCATTGGCACATTGTTAAACATTCAAGGAAAGTCAAAGGATGGGATCAAAGCACGTCAAGACCTTTGTGAGATGGGAATACGTCCTGAATTACATCCAAGGCCTGAAGGCAATAGAACATATCTACCACCGAGCATGTCACACCTTGTCAAAGATGGAGAAACGTAGTTTATGTCATTGTCTTGCAAGTATTAAAGTGCCACAAGGATACTCTTCAAATATTAAGAGTCTTGTATCCATGAAAGATCTGAAGTTAATTGGATTAAAGTCCCATGATTGTCACGTTTTGATGCAACGAGTTGTTACTCGTGGCTATACGTAACATATTGCCTAAGAATGTTAGACATGCCATTATGCGACTATGTTTTTTCTTCAATTCTATTTGTGCCAAGGTTATCGATGAAAAATCACTAGATGAGTTGGAAAATGAGGCTACGGTTGTGCTATGTCAATTGGAGATGTATTTTCCTCCATCATTCTTTGATATAATGATTCACTTAATCGTTCATGTTGTGAGGGAGATACGAATTTGTGGGCCGGTTTATTTGAGGTGGATGTACCCAATTGAGCGATACATGAAGATCTTCAAAGGGTATTCTAAAAATCCATATAGACCTGAAGCTTCAATTGTTGAGCGGTATATTGCGAAGAAGCCATAGAATTTTGTTCGGATTACTTGGCAAGAGTCATACTGTGGGTGTACCTAGAAATCGTCATGATGATAGGCTAAATGGTAAGGGAACTCGTGGTATTAGAATTCAAACAAAAGATCATGTAGAGTTGACCACCGCCCACTTGTATATTTTGAACAATACAGAAGAGGTTATTCCTTACATAGATGCGCATAAAGCAATGTTAAAGGACCTAAACCCCAAAATGGGTGAAAGGTGGTTGATGAAAGAGCATAACAACAACTTTATCAATTGGTTTCAAAGCAAAATATTTTCAAGTGACAATGCCTCCGATACACTTGAAATGGCTAGCACATGGGCCTAGACATAATGTTATAACTTGGCAAGGGTATGACATTAACAAATACTCATTCTATACGAAGGCACAAGATGACAAAAGTACGGTCCAGAATAGTGGAGTATCTATTGAGGCAACATCTATGCACTTTTCTAGTGCAAAGGACAAAAACCCCATCATGGCATCAATTAGTTACTTTGGAGTGATTGAGGAGATTTGGGAGGTCGACTATACTAAATTCAAAGTGCCTTTATTTAAATGTAAATGGGTTGATAGCAATACTGGTGTCCAAAGAGACCAAATGGGATTTACTTTGATTGATATAAACAAGATTGGTCATAAGGAAGAACCCTTCATAATGGCATACCAGGCAAAACAAGTGTTTTATGTCACTGATCCATCAAATGATAGGTGGTCAGTTGTCCTCAAAGGAAAAATGATTGATGTCACAAATGAGAATGGAGAAGAATTAGATGATTTTATTAACATTCAAAATTCACCACGATTGCCTATTGCTATATCCCAATTAGAAGAGGACTTTGTTCATGCTACTCGCAATGACCATGATGAAGGCATATGGGAAAATATTAATACAATCTAAGTTATGTTTCTATTTATTTATTTTTTTAACATGTAATTGAGGAGACTTTGCATGTGTATTGATATAATTCTATGTTTTTTCATTACGGGTAAATGGCATCTCCTCCACCATCTCCACCATCTCCTCGGGCATCCGGAAAGACATTTTCCGAGTAAGAGGAGTCGACAATCTACACGGTTGAAAGGCTTGACCGTTAGACACATATACGGCCGGAAGTTATCATGTTTCGTTGATCCTAGGACTGGCAAGGTGTCGGGTCCCTTCGACACCCAATTTAGAAGCTACTTGGGTACACTAGCTAGAGAGAAGGTATTTATTCTATTTCAAAGTTAATTTCATTTCAAATATATTGTTGATACTTATGTTGTTTATGTTGTGTAGATATCTATTCTCCATCCTACTTGGGATCATGTGGAGGAAGCTGTGAAGAACTTGTTATGGCAAGATCTTCTTGTAAGTATGTGTATTTAGTTGTTTATATTGTTTATACATTATTATCAATTGATTAACTAAAACTTGTTTGCTATCTGTAGGAACACTTTGATTTAGTTCATTACGAGGAAGTGAGGAGGAAGATAATGACGACCATAGCAAAAATGTGGAGGCAGTTCAAGTCCACATTGACCACTAAATGGGTGTATGCTTGAGGACAAAGTTAGCAAGGGATTAACCCCTTGCCAAAGATATGGCATAGATGAGGACACTTGGAAGAAGTTTGTACATAGTAGGACTGGTTCGAGTGGGAGGTAATAGCTTATGGCTTAATTGACTTGAATATTTCATAATGAGTTGTGTATCTAATATTGTGTTCAATTATGTTGCGGGAAAGAAGACAAAAAGCAAAAGACATTCGGAGGAAGAATGTCGCCCCCACCTTCTATCTCATGGGGAGTACGACTTATTGACACGAGAAGATGATGGAGGAGAAGAGTAGACTTCGACGGTCGGAGTTAGCCTCTTACGGTTTAAGCGAAGAGCGAGATTCCTCCACCATCTCCTCCAAAACGTCACCGGAAGTGGAAGAGGGCGCGCACAAAGCCTTACGGTGACATGACGTCGCTTGAAGCCCGAGAAATTGCTTGCTCGGATTGTAAGTAAAAGAAGTTAATTTAGTTTGAATTAGTTATATGTAACATGTTCATTAATAAAATTAACTTTTATAATGTAGGATGCCTTGGAGGAGCGGTGTACACGGGGAACTTTCATCCCTTTTGGTCGTCGGGATATCTTGACCACTTGCTATTGGACGACCGGAACATCCAGGTCGTGTTCGAGCTGTTGGCCAAGGTGTGGGTGTCCGACATTATTTTGGACCACCATCACGGGATATCCGCACCTCCACATCCCCGAGCCAAGAAGATATTGCTTGCCTTGGAGATGGCTCTCACGGAGAAATTGACACCGGCCATCGGGGCAAAATTGGAGGAAGAGTTGACTCCCGCCATCGGCGCACGACTTGAGGAGACGATCACTGCACGTGTGCGGGAGCGATTCTTGCGTATGTCCTCCATGGGTACTTCATTTCCGATGCTCATCCTCCATCGAGTGCATTTTCAACCACAAATTGGATTGGTACTTGACTTGTGTTTCTAAAATCTTAGTCCTTATTGGAATTTACTGTATTTGTAGGTCCAAGAGTTAGCACAAAGGGCAGTTGTGCTGAAGCCACTATCGAGGTCACACCCGAGGTGGCATCTATTCATCCCGAATCCACAAAGGATGATTGATATGGCTTGTGGGTTGAGGTAGATGAAGGTCTAAGGCTAGTGGCCCATGGATCAGTTCATGAAGGGGCTTCAACCATCCACAATGTGCCTTTGGATCCTAACTTGGTCAAAGTAGTGGTTGAAAAGGTGGTTGACGCTGCGGCTAGTGTCCCTATCCCCACTAAAGAGGTGCAGACAGTGGGCCAAGCCCTTCAGACCTTCATTAGTTGGCCCCGACATTTAGTTAGGTCAATCATGGCAAAGGTATGTATATGTATGGTTATAATACATCTAACACATAAATAAATTGATTTATTGTTTATGATTATATTTTATAAAATATGTAGGATGTTCGGCGGCCAAAAGACTTGGGTAAAGCTATTGCCACTCCTTACGCATCTAAGGAGAAGACACCAGTTGTGGAGACTTCTCCAAATCCCATTTTTGATCTCTTGTCTCTTTCCCCACAATTATATATGCAGTCATTCCAAGTTCCATGGGATTGTACATTATTTGGGATGGCTTCTAGCAATATCCCCCTCTACATTTCCCACACTCGATGCCCTGGAGATTGGGATGGGCAATCAATGTCTAAATATAGCTGTTTTACAATTTTGGACATTGTAAGTTCATATCTTTCATGACTCTTTTCATTTTAGTAAATATATAAGCTATAAGTTCACTTAAATTGGCATATTTTAGGATGATGCACGAAATGATAGTGGAGCAGGGCATTGGTCACGTGTATGGATTCTTCGAGCCTCAATCCATACAAAAGTCCGGGAATAAGCGTGGTCAAATTCTCGGTTACATCCAGAATTGGATGACTGTCTCTAAAAGAGATATTTACCTTGGAGCATACCATCATTCGTAAGTTATCCCAGCCTCTTCCTGGTTTTACACAAGTTTTTTTAATAGATTCTAATCATGTGTATATACGAAACCACTTGGCAGACTATTAGTTATTTGTCCAAAGCGAGAATCTTGTGTGTTGGTTCTGCTCATTGGGAAGAAAACCGGACATGGAGCTAAAAAATATTGTCAACGAGTAAGTATTTATTATATTATGTCTAAACATCTTGATTATTCTATTTCTAATCCCCTTATTTTCAATATATAGTGCTTTAAAGGTTTGTAGTACATTAGATGGAAAACACACAAGTAAAAGCACAGCTCCAAATTGGAATTTTATGAAAGTAAGTAGCCTTTATATATATTATACTATCTATTAATTTACGTTCAAATTTAATAGTTATTTTTAATATATTTACTCATTTTTAGTGTAACAAACAAAATGGAGGCTACGAGTGCGGCTACTATGTAATGTATTGGATGTGGCTCATCATTTTTGGTTGCATTCAGGATAGTTGGGACAAGGTAAGTTGACATTTGCTATTATATTCAATTCCTTTATTTTTATTGCTTAGGGTTTACCATTCTATTATTGTGAACTTCTTACGGGCATTTAAAGATATAGAACCTTTGCCTATGGATACTATAGACATGGTTCGAAACAAATGGGCGGAAAAGTTTGTACAAGTAGTTAGGAATAATAGGATTGATTGATAATTTTTGTGTATTATGTACATAATGTGGTTGGACTGAGATTTTTGTGTATTGTGTAAATATATAGTGATTATGTGAAAAGACCTGGCTGAGATTTTTGTACATTGTGTATATATTGTGTAAATCTGGTTGGACTGAGATTTATATAGCGAGGTCGTGTATGGTAGCACAAAAACGAGACCAAAATATTAAAAAAAAAGGGATATTCTACGTCGGTTATTGCATTAACCGACGTTGTAACGTCGATCGCTTGAGCGAAACGTTCGTCGCTTGAGCGAAACAGACACCCGCGAGCACCCTTTGTTTGAAGGCTTCGTCGCTCAAGCGAGTACACCGGTCGCTTGAGCAAGATAGGACTTTCAACGTCGGTTAGTTCAATAACCGACGTAGAATTTACACCGGTCGCTTGAGCGAAACGTGGGTCGCTTGAGCGAAGCAGCACCCGAGAGTCCCCTTTGTTTGAAGGCTTCGTCGCTCAAGCGAGTACACCGGTCGCTTGAGCGAGTTCAACGTCGGTTAATTCAAGAACCGACGTAGAATTTAGTCACTTTCAACGTCGAGTATGATGAACCGACGTAGAAGCCTTTGACATTCAACGACGCCTGATTCAACGACGTCATTGGAACCGACGTTGAAAGCCTTCTACACCCGACGTTGAATGCTCATTCTGCAGTAGTGTTATTTCAAACAATTGCATAAAAATAAACAAACAATAGTTATTAAAGCCAAGCATTTAAAGCATGTTATAATACAAGGTATGGTAAAAGCGAAATTTCTTAGTTTATTTATTAAGCTAGCCCATTCGGGACGGCGGTCTCGACTTGCAAAAGTGGCAAGACCGCCGTCTCGTTTGGCGAGACGGCGATATCGACTTTTCCAGTGACGAGAAGGCTTTCTCGCCAAACGGGAGGGGGATCTCGCCATTGGCAAGTGGTGAGACATCCGTCTCGCCAAACGAGACGGCCGTCTCGACTTGCGTCAATGGCGAGACGGTGGTCTCGAAACACGAGACGATGGTCTCGACCCCTGAATGCAAAAATCCTTATTTTTATACAGAAAATCCTTCCTATCCTAATATGGGGCCTAATAGTCTCTCCTAGTGGCTTCTTAGGCTTCATCCATCTTTGAATAGGAGGTCTTCTATTCTTATTTTGAGACCGGGCAAGATTTGGGGTCTACACAAGCTTTTGTATTTAGTATTCTTGAAATAGGATGCTTTTTGGCAATATTCCTCCGCTCTACAATGTTGGTCGCTATTCCTTGCAACACTATAGAATACTCTTTAAGAATACTAAGAAACTCCGGAAATTCCTCGAAGGGATCCTAGGAGAAGAATTTGAGAAAGTTGTAGAAGGGAAAGTTGAAGTATGGTGTGAAAGGGAGGGGGTGTGTCTTCCTTTTACAGGGATTCGCACATGTCAAGTCGGGACCGTCGTCTGGCCTGACAAGGTCGAGACAACCGTCTCGCCAAATGGGACGACGGTCTCACCCTTGACAAATGGCGAGAAGGCTGTCTCACGAAACAAGATGGTGGTCTCGCCTTTGACAAATGGCAAGAAGGCCGTCTCGCCAGACGAGACGGTGGTCTCGCCATTGGCGACTGGCGAGAAGGGCGTCTCACCAAACGAGAAGGTGGTCTCGCTGAGCGAGACGGCGGCCTCGGCTTTCCAGGTGGAATTCCTTTTTTTCTATACAAAAAACTTTCCTACTCTAATATGGGGCCTATTAGTCTATCCTAGAGACATTTTAGGTCTTGCCCATCTTCGAATTGGAGGTCTTTTGCTCTTTATTTTGAGGTCAGGCAAGATTTGGGGTCTACATGCATCATGTAAAGAATATGAATATGATATTCACATACTTAGCCACTTACTTGATAAAGCTAAGAAAGAATTAAGTGATTGTTATAAGGATGAAGTTATTGTACAAACTAGAGAAAATTTTCATGTTCCATTGAAAAAGCCTAAAAATAGAACTCGAAGAGTATGGGTTGAAAATGTTGAACATACAAGGATATGAATGTTGAACATACAAGGATATGAAGATTGTAGATTTTGATGATGATTCAAGAATAAAGGACTTGGAGATTTGAAGACTTGTAATCTTATGTAATAACTCTGTTTTTATGTTTTTGAGTCTGTAATATTAGAGTCCAAGATAGCCAGCACATAAACCATCCTTTAAAAGCTCTAAAAACTCATTTTTATAAAAATTACACTGTGATAATGGATTATCACCCTGGATAATCGATTATTACAGCAAGAAAACCATTTTCAGGAAATCCTCTCTGTGATAATCGATTATCACTCAGGATAATCGATTATCACAGGCTGATAATCGATTATCACAGGCTGATAATCGATTATCACAGGCTGATAATCGATTATTTGGCCAGATAATCGATTATCCTATCCCAATTTTGTTCCCCTGCGAATATGACTCTGGAATAATCGATTATCACTCAATATAATCGATTATTTGCGTCTATTATGTGTTTTGAAATTCAAATTTAGACCAAGTTTCGAAAACCCTATTTCCAATTCATCTATTTTCGAAAATCCCCGATTCCCAGACCCTATTCTCTCTACTTAAGGTTCTCTAAGGCTCTATGCAAATTAACAAACCTTTTTCATACAAAAGTTAAGAATTGTGACTGCTAGAGAACTTTTTGTAGGGAAGAAAAAGGGGCTTTTTGAAACCTAGTGTGGGCTAGAAGTGATAAGAATCACTGAGTGGGTTTCTTGGTGGATTGTGTGTTGTGTCGTCTCTAGGGAAAGTTGTTCTTCATCCTTTGTGGATTCAAAGGAGGTGTTTATCTCTTGTGTGACTCAAGAGAGGTGTTTTCTTTACCTTATCTTTTCAATTTGTAATCTGTTTGTAAACTGTGATTATAGTGACAGCGTTAATCCTCTGTTTGAGTGATTAGCAACTGGACGTAGGGTCTTTTGATTCTAACCAGTATAAATCAATTGTGTAATCTTCTATCCCTTATCTATTTACTTTACATAGCATTTTAATCGGTGAAATTTGGGGAAAATTTTTAAAACCCTAATTTTTGTTTAAGAAATCAATTAACCCCCCCTCTTGGTTTTTGTCCGTAAACGCAAACATTCCGCTGCGTGATTCTAACAAATGGTATCAAAGCTTGTTTTGATAGTCATTCAAATTTCGAAAATCGCTTGACAAAATCAAACTTTTGACGAAGGTGCTTCGATCAATAGACCCCCACTTTTTGCGGGGCAAAATTATCCTTTTGGGAAAGTAAGAATGCAAATATTTTTGGAGTCTGTTGATAGGGGTGTTTGGTATGCAATTTTAAGCGGTCCTTTTATTCCTAAAATTACTGAAAACGGAGAAGAGGTGCCAAAACCATTTTCTAGATGGTTGGCTGAAGAAAATAGGAAATCCCAATATGATGTTAGGGCTAGAAATATAATTTCATCTGCTCTAACCCTTGATGAGTTTTACAGAATATCTGTTTGCAAGAGTGCTCAAGAAATGTGGGAGATGCTAAGAGTAACCCATGAAGGTACTGATCCGGGAGACGGCGGACTTGAGCCAAGAGACAATCCGGGAGGAGGGAATTACCAGTACATATTCCTCTGGAATTCCGCCTGGTTTCGGACTGCGTCGAGGTGTTCTTATCGGAACATCACCAGGTCTTGCCTTATTCCCTCTTGCATCTGACCGAAGGTATCCATCCTCGTGTCGAAGACGTCCTGCCTTAAAGACATCTGGTCTTGTCTTAGGGACATTTGGTCGAATTGCTGGCGCAAGTCATAGATGTTGCGGTTGATGCCAGCAAAGTCATCCGTGTACTGTTGTTGTTGCTGATGTTATTGCTGTTGTTGTTGTTGCTGGAAATCCGGGGGTGTGGGGAGATCTTGCATTGCCACAATGTCCCAGTGATCCAGAGTTATGTCCAGTGAGGGGTGGAGGATCAACCGAGACCCTTGGCGGAGCAGCATCCCCATGCTGACCAGGACGAACCCGTTGATAGTCTCGGGTCGAAGGTTGGAGGCCAGTCCTTCCCTACGGCTACACCCCCATTTTTCTGCTAGTGGGGTAATGAGGAAAGCCATGAGGATGGCTCCCACGGGACGGCTCCCGAAGTCCTTGAGGGCCTTCAAGAAGAAGTAGTCGGGGTTGCACCGGCGCCCTTGGCTCATGCAGTAGAGGACGATGAGATCTGGGTGGGTGACCTTACCCTGACTCTCCTTCCGCCCGTGGACAGTCCCAGCCAACAGCTTGTGGCAAATGCGGAGGGCGGGGGTGAGTGTGGAGCCCTTCAGCAGGGATGGTAGAGTGTGCATCCTAGTCATCTCCTCCCACATCTCACCGGCGGTGAGGGTAGCGGGGCGCTCGCAGATGGCGTCCTGGTATTCCCGAGTTAGTATGTCCTCGGGTCGGACGAATCCAATGGATACATTGAACTCGTCCAGGGTGGTGGTCCGATACATCCCGTTCATGAATTAGGTTACCATCTTTGTCGATGGGAGGCTAGACACCATGGTGGGAATCTCATAGTAGGCGATGGAGGCGAGGAATTCCATCACTGCATGTGGGTAGACGTGAGTGGGAGAAGACTGGAGCAAGAAGCGCCATCTGATGCTGTCGAAGTAGGCGCGAACGTCGTCTTCCCAACCGAACTCGGCGAGGATACCGAAGTCCAGTCTCAGCATGTGGTGCCAAGTGTACCCCTGAATATGTTGCAGGCGGGCCTAGTGTAAGGGTGAGAGCTGTGTTGGATCTTGTGGGGCTGGGGCCGTAGAGCTACTGGGGCCAGAAGAACCCCTTCTCTTCCTGGATGCATCTCCTCTATGCATTTTTGGGAGCAGGATGCTTGAATATGTAGAAAATAGGTAGGAGAGTGCAGAAAGGGATGCCTAGGAACCCCCCCAAGGCCTCCTATATATAGGCCCTCGCAGCAGAATCGGGACCGCCGTCTCGAATTGGTGAGGTTCGGGACCGCCGTCTGGAACTTCGAGACAGCGGTCTCGATTTTGATGTATGGCGAGACAGCCCTCTCGCCAGGTGAGAAGGCGGTCTCATCTTTGTCAAAATCGAGACGGTGGTCTCGAATGTCGAGACGGCAGTCCCGAACGATTATTTACATAGATAATCGATTATCCTAGTCCTATTTTACTCCTCTGTGAAAATGGCTCTGTAATTATCACTCAAGATAATTGATTATCTACGTCTGTTATGAGTTTTGAAATTCAAATCTGGACCAACTTACGACAACCCTATTCCCAATTCTTATGTTTTCGAAAATCATCATTTCCCAGACCTTATTCTCTCTACTTAAGGTTCTCTAAGGCTCTCTACAAAAAAACAAAAAAAAAACTCTTTCATACAAAAGTTAAGAGTTGTGACTGTTGGAGAACTTTCTGTAGGGAAGAAAAAGGGGCTTTTGAAAAACTAGTGTGGGCTAGAAGTGATAAGAATCACTGAGTGGGTTTCTTAATGGATTGTGTGTTGTGCCGTATCTAGGAAAAGTTGTTGTTCATCCTTTGTGGATTCAAAGGAGGTGTTCATCTCTTGTGTGACTCAAGAGAGGTGTTTTCTATTCCTTATCTTTTTCAATTTGTAATCTGTTGTAACCTGTGATTATAGTGACAGTGTTAATCCTCTGTTTGAGTGATTAGCAACTAGACGTAGGGTCTTTTGATTCGAACCAGTATAAATCAACTGTGTAATCTTCTATCCCTTAACTATTTACTTTACATAGCATTTTAATCGGTGAAATTTGGGGAAAAATTTTAAAACCCTAATTTTTGTTTAAGAAACCAATTCACCCCCCTCTTGGTTTTTGTCCGTAAACGCAAACATTCCGCTGCGCGATTCTAACAAGTGGTATCAGAGCTTGTTTTGATAGTCATTCAAATTTCGAAAATGGCCGGACAAAATCAAACTTTTGACGAGGGTGCTTCTATCAATAGACCCCCACTTTTTGCGGGGCAAAATTATCCTTTTTGGAAAGTAAGAATGCAAATATTTTTGGAGTCTAGGGGTGTTTGGGATGAAATTTTAAGCGGTCCTTTTATTCCTAAAATTACTGAAAACGGAGAAGAGGTACCAAAAACATTTTCTAAATGGTCGGCTGAAGAAAATAGGAAATCCCAATATGATGTTAGGGCTAGAAATATAATTTCATCTGCTTTAACCCTTGATGAGTTTTACAGAATATCTGTTTGCAAGAGTGCTCAAGAAATGTGGGAGATGCTAAGAGTAACCCATGAAGGTACTGATGATGTAAAAAGAGCACGGAAGAACTCATTGATCCAAGAATATGAAATGTTCCGGATGTAACAAGGAGAAACAATTTTTGACGTACATGAGCGTTTCACACATATTGTGAATCATCTCACCGGGTTAGGTAAGATTTTTGATAGTGATGAGTTAAATGTAAAAATTCTTAAATCTTTGGATAGGAAATGGCAACCAAAGGTGACGACAAATCACAGAGTCACAAAATCTTGCTACCATGTCTATGGCGACGCTTTTTGGAAAGTTAAGAGAACATGAACTTGAACTTGGAAGGCTAAACGATGAAGAAGGCCAACACCAAAAGAGAAACCTTGCCTTCAAAACTAAAACTTTTAAGAGCAAGAACAATAAGGAGGAAGAAGACTCAAAAATGAATATGATGAAAAATTGTGTCTCATAATCAAGAAATTTACAAAGTTCATGAAAGCCAAAGGGAAGCAACCCTTCAAAGGTAAGGGAAAGGTAAAAGAAAGTACTTCCTTAAATTTTAAATGTTACGGTTGTGGTGAAACAGGACATGTAAAATCTGATTGTCCAAACAATAAAAATGAATATCATAAAGGCAAGAAATTCTTCAAGAAGAAAGTCTATATTGCTTGGGATGATAATGACTTAAGTTCAGAGTCAAGTGATTCGGAAATTGAAGCAAACATTTGCTTGATGGAAAATGACAACATCTCTTCCGATTATGAGGTTAGTGATTCTGACTCTTCCTCAAGTGATGATGAAAATGATTATGATGCCTTACAAAATGCATATCAAGAATTATTCACTTCTTTTAAGGACTTGAAAAATGAATATAAATATGTGAAAAAGTGTTTGAATAAATCAAAAAAAGAAGTGGAATCATGTTTAGAAGAAAAAGATGATAAACAAATAGCATGTGCAACATGTAAAGAGTATGAATATGACATTGACATACTTAGCCACTTACTTGATAAAGCTAAGAAAGAATTAAGTGATAGTTATAAGGATAAGGTTATTGTACAAAATAGAGAAAATAGTCATGTTCCATTGAAAAGGCCTAAAAATAAAAATATAAGAGTATGGGTTGAAAAAGGATGTAAATCTTCAAAAATTAAAAATGTATCATTTTCAAAGATTACATCTAATGCATGCTTTTATTGTATGAAACATGGTCATACTTCAAACAGGTGTAGAATTAAACATTTTGGTGTTCCTAAAGGAAAATATGTTTGGGTTCCTATAGTGAAATAATTTGATTGTCTCTAACCCCAAGGACCCAAAAGTTATGGGGACCTAAGATTATCATGTTCTTGTTTTGCAGGAAACTTCCAAATCCAAAAAGTCTATGTGGTATCTTGACAGTGGATGTTCAAGACATATGACTGGAGACACAACGAAATTTGTGAGTTTCAAAGCTAAAGAACAAGGATATGTAACCTATGGGGACAACAAAAAAGGAAGAATACTTGGAACCGGAAACATTGGTGGTGCAAATACTTTGGAGATAAAGGATGTGATTCTTGTTGATGGGCTAAAGCATAATCTCCTAAGTGTAAGTCAACTTTGTGATAAAGGATTCAAGGTAATTTTTGAAAGTAAGTTTTTCACCATTCATTTAAAGGATTCCGAAAATATAGCATTAAAAGGCATTAGGCATAACAATATCTATTTGATTTATTTGGATTGTGTATCTAACACTCGTATAACATGCTTAGTTGCTAAGGGAGAAAATCCATGGTTATGGCATAGAGAGTGGCTCATATAAACATGCATCAATTAAAAATATCAAAGGACTTAGTTGTTGGTTTTCCTAAGTTAAAATTTGAAAAAGATAGATTATGTGATTCATGTCAAAAAGGTAAACTAGTGAAATCATCCTTTAAATCTAAGAATTTATTTCCACATCAAAACCTTTAGAACTATTACACTTAGATTTATTTGGTCCATCTAGGATAAAAAGTTTTGGTGGAAATTACTATGCTCTTGTAATTGTTGATGATTTCTCTAGATAACTTGGACATTTTTCTTAACATTAAAAAGTGAATCTTTTAAGGTCTTAAGGAAGAGAGGGAGAGAGTGAAGAAACCTCCGAAGCAAGCTTTTTTATTAATTCTCTGAAAATTAGGACGCGTTTTGGCAGCCCTTCGCTCTTTACAACACCAGAAAAACTCTCGGAAACACTATAAAAACTATTAAAAACTCTCAAAAACTCCGGAAATGCTTCGGATGGGTTCTAGGAAGAGAATTTGAAGAAGTTGTAGAAGGGAAAGTGGGAGAACTGTGTGAAATGAGGGGGGGAGCTCACTATTTATATGGATTCGCGCCTGTCAGGTTGAGATGGCCATCTCGCCTTGTAAAAGTGGCGAGAAGGCCGTCTCGCCAAACGAGAAGGGGGTCTCGCCATTCGTAAGTAGCGAGACGGCGGTCTCGATCCCTGAAGGCGAGAATCCTTATTTTAATGCAGAAAATCCTTCCTATCCTATTTTGGGGCCTAATAGTCTCTCCTAGTTGCTTCTTAGCCTTCATCCATCTTCGAATAGGAGGTCTTCTGGTCTTTATTACAAGGTCGGGCAAGATTTGGGGTCTACAGCTGCCCCCCCTTTACCCGACCAGTCGACTGTTGGCCTGTCGTGCCAAGAAGATCGACTGGAGGGTAAAGGAGTTGACCCTCTTGCCCGGTTACCCTTCGGACGTCCCCTCTTGCGGCGGTTGATCTTCTGGGGAAAAGTTGTGTTGTGCACCTCCAGGATGCTCCTTCTGACGGTAGCCGATCCCTTCGATTGGCACATGGTAGAACCTCAGGATACTCCTTGTAACGGTAGTCGATCCTTCGGTTAATGGGTATAAACCCCCCCATTAGGCTGGTAATTATAGCCCACTGTGCATCGGACTGGATGAGTATGAACCCCCATCAGGCTAGTAGTTGCAGTCCGTTGTGCGTCGGACTGGATGAGTATGAACCCCCCCCCCCAATCAGGCTGGTAGTTACAGCCCACAGTGCGTAGGACTGGATGAGTATGAACCCCTCATCAGGCTGGTAGTTGCGACTTACTGATCCGTCTTGCGTACAGATCAGGCGCACCTTGTGCTGGTTGATAGGTATGAACCCCCTATCAGGCTGGTACAGCCCACTACGTAGGACTGGTGGTGGTGGCAGCTTACTGCTCGGGTGGCGCATGCGCCGAGCACTGAGATGCGTTCTCTTGTCTTTTATTTTTTCTGAGAGTGGTCGTCTGGTCTGTGCTAGGGATTCTATTGGTGTTCATCCAGCTTGTTGGTTGCTGGGGATTCTTTGATTTTGATCCATTGGTGATAGTCGTTCGACTTCGCTTGTTGTCGGGTAGTCTTGTTGTTCGACTCTTGCTTGGTTGTCGAAAATTGTTGGTCAAGGTGATTAACTTGTTTTAATCCTGCCTTTTTCTGCGGTTTTATCTCTCTTTTTTCTCGCAATTTTGGTTTTTGGCTTTTTTTAGCGTAAGTCTTTTTACTCTTAGTTTCTTTTTGTTACGCGGACTCTTTGAAAAGGAGAGCAAAATGCAAGAAATGAATTTTTATTTATGATAAAATTTATTACAATAGTTTATTTTCTAAGCACTATCCCTAAGATGGTAGACTCGAGTCTGGAGACGATCCGTAAGAGGGGAATTGCCGGTACAGATGTCTTCGGAATTCTGCTTGATCCCAGGATTCGTCGAGGTACTCCTGCCGGAATGTCGCCAGGTCCTGCCTTATTCCCTCTTGGTATTGGTTTAATGTCTCCATCCTTGTGTCGAAGGCATCTTGCCTTAGGGACATTTGCTCTTGTCTCATGGACATTTGGTCGAATTGCTGGCGCAAATCGTAGATGTTGCGGTTGATGCCAGCAAAGTCGTTCGTGTACTGCTGCTGTTGTTGTTGTTGTTGCTGCTGTTGTTGGAACTTCGGAGGTGTCGGGAGATCGTGCATTGCTACGAGGTCCTGGAGATCCAAAGTTATGTGCAGCGAGGGGTGGAGGATCAACCGGGTCCCTTGGCGTAGCAGCATCCCCATGCTGACCAGGACAGACCCGTTGATAGTTTCGGGTCAGAGGCTGGAGGCCAGTTCTTCCCTGTCACTGCACCCCCATTTTTCTGCCAGCGGGGTGATGAGGGGAGCCATGAGGACGGCTCCCACGGGCCGACTCCCGAAGTCCTTGAGGGCCTTTAGGAAGAAATAGCTAGGGTTGCACCGGCGCCTCTAGCTCATGCAGTAGAGGGCGAAGAGGTCCGAGAGGGTAACTTTACCCTGACTCTCTTTCCGCTCGTGGACCGTCCCGGCCAACAGCTTGTGGCAGATACGGAGGGCGGGGGGAAGTGCGGAGCCCTTCATCAGTGTTGGCAGGGTTTGCGCCCCGGTCAACTCTTCCCACATTTCGTCGACGATGAGGGTAGTGGGGTGTGCGCAAATGGCCTCCTGGTAGTCCCGAGTCAGAACATCCTCGAGCTGGGCGAATCCAATTAACACATTGAACTCGTCCAAGGTGGTGGTCCGGTACATCCCACCTATGAAGTACGTCACCATTTTTGTCGGTGGGAGACCCAGTACCATGGAGGGGGTCTCGGAGTAGGAGATGGAGGCGAGAAACTCTAGCAGCGCCTGAGGGTAGATGTGAGTAGGTGGAGACTAGAGGAGGAAGCGCCACCCTATGCTGTCAATGTGGGCGCGGACGTCGTCTTCCCACCCGAATTCGGCGAGGATGCCGAAGTCCAGTCTCAACATGGGGTGCCAGGTATACCCCCGGATGTGCTCTAGGCGGGCTTGGTGCAGTGGTGAAAGTTGTGTGGGATCCTATGGAGTGGGGGCTGAGGAGCTACTGGGGCCGGTAGAGCCTCTTCTCTTTCTAGATTGGTCTCCACGATGCATTTTGACGATAGGATGCTTGAAAGTGAGAGAAAGGAGGGTAGGAGTGCAAGAGAGGGTGTTGGAGACCCCCCCTAGGCCCCTCTATTTATAGAATTTTCATCCAACCTCGCGACTTCCGTCTGGACATTCGGGACAGCCGTCTTGAGTTCGCGGGACTCGGGACGGCCGTCTGGAACCTCGAGACGACGGTCTCATTTTTGGTCAAGTCAAGACGGCGGTCTCATTTTGCTGAAAATCGAGACGGTGGTATGGACATACGAGACAGCGGTCTCGTTTTTTAGAGGTTTTTTTTTTTTGAAGAAAAGGAAAATAGGACCTTGTTCAAAAATATTTTATGCATGCAATGTTTTCATGATTGATGTCCTATGATGCCTATCTCATTTAGTTTTTCAGAAGGATTTAACTGACATGTCTTGTAAAGACGAGTGTCCTCTAATCTGCGTTCCTTCTGTTGTATTTGGATGTACTGTTTTGGACTTCTTGTGACCGAAGAATAATTTGCTTTTTCTTTCTTTCTTTTTTCTTTTTCTTTTTCTATCTTCTTTTTGGTAGAGCACACTTTGCCATGTTAGTGTCCCTTTTTCTTCACTTTAGGGGTTTCAATCCTCTTGTTGACTATACACCTCCATATTCCCAAATTAATTGTTAGAATAATGTTGTGAGGGTCAAGAGAAAAGAAGTAAAAAGGGTAAATTCAATGGCTTGTGTTTTAGACGGTCAATTTTATTTAGAAAAGATTTTGTAAGAATGGCTGGCTAAGGTTAGGCCTAGGTTTTTAAGATTTTTGTCTTAAGCAAACGTTTCCTTTTTTTTGTATTTGCGCCTTAGCTTATTTCCATTGCTTTTTATGGCTAGTTGATTTCCCTAGATCGCCCTTTGGGTTTTCGAACTAGGATATTGTGTTTTGGTCCTATCTTTTGTCTAGGTTCCCTTTTTTTGTTTTTTGTTTAAGGAATCCTAGCGGACCTTATTTTGTAACCCTAACTTTTGCCTAGGATACCCTTTATTTTTGTTCGGGTGTCCTACCGGGTTAACCCTATCTTTTGCATAGCCCCCTTAGTGGGTTTCCTACGGGGTATTTTGCCCTTTTTTTTTTTCCTTTGGCTTCTATGGGATTTTTCTTTTTTGTTATTATTTTTTCCACAATATTGGCAAAGCATGACTTTCTTTATGGTGAGGTAAAGCCTTATTTTATGCTTCTAATCAACTAGCTTGATTGTAACGGCAATGACAAATTTTGATGCGCTTTTTTATTCTTCTCCCTTTTTTGGTTTACTTAGACAAGGTTATTGTGAGGTCTAGTCATGAAATAGCAAGAAGAGAAGCAGATAGTAAGAAGTGTATTCTTTATTAATTAATAAGGGAATATGTGCCCTAAAATGCCCGGGGGTCGGGCTAGCTCCGAGGGATAATCTCTAACAATCATTGGGTTTACATCCCTTAAGTGAAGAAAAAGATTCCCTAATGGCTAGGGTAGCTCTTGACGCTTTCATCCCTCCGCTTCAGAATTTTTGTTTGAGTGTGCGGAGGGGAGACTTCACTTTTCTTCCTTCTGCTGAGCCCTTAGTAGGGTCATATCCTAGGCCACACTTGTAAGGATTATCTTTGAACTCTGGGGGTTCCCTCATGCCTTGGGAATCTGCCCCCAGTCCTTGGCCAGGATGGTAACCATGCTTCATCATTATGCGGGCTACCTTTGTGTTTTTGGGAAGTCTCTCTACACTGGCAATTTCGAGCGCTTGAAAATATGTTTCAAGGGCCTCTTCAGCCGCATCCACATAAGGTTGGGTGGACGGTCCACTGATCAGGATATCATCTTCTGCTTGGACCGTGACCAATTTGTCACCCACTATGAACTTGACTTTCTGGTGGAGCGTTGAAGGTATTGCCTTAGCATCATGAATCCAAGGCCTGCCGAGGAGACAACTATATGCCAGAGTAATATCCATTACATGGAACTCTACGTTGAAGATAGTGGGTCTGTCGCCGCAGTCAAAATGAGGCGGTCGGAGTGACGCGATGGTTTCGACTTTTCCGATTTTCGCGTTTTTATTGGTGTGGTTACAACGCCTTTAGGTTGTCCGCTAACCAGGCTGAACCTAGGGGCGAGGTTTTCGAAAAGGCGCTCTTGGATTGTCTGATAACCGGGCTAACCCAAGAACTAATTTTGAAGGGTTCTTCTGGAGTCGCCACTGATGTTTTTACCGGAAACATCGGAAAAGGAGTAAAAAGGCGTTGGTTTTTCAAAAAACTAACTTTGGTCATTAGAACCAGAGTTGGGTAAGGGAGTTAGTTACGCGTAAGGGAAGTGTTAGTTCCCTTACGACGCCCCTTTCGGGTTCCCTATGATAGACCAACTACTTTGAATAAATAAACCGGTGAAAATACGCTTTTACCCTTTTATTTGCGAAATTTAAAATTACGACTACATGGCCCTAATATCTATTGTACGATTAAAAATAAAGCGGTAAAGGAGAGAGGGAGAATGTAAAAACCTCCGAGGCAAGCTTTATATTAATTCCTTGATAATTCGGGTGCTTTTTGGCAGTCCTTCACTCTTTACAGCGCCGGAAAATTCTCAAAAACGCTCTAAAAACTCTTAGAAACTCTCAAAAACTCCGGAAATGCTTCGGAGGGGTTCTAGAAAGAGAATTTGAGGAGGTGACTAGAGATAGAATGGAAGAACTGTGTGAAATGAGGGGAATGGAGCGGCTATTTATAGGGATTCGCGCCTGTCAGGTCGAGACGGTCGTCTCGTCTGACAAGGTCGAGACGGCCGTCTCGCCTTGCAGAAATGGCGAGACGGCCGTCTCGCCACTTTCGCGAGGCTAGACAGCGGTCCCGAATATCCTGAGACGGCGGTCTCGAGCCTGAAAGGCGAAAATCCTTATTTTCATGCAAAAAATCCCTCCTATCCTAGTATGGGGCCTAATAGTCTCTCCTAGTGGCTTCTTAGGCTTCATCCATCTTTGAATAGAAGTTCTTCTGGTCTTTATTATGAGGCCGGAGAAGATTTGGGGTCTACAGGGTCCAACTTGGATTGGCAAATTAACTTGTCCCACTACTTCTCTTTTTGATCCGTCGAAGGCTCGAACGATAGTGTTGCTTGGGCGCAGACGGGTTCCTTGGATAATCAACTTGTCGAGTGTGCACTTGGGCATCACATTCAAGGATGACCCGTTATCCACAAGAACTTTGGCGATGAGGTATTCCTTGGACTTGATGGAAATGTGCAAGGGCTTGTTGTGGTTTGACCCCTCAAGGGGGAGTTCTTCCTCTGTGAAGGTGAGGTGATCGCTTGCCGTGATGTGACCGACGATCCTCTCGACCTTTTCTTGGGATATGGTGTGAGGTACATGCGCTTCGCTCAAGACCTTCATCAGGGCATTTCTATGCAGTTCTGAGCTCATCATTAGAGATAATAGGGTTATCTTTGCAGGTGTATGATTGAGCTGGTCAATAATGGAATACTCGTTTTGCCTTATAAACTGGAGTAATTCCTCTATCTCCTCCTTGGATTCTTTATTTTCTTTTTCTTCGGTCTTTTTATTTTTTCCTTTATTTTTGGGGACATCTTCTTGTAGGTCCTTGGGGGAGTAGACTCTTCCACTTCTAGTCATGCCCCCAATGCCGGCTATATTGGAGATATCCTCCTTTATTGGTGAAGATTCCACGTATCTCCACGGTACAACTTTATTCGACTCGTAGGGGAAAGGACGTGGCATAAATAGTCGCACTGGTGTCCTTGCCCCCTCTTCCTTATTGTTTTTGAGGACCAACGGTCGAGGCTTATTGTCCTCTTGTGACGGGTCAACCGTTGGGGAAAGCTTGATTAGGAGTGGCTTTGTCTCCATTCTTCTGATTTGGAAGACATGTCAGTTAATCCTTCCTTTTTATTATCTTATTTATTAAGAGTGAAGGAGGGGAAATAAAATATGCAGATGAATGATATGCATGCAAGTAGACATTTGTTGAATAAAGAAAGATTTCATTTATCCGTAGAAGGTGTACATTCCCCTATTCCATACTACGAAGCAACTTTTGACAGAAACGGAAAATCCTAAAGAAACCCACAGGCGGGTCTTGATCTCTATGTAATTCCCTTTCGACTTCCCGGACGTGACGAGCGAGTGCTTCGCTTTGCTTCTGGACCGCCTGGCTCATATCTTCACTGTACTTTTGAGCCTCTTTGATCTTCGCCTCTTGATGGACGACCAAGGCTTGTAGTTCATCGAGTTTTGCAAGGGCTTGGTCCTTTTCTTGTAGTACTTGGTCGTACTGAGCTAGCCCGTCTCTTTCTTTGCATCGTAGCTCAGTGATACCTTTGTTGAGTCTCCGATTGGCCTCTCGCTCCTAGCGTATTTCTGACCGAGTCCTTGTGAGGTCTTGTAACAAGTCCTTGATTGTTTGAGCCTGTTTTGCTTATTCGGCCTCAAGGCGTGCTGATTTCGCGGTTATTTCTTGAAGTTGGCTATCCGAGCTGGTTCTAGCAGTTTTGGATGCTCGGATAGCTTGCTCATTAAAGTCAGCACACTGATCCTTGAGGTGCTCTATTTCATGATCCTTTTTCTTGCATTGCCTCTGTAGACCATCTATGGTAAGGATAGATTTTTGTTCTCTTTCTTCAAGGGCCCTTATCTGGGCTCCCATGATTTCTATCCTTTGGGTCAAGCCGTC
The DNA here is from genome assembly GCA_963425845.1 of Sphenostylis stenocarpa. Lineage (NCBI taxonomy): Eukaryota > Viridiplantae > Streptophyta > Magnoliopsida > Fabales > Fabaceae > Sphenostylis > Sphenostylis stenocarpa. The sequence goes on along the minus strand of OY731404.1, from coordinate 22,513,395 downwards.
GACTTGAGCTTGCAGCTCTTCACTATTGGCACATGTAGCGAGTGAGGTGGATGGTTGAGACATCCCTCTTCTTTTTCTCCATACCTCATAGTCATTGGAGGCGGCCACCCTAGCTTTTCCTAGCTCTCTATCTCCCATAAAGACTGGTCTCTCCCATGCTCTTCTCACGGCTGGTGAGTTGGCAATAGTGCATGGGTCTCCAAAGAAACACAGCCCTCTGAGCTCCCCTCGGGATATTGTAGTTTGGGTCCTCATGAGTTGTCTCATAGCTACTCTAGGTGAATAGGCTATGCAACCCCTGAGTCCTATCAACGGTACGTTCGGATAATCCCCACATCTGATGAGGACTGGACCGGGTCGAAACCAAGGGCAGACCCAAGATAATTGGTTGGCGTCCCATTGTTCCAACTCGTCCTTCCACTCTGAGGTTAGGCGTCATTGGAGAGGGATTTTGGAGAAGCTCCTCAAAGGGTCGGGGAACATCCCCATGTGACCAAAGGCGTAGAAATGTGTGATGCCCCACACGAAAAGTAGTGAAGAGTAACAACGGAGTGTTTTCCCTTGCTTCTGGCGGCAAAATTCCACCGAGAGCAAGGTGTCGGCAAGAATTGCAGGCAAGGGACTCTTCGAGTTCACGTCCCAGGCGAAGAAGGCGTACATGACGGCCTGATCCATTATGTCGATATGGAAGGGAAACAAGATGGTTCCAAATATGATTAAGGCCAGGGTTTTGTTAAAAGCAACCCATTCTGCCCTTTCGGCCAAAGTGGACAGATGGTCTTCTAACATTGAAACTTTTCAACCCTGGATGTTCCCTTTTTCCATCAGGGTAGTCTGCCGGAATGGCAATCGGATGATGGCAGCGACTTGTGCTGCAGGAGTGTATGCCCCGTGGCAGATATGGACCCCGACTGATTTGGGCCATTTTAGCATGATCTCGTACTCCTCCAAGCCACCATGTCGAATTGCGGAAATTCGAAGCAACGCAGACTAGAGTTCTAGAAGTGAACTAGAACCCTGATGAAAATTGGATCGACACAGATCTTTAGCAGGTCGAGGATCCGTCCATAGGATTTTTCGAAGTCAGAGTGGACTCTGGTGGCATTATCGCGCAAAGTCGTCCTAACTTCTCAGTATGGTACTGGGGAATGTCCACTTTCTTCAACTGTCTACTAGTCCCCTCCATTTTCTAAAACCAAAATGCATGCTTTATGAATATGATGCTTATTGTAGGTATGAATGTGAGTGTTTATTTTTCCTATTTATCATGTTTTATTTCTACATGATGTATTATATTTACGTATTTTATTTTGGAACAAATAATCTACCTATATGAATTATTTATGGGTGTAATGTTTATGAACAAAGTCCCATTTATTGTTTTGAATTGGGTTTTTATTTGATTTTTATTATTTTTATTTTATAGCCTTTTATCTCTTCTGTCGGGCTGCGTGGCTACTTAGCTTACAAAGAACCTAAAACCAGGCTAGCTAAAAGGCAGACCGTCCGAGATAAAAATGACTTTATGCGAAAGAATAATGTTTAGCATCCCATATCTCTTCTGTCAGACTGCGTGGCTACTTAGCTTACAAAGAACCTGAAACCAGGCTAGTTAAAAGGCAGACTGTCCGAGATAAGGGTGTTTATTGCAAAAAATGTTTTTTTTGTGATGTGCTTTTTTGTTGTTTGGTTATGCTATGCAACAAACAAATGCAGCAAACAAATGCGCACACAATTCAATCATGCACAAACAGGCGAGACGTCATTTTAATCACGAGGTAGGGTTTTCCTGTAGAAAAGTGCTTTGGCAAAGGTAGGTTCTAACTGTTCTCACCAAGGCTAAGGCCCCCAAGGTGCCCCCATTATAGGGTCCCCACTCTCCATCCTTCTGACCATGCTTAGCACTAAGGCCATAGTCAGTCTTTGTGCCAAAAGAGGAAGGTTATCACCTTGAGTGGTGGTTTCTGATCACACTGGTGGGCTCAAGGCCATCACTACAGCGAACCATACCTGCCACCCACTCCCTATGGATTTCTCACTTGCCCCCGGGTATAGAGGGAACTGTTGTGTGCAAAGGTTTGTGTACAGTTTTTTATTTCAACCAATTGCGTAAAAATAAACAAACAACAGTTATTAAAGCCAAGCATTTAAAACATGTTATAATACAAGGTAGGGTAAAAGCGTGATTTCTTGGTTTATTTATTTAAGCTGACGCATCACTAAATGGGATCAACTCTCGAGGCTTCCCCAGTGAAGTCGCCATCTGTCGCCGCCGTCAAAAAGAGGCAGTCGGAGCAACGCGATGGTTCTGACTTTCCAATTTTCGCGTTTTTATGGGTATGGTTACAACGCCTTTAGGTTGTCTGATAACCGGGCTGAACCTAGAGGCGAGGTTTTCGAAAGGGTGTTCTTGGATTGTCCGATAACCGGGCTAACCCAGGAACTGATTTGAAGGGGTTCTTATGGAGTCGCCACCGATGTTTTTACCGGAAACATCGAAAAAGGGGTAAAAAGGCGTTGGTTTTCGAAAACTAACTTTGGTCATTAAAACTAGAGTTTAGGTAAGGGAGTTAGTTACGTGTAAGGGAAGTGTTAGTTCCCTTAGGACGCCCCTTTCGGGTTCCCTATGATAGGCCAACTATTTAATAAATAAACTTGTGAAAAGATGCTTTTACCCTTTTATTTACGGAATTAAAATAACGACTATATGGCCCTAATATCTATTATGCAATTTAATCATAAAAGTAAAGGCAGTAAAGAGAGGGAGAGAGTGAACAAACCTCCGAAGAAAGCTTTTTGATTAATTCTTTGAAAATTAGGGTGCATTTTGGCAGCCCTTCGCTCTTTATAACGCCGGAAAAACTCTCGGAAACGCTATAAAAACTATTAAAAACTCTCAAAAACTCCAGAAATGCTTCGAAGGGGTTCTAGGAAGAGAATTTGAAGAAGTTATAGAAGGGAAAGTGGGAGAACTGTGTGAAATGAGGGGGGGAGTGCTCACTATTTATAGGGATTCGCGCCTGTCAGGTCGAGACGGTCGTCTGGTCTGACAACGTCGAGACGGCCGTCTCGCCTTGCAAAAGTGGCGAGAAGGTCATCTCGCCAAACGAGAAGGGGGTCTCGCCATTTGCAAGTGATGAGACGGCGGTCTCGACTTGCAAGAATGGCGAGACAACGGTCCCGAAAAGTGAGACTGCGGTCTCGATCCGTGAAGGCGAGAATCCTTATTTTAATGCAGAAAATCCTTCATATCCTATTATGGGGCCTAATAGTCTCTCCTAGTGGCTTCTTAGGCTTCATCCATCTTCGAATAGGAGGTCTTCTGGTCTTTATTACAAGGCCGGGCAAGATTTGGGGTCTACAATGCTTTGTTTTAAATAATGGAAAAGATAACTTAGGAAAATTTGAGTCAAAAGCCGATGAGGCCATTTTCTTAGGTTATTCACTAACTAGCAAAGCATATAGAGTGTTTATTAGAAGAACTTTAAATATTGAAGAATCTGTACATGTCACCTTTGATGAAATTGTAGACCTTGAGGGAAATACTCTTGAGTCAAATAAAGAAATATGACAAATTTATGTATGTTTGTAGCTTTTGTTTCACACATTGAACCCCAAAAGTGTTGAGGAAGCTCTTAAAGATGACCAATGGTGCATAGCAATGCAAGAAGAACTTAATCAATTTGAAAGAAATCAAGTCTGGGAATTAATTCCAAGAGAAGAATCTCATCAAGTGATTGGAACAAAATGGGTATTTAGAAATAAACTTGATGAAGATGGAAATATAACAAAGAACAAAGCCAGACTTGTTGCCAAAGGTTACTGTCAAGAGGAAGGTATTGGTTATGATGAAACTTATGCTCCTGTTGCCAGGTTAGAGGCTATACGCCTACTTCTTGCTTACGCCTCATTGATGAAATTTAAACTTTACCAAATGGATGTTAAAAGTGCATTTTTGAATGGGTTTATCAAAGAGGAAGTATATGTGGAACAACCCCCTAGATTTGAAGATTTTAAATATCCCAATCACATTTAAAAATTGAAGAAAGCTTTATATGGATTGAAACAAGCTCCTAGGTCTTGGTATGAAAGATTAAGTAGTTTTCTAATTTCAAATGACTTTTCTAGAGGAAAAGTTAATTCCACCCTATTTGTTAAGAAAGTAAAGGAACATATTGTGTTAGTTCAAGTATATGTTGATGATATTATTTTTGGATCAACTGATAATTCCTTGTGTGAAGGATTTGCTAAGATAATGCAGGGTGAATTTGAAATGTCAATGATGGGAGAATTAACATTCTTTCTTGGACTTCAAATTAAGCAACTTAAAGATGGCACCTTCGTGTCTCAAACCAAATACTGCAAAGAGATTCTCAAGAAATTTGGAATGGACACTTCAAAGGAAGCTAACACACCCATGGGAACATCATGCTATTTAGACAAGGATGAATCAGGTTTGGAAATAATTCAATCTATGTATAAAGGTATGATAGGTTCACTATTATACTTAACTGCAAGTAGACCTGATATTATGCATTATGTTTGTGTGTGTGCTAGATTTCAAGCATGTCCCAAAGAATCTCATTTAACTGTAGTAAAATGAATCTTAAAATATTTAAAAGAAACTACAGGATTTGGATTATGGTATCCATCTGAAGCTTCTCCTAGTTTAATAGGTTATTCTGATGTTGATTATGGTGGATGTAAAATAGATAGAAAGAGTACTAGTGGAACATGTCATATGTTAGGATCATCCTTAGTGTCTTGGCATTCTAAGAAACAAGCATATGTTGCTTTATCCACCACTGAAGCTGAATATATTGCAGCTGGTAATTGTTGTGCTGCAATTTTATGGATGAAGCAACAATTAGAAGACTATAGTATCTTTCTAAGTAATATTTCTTTAATGTGTGATAATACAAGTGCTACTAATCTCACAAAGAATCCTGTTATGCATTCTAGAACTAAACATATTGAGATTAGACATCACTTTTTAAGAGATCATATATCTAAATGAAATTTTCAAATTGAATATATAGACACAAAACACCATTTAGCGGATATATTTACCAAACCTCTTCCAAAGAATAGATTCTATGAACTTAGAAGAGACTTAGGAATATTAGAAATAGCATAAACTCTGCTTAACTAACCAATCTTTCCATTGATTGAGGGGGAGCTGTTTTTCTATCTTATGCACTTATTGAGGGGGAGCTTTCATTTGTTAGAATCGCGCAGCAGAATGTTCGCGTGGTCGGACAAAAACCAAGAGGGGGGGTGAATTGGTTTCTTAACAAAAATTAGGTTTTAAAAATTTTCTCCAAATTTTACCGATTAAAAAGTTGTGTAAACGTAAATAAGATAGAGATAGAGTCTTACACAGGAGATTTATACTGGTTCGGATCAAAAGACCCTACGTCCAGTTGCTAATCACTCAAACAGAGGATTAACGTTGTCACTATGATCAAAGTTGTTACAAACAGATAACAATTGAAAATACAAAGTAAAGAAAACACCTCTCTTGAAACCCACAAGAGATGAAGAATAGTTTTCCCCAGAGACGGCACAACACACAATCCACTAAGAACTCCACTTAGTGATTCTTATCGCTTCTAGCCCACACCAGGTTCCAAAAGCCCCTTTTTCCTCCAACAAACAGTTCTCTGGCACTCACAACACTTAACTTTTGTTTTGAAAAAGGTTGTTCAATTTTCTGAGAGCCTTAGAGAACCTTAAGTAGAGATATTAGGGTTTGGGAATTGGGATTTTTGGAACTAGAGAGTATTGGGATTAGGGTTTTCAAAAATAGGTTTAATTTGAAGTTGAAAATCAAAATCTGACTGAAATAATCGATTAAATGAAGTGTTAATCGATTATTACAGAGCCAAAATCAACAGAACCCCAAAACTCTGTTTTAATCGATTAAAAGCCCTGTTAAGCGATTAACTGGCCTATTAATCGATTAACAGGTGTGTTAATCGATTATTACAGTAAAAAGTGACAGAAAATGGTTTTTCTCACTGTAATAATCGATTATTTGACCATTTAATCGATTAAACCCGAGGCAAACTGATAAATGTGAGTTTTTGAAGCTTCTAAAGTGTAGACTATGTACCAGCTATCTTAGACTCTAATATTACAGACTCAAACTAATCAAAACAGAGTTATTACACAACAAAACAAGTCTTCAACTCTCTAAGTTCTTTGTTCTTGAATCATCATCAAAATCAACAAGCTTCATGTCCATGTAAGTTCAACATCATTTTTTATCATAATCAAAATAGGGGGAGAAATTATTTAAAGCCTCTTATGTTTAATAATTTTAATGTTGTCTGGTATGTTTACTATTTTTGTTAGCTGTGACAGATAAAACAGGTTATTACAAAGGGCTTTAAAGGAAATTTTGATCATCATAAAAAAGGGGGAGATTGTTGAACATACAAGGATATGAAGCTTGTAGATTTTGATGATGATTCAAGAATAAAGGACTTAGAGATTTGAAAACTTGTAATCTTATGTAATAACTCTGTTTTTTTTTTGTTTTTTAGTCTATAATATTAGAGTCCAAGATAGCCAGCACATAGACCATTCTTTAAAAGCTCTAAAAAGTCATTTTTATCAAAATTACACTGTGATAATCGATTATCACCCTGGATAATCGATTATTACAACAAGAAAATCATTTTCAGGAAAAGCTCTCTGTGATAATCGATTATCACTCAGGATAATTGATTATCACAGGCAAATAATCGATTATCCTGGTCCAGTTTTGTTCCCCTATGAAAATGGCTCTGGAATAATCGATTATCACTCAAGATAATCGATTATTTGTGTCTGTTATGTGTTTTGAAATTCAAATTTGGACCAAGTTTCAAAAACCCTATTCCCAATTCTTCTGTTTTCAAAAAATCCCCAATTCCCAGACCCTATTCTCTTGACTTAAGGTTCTCTAAGGCTCTCTACAAAATAACAAACCTTTTTCATACAAAAGTTAAGAGTTGTGATTGCTAGAGAAGTTTTTGTAGGGAAGAAAAAGGGGCTTTTGAAAACCTTGTGTGGGCTAGAAGTGATAAGAATCACTGAGTGGGTTTTTTGGTGGATTGTGTGTTGTGTCGTCTCTAGGAAAAGTTGTTCTCCATCCTTTGTGGATTCAAAGGAGGTGTTCATCTCTTGTGGGACTCAAGAGAGGTGTTTTCTATTCCTTATCTTTTCAATTTGTAATTTGTTTGTAAATTGTGATTATAGTGACAACGTTAATCCTTTTTTTGAGTGATTAGCAACTGGATGTAGGGTCTTTTGATCCGAACCAGTATAAATCAACTGTGTAATCTTCTTTCCCTTATCTATTTACTTTACATAACATTTTAATCGGTGAAATTTGGGGAAAATTTTAAAACCCTAATTTTTGTTTAAGAAACAAATTCACCCCTCCCCCCTTCTTGGTTTTTTTCCGTAAACGCAAACATTCCACTGCGCGATTCTAACAAAGAAAGCATTGTATGGTCTAAAGCAAGCCCCAAGACAATGGTATGAAAGGTTAAGTAATTTTCTCTTATCAAAGGGCTACAAAGAGGTGTGGTTGATAAAACTTTATTTCTTAAGAAAATAAATAATGATATTATTCTAGTTCAAGTATATGTTGATGACATCATATTTGGAGCCACTAATGAGTTTTTATGTAAAGGATTTATCAAAGATATGCAGGGAGAATTTGAGATGTCTATGATGGGGGAAGTTAATTACTTTCTTGGGTTACAAGTCAAACAACTTCAAGGAGGGAGCTTTCTTCATTAATTAAAGTACTGCACAGAGCTTCTAAAGAAAGTTGAGATGTTGCACTGCAAAGAGGCATCAACACCAATGTCCACCAATTGCTATCTTGATGCTGATGAAAAGGCAAAACCAGTAGATCAAACGAAATATAGAGGGCTTATTGGTTCTTTATTATATCTCACAGCAAGTAGACCTGACATTATGTTTAGTGTTTGTATGTGTGTCAGGTTTCAATCTGCACCAAAAGAATCTGATCTTACTGCTGCAAAAAGGATCCTCAAATATCTCAAAGGAACATTAAATGTTGGGTTGTGGTATCCTGGTGAGTCCAAACTAAATCTAATTGGTTACTCTGACTCAGATTTTGTAGGGTGTAAGCTTGACAGAAAAAGCACCAGTGACACTTGTCATCTTCTAGGAAGCAGTCTAATCTCATGGCATAGCAAAAAGCAACCATGTGTTGCTCTTTCTATAGCTGAAGCCCGCCGAGTACATTGCATCTAGAAGTTGTTGTGCTCAATCCCTGTGGCTCAAACAACAGCTTGAGGATTATGGTTTAATTCTCAATAAAATCCCTCTTTTATGTGATAATAGCAGTGCCATTATATTAACAAATAATCCAATTCAGCATTCTAGGACAAAACATATAGAAATTAGACATCATTTCATTAGAGATCATGTTTTAAAAGGTGATTGTGAAATTTTCTTTATAGAAACTGAGAAACAATTAGCTGATATATTCACAAAACCTCTTGCTCGTGATCGATTTTATAAAATCCAAACTGAATTAGGCATTGTAGATGCATCAAACATCACTTAGTTCCCATTTCTGAATGTTTTAATTAATATAAACTATCTTTAATCGATTAATTTCATTAATAATACTTTTGTTCGTATTGTTTTAATCGATTAAATTTCTATTTAATCGATTAAATGCTCTCAGGATTTAAATTTACATTTGTCATTCCTGTTTTAATCGATTAAAATGTTATTTGTATCAATTAAAATCATTAACATGATCAATTTAATCGATTATGTCCTATTTTTAATCGATTATTATTCTGAAAAGGAGATTAAAGGCTTTAGTTAATGGTTGTTCTTGTAACATGCTACTAAAGCAAGGTTACCTTATCTTTACACGTGTCTATTGTATTCATTACAAACGTACGAAGATAAGTTTGAATCAATTTTAATTGGTTCTTAAATGAATAATACATCTCATTGGTATCAGGAAATTCTATTTTTCTGATTATAATGTTGTTTTAAAAATAAATTTTGTTATCATTACATTACATGCCATGCATATTGCTTGTTTTATCCTTCTCTTCCTTATTTTTTATGAAGTCAAAGGGGGAGAAATGATTAATTTTTTAAATACTCACTAATCTAGGGGGAGAAATAATTGATATTGTATACTCACTAATCTATTTATCCAAGTGACTTCTTCTACAAATCAAAATCTTTCAAAGAGGTGTTTGTCTTCATCAAATAGGGGGAGACTGAAAGTGATGAAGATCTTATTGAACCATTTGATAAAACGAAGATCTTGTTGATTTGATGAAGTCAAAGGCTAATCTGATGAAGTCAAAAGTTATTCTGGTGAAGTCAAAAGTTACTTGGTTAAAAGGGTAGAGTGATTAGTGAGTCTGCATCTATACATAGGTATAATCATCCATATCTCTCTGTTGCATGAGGTTTCATCATTTGAAAGAATTTAAAAATGTCTCTAAAGATGTTTTTAATCCATTAAAAACCAAAGTAATCGGTTAAATTGTTTTTAGATAATTGTTTTAACTGATATTATATAAGCTTTATTAATTAAAATGTTCTTAAAACTTATATAACAGTTTTTTAACTCATAGGTTTTCGAAATAATCGATTAAAACCTTTTAAAATATTCACTAGAACTGTTTTAATGGATATACCTTCGAATTAATCGATTTTTTTCATTAAAGGAGTTTTTGAAAATCTTCTATTACTTAAAATGTGTTGGGAAGTGTTCTGGCAGTATTTTAATCGATACAAACTCGAAACAATCGATTAAAATAGCTTGAAGTATTTTGAAAGATGTTCTGTCATTATTTTAATCGATGTAAAATCGAATTAATCGATTAAAACAATTTAAGGGAATTTTTGCTAATTGTTTTAATCGATTAAAAGCTGATCGTTATCAGTTAAAATCACTTAGAAAGCTTTATGAAAATATTTGGCAGAATTTTAATCGATTAAATTGTGAATTAATTAATTAAAACAACTCAAGGGATTTTTTTACAAAGTGTTTTAATCGATTGAAACGTTGTCGTATCGGTTAAAACAAATCTGGAAAATAATCAAGAATATTTTAACAGATTAAAAGAAGTTTTAACAGATTAAAAGATTGTTTTAACAGATTAATTAAACCAGCAGTTAGAACAAATCTCTATAAAAATAGGATTGCTTCAGTCTTTTAAAAAATACCTTTGAGTAATCAATCAAGCAATCATAAGTCAAGTTTTTCAAGAAAGAATCGTGCAAGTTTTGTGGTGTTTTTGAAAGTTCTTTCTTGAGGCATTTTTGCATTGTTTTTGTGAAGAAACTCATACTGCAGGGACTGCATAATCCGAGTTAGATTGTTTTGGTTTCTTCTCTTTCGTTTTCTTTCATTCTTTGTTGTTTTGTGAGTGCCTGGAATTGTTAGGCACAATTTCTGTGGCTAGAATTTGGCTGCAGGTTGGTTCAAGAACTGGAAGTTGGTTCTTGGTGAAGGTTTAGGTGCAAGGACTGGAATTTTGGTTCTTGTGGTAGATTGGGTGTGTGATTGGAATCTGTAATCTGTAATCTGTAAAACATTCAATCTAGTGGAACTCAACTGGAATTTGGCTGAGAACTGGACGTAGCTCTGGGATTGGGTGAACCAGTATAAATCTTGGTTGTATTTCTCTAAACCTTACTCTCTTTAATTTTGCTGCTGCCTTTATTTTAATTGCTTGTTTTACTTGATTCAAGAATTGGTCAGTACTCTTAATCTTTGAAATAGATAATCTGTAAATTGCGAAAATCTTTCAAAGATCAATTCACCCCCCCTCTTGATCTCAGCCTTCTTTTCTAACAGGGTTTACGTCTCTAAGAAGGTATTTGAAGAACCAGAAGCTAAAAACATTTGTTGAATACATTGGAAACATTAAACCTAATCTTGTTCGTGTCTTCTACTCCAATCTTTCAGTTGATGGCTCCACAATCAAGTCACATGTAAAAGGAGTTGATATGGTGATCACTCCTTCAGTATGGGAGCAAATAGCTGGTCTTCGAGATGAATGAGTAAAGGTGTCTAAGGGGAATGTCTCTGAGCTGCCAGATTTCAACAAGATTTAATTCTTGAGATCTTGCCTCAAAGACTGCAATGACTCTATCAAAATTTTGAATGCAAGGAAGATGAGGCTAGAACAGAGACTGTTGGCCTTCATCATAGCATGGGTGCTTACACCTAGGGGGAGTAATCATGCTTTGTTGAATAAAGGAGATTTGGCCTTTATGTACTGCATCCAAAACAACATTCGGGTTAATTGGGTATATGTGATTAAAGATCACATGAACAAGGCAAAAAGGCTGAGTGACTTTCGCTTACCGTTTGTCATGCTGATTAACAAATTCTTTAAATATTTTGCAGTTGACTTGTCAGGAGAATATGTGGAGGCTCCAAAATCCTCCAATGAGATTGATGATTCTACACTTCGTAAGATGGGGTTCATCAAAGTTGATGGAGAATGGATCTCAAAAGCTAAATGACTGAAGATGAGGATGAAGAGGATCCTGATCATGTTGAAATCCCATCACCTCCAGCTACAGAAGTTCCTCAAACTGCTGAAGAACAACCATCTGTTGATTTTCAGAACATGGAGATCACTCCATATTTTGCTGAACCGGATTGCGGAACTCCTCTCTCTTAGTTCGAGCACACCATGCTTTCTCAAATGCCAGCCCTACAAGAGAATCAACGCAAGCATATGCAGATGACTTACCAACACACCAATTCTCAATTCTCCAATCTTAGTAATCAAATTGTTGATTTATACACCAAATTGGAAGGATATGCAAATGAATCAAGGACAATGGGATGATTGAACAAGTCACGACAAATGGGGTCCCTCTTTTTATCATAGCTCTTTTCTGTTGTTTTTTTTTTGTTTTCTTTATTGTTTTTGGGTCTGTAATATCTTATTGGCTTCTGACCAGAACATATTGAACCTCTGATATATTATGCATGCTTTATTTTGATTAAACTGCTCTTTTCTCTATTTTTTATGAAGTCAAAGGGGGAGAAATAAATTTTGGATAAACTCACTAACACAGAAACACCTAGCGACTTCTCTGCAGGATTCAAAAAGGAGTTTGTCTTTATCAAATAGGGGGAGATTGGTGATGATTGAAGATTTTGAAGATTTGATGAAGTCAAAGGATTTTTGCAATAAAGGAAGATTTGATGAAGTCAAAGGATTTATGGGATATGGGATGTAGTGTTTAGTGAGTCTGCATCAATAATAAATAGGTATAATCATCTATTCATTTCTACTGCATGAGGTTGTTAGAATCGTGCAGCGGAATGTTTGTCTGAACGGACAAAAACCAAAAGGGGGGGTGAATTGGTTTCTTAACATAAATTAGGTTTTAAAACTTTTCCCCAAATTTTACCGATTAAAATGTTGTGTAAACGTAAATAGAGTAAGGATAGAGTCTTACACATAAGATTTATACTAGTTCGGATCAAAAGACCCTACGTCTAGTTGCTAATCACTCAAATAGAGGATTAACGCTGTCACTATGATCAAAGTTATACAAGCAGATTACAAATAAAAAGATAGGGTAACGAAAACACCTCTCTTGAGTCACACAAGAGATGAAGAACAGTTTTCCCTAGAGACGGCACAACACACAATCCACCAAGAACTCCACTTAGTGATTCTTATCGCTTCTAGCCCACACTAGGTTCCAAAAGCCCCTTTTTCCTCCAACAAACAGTTCTCTGGCAATCACAGCTCTCAACTTTTGTTTGAAAAAGGTTGTTCACTTTGCAGAGAGCCTTAGAGAACCTTAAGTAGATGAATTAGGGTTTAGGAATTGAGGATCTTCGAAACCTGGTGCATTGGGACTAGGCTTTTCGAAACTTGGTCTAATTTTGAAGTTTAAAATGCATATCTGACTGAAATAATCGATTATCTCAAGTGTTAATCAATTATTACAGAGCGAAAATCAACAGGAACCCATAACGCATTGTCTTAATCGATTATTTCAACTGTTAATTGATTATTCCAGAGAGCTGATACAGAAAATGGTTTTTCTCTCTGTAATAATCGATTATTTAGCCTGTTAATTGATTAAACCAGTGTGTTTTTGATAGAAAAGAGTTTTTGAAGTATTTAAAGAGTAGACTATGTGCTGGCTATCTTAGACTCTAATATTACAGACTCAAAATCATCAAAACAGAGTTATTACACAAGAATACAAGTCTTTAACTCTTTAAGTCCATTATTCTTGAATCATCATCAAAATCAACAAGCTTCATGTCCATGTAAGTTCAACATTCATGTCCTTGTATGTTTCAACAATCTCTCCCTTTTTTATGATGATCAAAATATTCTTTTAAAGCCTGTAATAACCTGTTTTATCTGTCACACTAACAAAAACATTAAACATACCAGATAATATTTATATTCAATCATAAGAGGCTTTAAATATTTCTCCCCCTATTTTGATTATGATCAAAAAAATTAAGAGCTCCCCCTCAAAATATGCATAATTAGGAAATAACTCCCCCTCAAACAAAGCAACAATACAAATTTTATTTCATAAATGAAAATAATTTACAAAATTATAGCTCCCCCTCAATCAATGCAAAGATTGGTCAGTTAAGCAGAGTTTAGACTATTCTTAATATTCCTAAGTCTCTTCTAAGATCATAGAATCTATCCTTGGGAAGAGGCTTAGTAAAAATATCCACTAATTGATGCTTTGTATCAACATACTCAATTTTACAGTTTCCTTTACTTATATGATCTCTCAAGAAATGATGTCTAATTTCTATATGTTTAGTCCTAGAGTGCATTACTGGATTCTTAGTAAGATTGATTTCACTTCTATTATCACACATAAAAGGAATATCATATAGAAATATACTATAATCTTCTAGTTGTTGTTTCATGCACAAAATTTGAGCACAACAATTACCAGCTGCAATATATTCAGCTTCAGTGGTGGATAAAGAAACACATGTCTGTTTCTTAGAATGCCAAGATACTATTGATGATCCTAATAAATGACAAGTTCCACTAGTACTCTTTCTATCTATTTTGCATCCACCATAATCAGCATCAGAATATCCTATTAAGCTAGGAGAAGCTTCATATGGATACCATAAACCAAAACCAGTAGATCCTTTTAAATATTTTAAAATTCTTTTTGCTGTAGTTAAATGAGATTCTTTTGGACATGATTGAAATCTAGCACACACACAAACAGAATGCATAATATCAGGTCTACTTGTAGTTAAGTATAACAGTGAACCTATCATACCTCTACACATAGATTGATTAATTTCCAAACCTGATTCATCCTTGTCTAAATAGCATGAAGTTCCCATGGGTTTGTTAGCTTCCTTTGAAGTGTCCATTCCAAACTTCTTGAGAATCTCTTTGCAGTATTTGGTTTGAGAGACAAAAATGCCATCTTTAAGTTGCTTGATTTGAAGTCCAAGGAAGAATGTTAATTCTCCCATCATAGACATTTCAAATTCTCCCTGCATTATCTTAGAAAATTCTACACACAAAGAATTATCAGTTGATCCAAAAATGATATCATCAACATATACTTGAACTAATAAGATATCTTCTTTCACTTTCTTTATAAACAAAGTAGAATCAATTTTTCCTCTAGAAAAGTCATTTGAAATTAGAAAACTACTTAATCTTTCATACCAAGACCTAGGAGCTTGTTTCAAACCATATAATGCTTTCTTCAATTTAAAAATATGATTAGGATAACTAAAATCTTCAAATCTAGGGGGTTGCTCCACATATACTTCTTCTTTTATAAACCCATTCAAAAATGCACTTTTAACATCCATTTGATATAATTTAAATTTCATCAATGATGCATAAGCAAGAAGTAGGCGTATAGCCTCTAACCTGGCAACAGGAGCATAAGTTTCATCATAATCAATACCTTCATCTTGACAGTAACCTTTGGCAACAAGTCTGGCTTTATTCTTTGTTAAATTTTCATCTTCATCAAGTTTGTTTCTAAATACCCATTTAGTTCCAATTACTTGATGTGATTCTTCTCTTGGGATTAATTCCCAGACTTGATTCCTTTCAAATTGATTAAGTTCCTCTTGCATAGCTATGCACCATTGGTCATCTTTAAGCGCTTCCTCAACATTTTTGGGTTCTATCTGTGACACAAAAGCTACAAACATACACAAATTAGTCATATTTCTAGTTCTTACCCCTTTTGAGATATCACCAATAATATTGTCCATTAAAAGTCCTCTTGGTGATTGTCATTCTTTTGCTAATTCAGGTGTTTGAGAAGGCTCATTTTCTTCCAAATACAATTCATCAAGAGTCTCTCTTATGTACTCATCATCACCTGCAAGTTCTTTATTTGACTCAAGAGGATTTCCCACAAGGTCTACAATTTCATCAAAAGTAACATATACAAATTCTTCAACATTTAAGGTTCTTCTATTAAACACTCTATAAGCTTTGCTAGTTAATGAATAACCTAAGAAAATGCCCTCATCGGCTTTTGAGTCAAATTTTCCTAAGTTGTCCTTTCTATTATTTAACACAAATCACTTACATCCAAATATTTTCAAATGAGCAACATCAGGCTTTCTACCATTTAACAATAATTTGCCTAATGAGCATTCTATTCAAAACATAACATGCAGTACTTACAGCATCAGCCCAAAAATATTTTGGAACATTTGATTCATTTAGCATTGTTCTAGCAAGTTCCTCTAGTGACCTATTTTTCCTTTCAACTACACCATTTTGTTGGGGAGTTCTAGGAGCAGAAAAATTATGCAATATTCCATTTTCCTCACAATAATTTTCAAACCTTTCATTTTGAAACTCACCACCATGCTCACTTCTTAAAACTTTAATTCTTAAGTCTTTCTCATTTTGAATTTGCTTTGCAAACTTCCTAAAGACCTTAAAAGCTTCACTTTTCAATGTTAAGAAAAATATCCAAGTATATCTAGAAAAGTCATCAACAATCACAAGAGCATAATAATTTCCACCAAAGCTTTTTATCCTAGAAGGAACAAATAAATCGAAATGTAATAATTCTAAGGATTTTGATGTGGAAATAACATTCTTTGATTTAAATGATGATTTTACTTGTTTACCTTTTTTACATGCATCACATAATCTATCTTTTTCAAATTTTAACTTAGGCAAACCAATAACTAAGTCCTTTGATATCAACTTATTTAAATGATGCATATTTATATGAGCCGCTCTCTTATGCCATAACCATGGGTTCTCTTCCTTAGCAACTAAGCATGTTATACTAGTATCATGTATACAATCCAAATCAATCAAATATATATTATTATGCCTAATGCCTTTCAATGCTACATTTTCATAATCTATCAAATGTATGGTACAAAACTTACTTTCAAAGATTACCTTGAATCCTTTGTCACAAAGTTGACTTATGCTAAGGAGATTATGCTTTAGCCCATCAACAAGAAGCACATCCTTAATCTCCAAAGTGTTTGCACCACCTATATTTCCAATTCCAAGAATCTTTCCTTTGTTGTTGTCCCCATAAGTTACATATCCTTGTTCTTTAGCTTTGAAACTCACAAATTTCGTTTTGTCTCCGGTCATATGTTTAGAGCATCCACTATCAAGATACCACATAGACTTCTTTGATTTAGAAGTTTCCTACAAAACAAGAACATAGTAAACTTAGGTCCCCATAACTTTTGGGTCCTTGGGGTTAGAGACAAACAATTCATTTAACTAAAGGAACCCAAATATATTTTCCTTTAGGAACACCAAAATGTTTGATTTTACATCTATTTGAAGTATGACCATGTTTCATACAATAAAAACATGCTTTAGATGTATCTTTTGAATATGATGCATTTCTAACGATAGATGCTATAGTTCCTTTTTCAACCCATACTCTTCTATTTTTAATTTTAGGCTTTTTCAAAGGAACATGATGGTTTACTCTATTTTGAGCAATAACAACTTTATCCTTATTATTATTACTTAATTCCTTCTCGCCTTTATCAAGCAAATGATTAAGTATATCAATGTTATATTCATACTCTTTACAAGATGCACATGCTATATTCTTATCATCATTCTCATCTATACATACAATTTTCGTTTCTAAGGTTTCCTTTTCCTCTAAACATGCAATTTTCGTTTTTAAGGACTCTACCTCCTTTTCGGATCTATTTAAACTCTTTTTCACAGCTTTGTATTCATTTTTCAAGTCCTTAAAGGCATTAAACAATTCATTATATGCATTTTGCAATTCATCAAAATTATTTTCATCATCACTTGAAGATGAGTCGGAATCACTTACCTCAAAATCGGAAGATATATTGTCATTTGCCATTAAGCAAATATTAGCTTCTATTTCCGAATGACTTGACTCCAAACTTGAATCACTATTGTCCCAAGTGATGTAGGCTTTCTTTTGGAAGAACTTTTTGCCTTTGTTATCTTCATTTTTCTTGTTTGGATATTCGGTCTTCACATGTCCTGTTTCACCACAACCATAGCATTTGATATTTAAGGAAATATTTTCTCTTACATTTCCCTTACCTTTGAATGGATGCCTTCCTTTAGCTTTCATGAATTTGGTAAATTTCTTAATCATGAGACTCAATTCTTCTTCATCATTCTCCGAGTCTTCTTCTTCCTTTTTACTCTTACCTTTGGAAATTTCAGTTTTGAAGGCTAAGTTCCTCTTTTGGTGTTGACCTTCTTCATCATTTAGCCTTCCTAGTTCTATCTCATGCACTCTCAACTTTCCAAAGAGCGCCGTCATAGACATTGTGGCAAGGTTTTGTGACTCCGAGATGGTCGTCACCTTAGGTTGCCATTTCCTATCCAAAGATTTCAATATTTTCACATTTAATTCATCAACATAAAAAATTTTACCTAATCCAGTGAGATGGTTCACAATGTGTGTGAAACTCTTTTGAACGTCAAATATCGTTTCTCCTTGTTGCATTCGAAACATCTCATATTCTTGGATTAAAGAATTTTTCATGCTCTTTTAACGTCATCAGTACCTTCGTGGGTTACTCTCAACATTTCCCACATCTCTTGAGCACTTTTACAAACGGAGATCCTGTAAAACTCATCAAGGGTTAATGCAGATGAAATAATATTTCTAGCCCTAACATCAAATTGAGCTTTTCTATTTTCATCCATCGTCCATCTAGAAAATGGTTTAGAAACATCTACTCCATTTTTCAGAAACTTTAGGAATATAGGGACCATTTAAAATAGCATCCCAAACACCTCTATCAACAGACTCTAAAAAGATTTACATTCTAACTTTCCAGAAAGGATAATTTTGACCCGCAAAAAGTGGAGGTCTATTGATAGAAGCACCTTTGGTAAATGTTTGATTTTGTCTGGCCATTTTTGAAAAATTTGAATGACTATCAAAGCAAGCTCTGATACCACTTGTTAGAATCGCGCAGCGGAATGTTTGCGTGAACGGACAAAAACCAAGAGGGGGGGTGAATTGGTTTCTTAACATAAATTAGGTTTTAAAACTTTTCCCCAAATTTTACCGATTAAAATGTTGTGTAAACATAAATAGATTAAGGATAGAGTCTTACACAGAAGATTTATACTGGTTCAGATCAAAAGACCCTACGTCCAGTTGCTAACCACTCAAACAGAGGATTAATGTTGTCACTATGATCAAAGTTATACAAGCAGATTACAAATAAAAAGATAGGGTAACGAAAACACCTCTCTTGAGTCACACAAGAGATGAAGAATAACTTTCCCTAGAGACGGCACAACACACAATCCACCAAGAACTCCACTTAGTGATTCTTATCGCTTCTAGCCCACACTAGGTTCCAAAAGCCCCTTTTTCCTCCAACAAACAGTTCTTTGGCAATCACAGCTCTAACCTTTTGTTTGAAAAAGGTTGTTCACCTTGCAGAGAGCCTTAGAGAACCTTAAGTAGATGAATTAGGGTTTGGGAATTGAGGATCTTCGAAACTTGGTGTATTGGGACTAGGATTTTCGAAACTTGGTCTAATTTTAAAGTTTAAAATGCATATCTGACTGAAATAATCGATTATCTCAAGTTTTAATCGATTATTACAGAGCCAAAATCAACAGGAACCCATAAAGCACTGTCTTAATCGATTAACAGCCCTGTTAATCGATTATTCCAGCTGTTCATCGATTATTCCAGAGAGCTGATATAGAAAATAGTTTTCTCTCTGTAATAATCGATTATTTAGCCTGTTAATCGATTAAACTAGTGTGTTTTTGCTAGAAAAGAGTTTTTGAAGCATCTAAAGAGTAGACTATGTGCTGGTTATCTTAGACTCTAATATTACATACTCAAAATCATCAAAACAGAGTTATTACACAAGAATACAAGTCTTCAACTCTTTAAGTCCATTGTTCTTTAATCATCATCAAAATCAACAAGCTTCATGTCCTTGTATGTTTCAATAGAGGTCCTATCATTTGAAAGAGATAAAAATGTCTCGGAACTTTTTAATCTGTTATAAATCCTTTTAATCGATTAATATGTTCTTAAGTCTCAGATTTAATTGATATATTTACATATTAATCGATTAAAATCGGCTAAAAATACTTCTGACACATTTTTCACTGATGTATTTTCGACATAATCAATTAAAATCACTTAAAGCATATATTGTCGTTGTTTTAATCGATACATATTTGAATTAATCGATTATTTTCAATAAAGAAGTTTTGAAAAATCTTCTGCCAGTATTTTAACTGATACATTTTCGAATTAATCGATTAAAAATAGTTAAGAAAGTTTTAGAAAATATTCTATCAGTATTTTAATCAATGTAACTTCGAAATAATCCATTAAAATCACTTAAAAAAATTTTGTTTAACTGTTTTAATCGATTGAACCAAGTTTTTATCAATTAAAAACACTTAAGAAGCTTTAGAAAATATTCTGTCAGTTTTTTAATCAATTAAACTTTGAATTAATCGATTAAAATCACTTAAGGATTTTTTAGGTAACTGTTTTAATCGATTAAACCACATTTTTATCAGTTAAAATATTTCGAGAAAGTATTGCAGAACATTTTAATCAATTAAATGATATTTTCATCCGTTAAAACCGTTAAAGTCAAGTTATTTTAATCGATTAAAAGGCGAAATAACCGATTAATTAAACCAATTTATTAGAAAAAATCCCTATATAAACATATTTGCTTCAACATTTTAAAACACACCTTTTAGAAATCATTCAAGAAATTAATAGAGATCTTTTCTAGAGAGAAGTGTGTTATTTTTAGTGGAAATTTTTGAAGTTCTTTCTTGAGGCATTTTTGTGTTCTTGCTTGTGAATAAACTTAATCTGCAGTGGGATTTCTGCATCTGCATAACCGGGTTTGATTGTTCTTGTAGACCCCAAATCTTGTCCGACCTCAAAATAAAGAACAGAAGACCTCTAATTTGAAGATGGGCAAGGCCTAAAAGGTCCCTAGAATAGACTAATAGGCCCCATATTAGAGTAAGAAGGTTGTTTGTACTGAAAAAATAAGGAATTCCATCTGAAAGGTCGAGACCACCGTCTTGCTTAGCAAGACCGTCGTCTCGCCATCAGTGATCGATGTCGTACTCGGTCAAATAATTAAAACAGATAAATGTAGTACTAGGAAGCTTTCCTAGGTCGTCTCCCAAAGACCACGAATTTCTATCAAAGCTTATCAATTTTTAAAATTAGAACAGTAACAACAAAAAAAAGGGGAGTTTTTCAAAATTAAAATATTAGATGAAACAGAACAAAAGCAGATTATAAAAATGCGGATTAAAAACAGATTAAAATGCAATTGATTTCCTGATTCTAATGCAGTGTCACTTATCCTAGATTACGAAATTAATTCGAAATTAACCAACTAAGCGAAGATAAATCTCAAATTATATTCTAATTCGAAATTAATCAACTAAGCGAAGATTAATCTCAAATTAGCCTTAACCCTTGTTCCAATATGAAATTAACCAAGTAAGCGAAGATTAATCCCAAATTTTCCTCAACCCTTATTCCAACATGAAATTAACCAACTAAGCGAAGATTAACCCCAAATTATCCTTATACAATTAAGCATTGCATACATCACATAATCTCATCTCTAACACAAAATTAAGCAAACTGTGATATTAGCTTCGGTTTATTAAGCATAAATAGATTATAATTCAACACTGAGATTAGAAGATGAAGAGTTAAGAGAACAAACAAAATTAAATTGAAGAATAAAACCTCAAAGATCTACTTGCATTCTTCTCAGAAAATCAATACAAAGATTAGCTATCCATGGAAAGTTGAAAACGTAATAGAAGAAACAAAATTAAAATCGAAACAAGAATTTAAAAATAATGACAGAATAGTAAACAAACTTGAATATAAATTGCAGAAGATGAAAGGTGGCTGTGTGGTGGTTTCATGGCAGCAGAAAATGAAATTGAACCAAACTTTTTAATGAGCCTTGAGCAGTCCAAATTAAAATGCAGAGAAAACCATCATGAAAAAAACGTGAAACAGAACTACAGTGGCTGCTTGTCTCCTCCTCCTATTGCTCCTCTAAAAATACTAGCCTACCCTAACCCTAGAGTCCCCTAGGAATGGGCCCAAGCTAGCCCATATGGGATTACACATCAAACAAACCCTAGCTGACGTGGCAATCATTAATATGATGTGGAAATAGCAACTGACATGGCAAGTGACGTGGCAGTGACATGGCAGGTGACGTGGCAACTGACATGGCAATGATGTGGAAACTCTCTTCATCTCAATATTAATGTCCATACTTCAAAATTGTTTCACCAAAAATACCTAAAAATAATTAGAAATGAAAATTAGACCAATTAATGCTAAATTAAGCAAAATTTGGAATAATGGCCCAATGAAGCCCAATCAATGAAAATGCACTAATAATAGACAATTAAACACAATGCACCAATTAAGATAAGTACATAAAGATAAGAAAATGCGGGAAAATAATGGTTCATCAATCAGCAAAGGGCGATACCGCTGTCTCATTTGATGAGACGGCCGTCTTGCCACTTGCCAATGACGAGACCGCCTTCCCGTTTGGCGAGATGGCCTTCTCTCCATTTGACAAATCGATATTGCCTTCTCGATTAGCGAGACGGCTGTCTCGCCATTTGTCAAAGGCGAGACCACCGTCCCATTTGGCGAGACGGCGGTCTCGACCTTGCTAGGCGAGACAGTTGTCCCGACCTGACATGCGCGAATCTCTATAAAAGGAGGGCGCTCTCCCCTTCATTTCACACAGTTCTTCAACCTTTCCTTCTACAATTTCTTCAAATTCTTCTCCTATATCCCTTCGAAGAATTTTTGAAGTTTTCTTAGAGAGTATTTTGTAACGTTGCGAGAAAAAGCGATCGACGTTGTAGAGTGAAGGACTGCCAAAAAGTGTCCTATTCCAAGAATATTAATCACGAAAGTTTGCTTCGAAGGTTCCCAATACTTTCTCTCCTTCTTTTACCGCTATTTCCTTACATTTATCTATGCATTAGTTGCTAGGGCCATGTAGTCACTATTTTTTAATTCCGCAAATAAAAGGGTAAAAGCGTTATTTTAAAGTTTATTTTTGAAATAAACGGCCCATCATAGGGAACCCGAAAGGGGTGTCGTGAAGGTGCTAATACCTTCCCCACACGTAACTAACTCCCTTACCCGACTCTGGTTATAATAGCCAAGGTTGGTTCTTTAAACCAATGCCTTCTTTTTTTCCTTTTCTGATGTTTTCGGTAAAAACATCGGTGGCGACTCCATAAGAACCTTTTCGAAAACCTCGCCCTTAGGTCCAGCCCGGTTATCGGACAACCTAAAGGAGTTGTAACACAACTTTTAAAAACGCGAAGCAGAAGTCGGAAACCATCGCGTCACTCCGACCGCCTCTTTTGACGGTGGCGACAGATGGCGACTCCACTGGGGAAGCCTAGAGAGTTGATCCCATTTAGTGATGGGCCAGTTTAATAAATGAACTTAAAAATTTTGCTTTTACCCTACCTTGTTTTATAACATGTTTTATTTGTTTGGCTTTAATATCTGTTGTTTGTTTATTTTACGCAATCGTTTGAAATACAAGTTGTACACAAACCTTTGCACATAACAATTCCCTCTATACCCGGGGGCAAGTGAGAAATCCATAAGGAGTGGGTGGCAGGTACGGTTTGTTGTAGTGAGGGCCATGAGCCCACTGGTATGATCGGAAACCACCACTCAAGGTGATAACCTTCCTCTTTTGGTACAAAGATTTCTACAACCTTAGTGCCATGCATGGTCGGAAGGCTGGAGAGTGGGGACCCTATAACGGGGGCACCTTGGGGGCCTGGCCTTGGTGAGGAAAATTAGAACTACCCTGAATATGCACTCTTCTGTAGGAAAACCCTACCTCGTAATTAAAATGACATCCTACTTGTTCGCGGATGAGTGAATTGTGTGTGCATTTGTTTGTTGCATTTGATTGCATAGTATAACTATACAACAGAAAAATAAAAGAAAATCTCAAAAAAATCTCTTCGCAATAAACACATTTATCTCGGACAGTCTGCCTTTTAGCTAGCCTGATTTCAGGTTCTTTGTAAGCTAAGTAGCCACGTAGTCCGACAAAAGAGATAAAAGGTTATAAAATAAACCAAATAAAAATAATATAATAATGAATAAAAGAATTTTGACAAAGTCGTATCATTCATATCGCATCATTTCATAAGCGGAAGAACCAAGAGAGAAAATAAATGCATAAGGAAATTGTGCATACGCATCATCTTAATAAATCTCTGAAAAAATGGGTCTTAGGAGCATTTTTTGGGAAAATTGCTAGGCAAAATCCCCTTTGGGATTTGCAGCCTGTTCTTCACCTTTTTCTCTTCGTTTTGATATGCTGTGCGTCCAAATCCGACATCCCAATCAAAAGTTATCGCACTTTGAACATCTGCCGCCTTTTTTATCATAAAAAGTTCTTTTTGTACTAGCACATGCATAAATACATTCATTCTAGGGGGCATTAGATATCCCTAAGACAAAGGCAAAAGAGGCACAAGTGTGCTTCTAATCTTCCATAAGGAAGAGACAAGTGTGTTAAGGTATATGGTGACCTTTATGAGGAAGGAACCATTCTACCAAAGTGGGTATGGTGCTCCATGAAGCGTAAGCTTTAAGGACGATACCAAAGTCATTGTCTTAAGGCATATATATCCTACATTAATCATTCATTTCATTTCAAAATAAAAGTAAACGTTCTTAAATTACTTTTGTATTCTAGAGGGCGACTGGTATTCTTCATGCCCTCGTCCGCATACAAAAACACAAAATCCCAAACACTATCATACATCATGTTAGGAAATAAAACATGATAATGTTTAGGAAAAAACAAAAACGTGCATACGTGCATCCACTAAACTTCATCCTCATAACATGCATCTAGTAATAGGCAGTTGAAGAAAGTGGACATTCCTCAATACCATGTAAAGAGGATAGAGCATTTGCATGTCATGCACGGGAAGTCCAAAAAAAAAAAAAAAAATGCATAGAAATTTTAACCCCACTTATGGGTTCCGTCAGGCTTTCCGCTTTTAAAAAATATATGGCATTGCATTGAGGAATGTACACCTTCTAGATGAAATAAATAAAATTATCTTTTTTATCATCCCCTCGACTGTCTATTGCATTCATAATTTGCATACATTCATACATTCATCCTCACTTTAACAATAATAACATAATAAAAAGAGAGGATTAGTCGATGTGCTTTCCACGAATCGGAATAAGATGAAGAGCAAACATTTTGTCATCAAGTTTTCCCCAACAGTTGACCCGCCTAAGAAGGATAATAAGCCTCAACTGTTGAGTAAATAAGGAAGAGGGGGCAAGGATGTTGTTACATTTGTTCACGCCTCAAATCGAATAAAGTTGTACTGTGGAGATACCAAAAACATCGCCCATTAACAAGGACATCTCCAGCATAGCCGACATTGGGGGGCAGGATTAGAAGTAGAAGAATCTACTCCCCCGAGGAGCTACAAGACAATTCTCCCAAGAATAAAGGAAAAATAAAAAGACCGAAGAAAAACATAATCAAAAGAGGAAACTGAGTAGACTTTGGATTCACGACGCTAAGGCAGTTCTTTCAACGCTCCGCCAAAGAGACAAACTCACGGTAGGTGATAAGCTGCTCACGGTTCGAGCTAAAGACGACATTCAGATCAGCAAATCGTCTGCCCCTACCTTGAATGGATGCGGCTGAAGAGTACCTTTGAAATATCTTTTGCCAATATGAAAAGACTTCCCCAACAATAGGAAGGTGACCCACATGATGAGGAAATATGGATGCTGCCCAAACCAAGGGCTCATTAGAAACTCTCAAGGAATAAGGGAGCCACCAGATTTTAAAGACAATCCTTTGAAGCATTACCCTACAAAGGATCAAGCTGCACGGAGAAAAGGGAAGTCTCCCCTCCGCACCTTGAATCATATTTTCCCAAACGTAGGGGTCCAAGTGTCGAGAACGACTTTAGTCATTAGGTGTTCTTCTTCCAATATTAAGGGATGTAAACCCAATGACTATTAGAGATTACTCCTCGGGGCTAGCCCGACCCCCGAGCATTGTAGGGCACATATTTCCCTTTTAATTAAATAAAGAATGTCATTCTTACTATTTGCTTCTCTTCTCGCTATTCATGTCTAAACCTCATTAATAACCATGTTTAAGCAAACATTTTCAAAATGCGTCAAAATAATCAAAATACGCCATTGTCAACATAATCAAACCACTCATCATCACTAATTGACTAGAAACACAAAATAAAGTTTTACCTCGTCATAAATAAAGTCGTGTTTTGCCAATGTTGTACAAAAACAAAACAAAAATCAAAAGTGAAGCACTTGTTGGATTTGATGAAGACATATAGAGTTTAGTTTGTGGGTGTGTAGGTGAATAGGTTATAGATTTAGAATTTAATCTCTTGATAGTTCAATAGATCTTGTGATAAGCGCCTTTAAATGATGCATCTCATTGAACTTATTTTACTGCATGAAAAACCAACCTTTAAGCATTAAAAGAACAAACTGAGTTTTTCAATCTGTTGAAAAGAAGTTTCAATCTGTTAAAATTACTTAACATAGGAAATGTTCATATATGGTCAAAATTTTAACTGATTGAATCGCAAAATCAACAGGTTAAAAGGTTCTTAATGATTTTTCCATATTAAAGGTTTCGCAATTTTAATCTGTTGAAATCAAGTTTAATCTGTTGAAACAGAGAGATGTTATTTTTCACTTTGAAGCATCACAGGATTTCAATCTGTTGAAATTTATTTTAATCTGTTGAAACAGAGAGATTATTTTTTCATTCGAAAGTATCACAGGATTTCAATCTGTTGAAATATATTTTAATCTGTTGAAACAGAGAGCTACCATTTTTTCTAAACTGTTTCAATCCATTGAAAACTCGAATCAACCGATTGAATTAAGTTTTAAATGAAATCAATCGATTGAAATGTCGTTTTAATCGATTGAAAAATATTCTGATCGTTCACAACTTAATTCTGATCGATCATATAAGGTTCTGATCGATCACAACTCAATTCTGATCGATCATATCTTGTTCTGATTTGTCATAAAACTATTCTGATCGGTCATCTGATACTTCAAGCTATTTAAAATTGATTGAATCTATTAGTTTCTGTCTTTTACTCTATAAATACAGTTTTGGTTTCTCTTTTGAATACACAATTCGGAAAACATTTGAAAGCAATCTTAGAGCTCTCATATTAGTACCTTTCTCTGTGCATTCATAAACTTTTTCATATCATAAGGCGTTTAGATCAAGATTGTTGAAAGTTCATCAAGAGAGAAAGTTCTGAGTTGGGGAAATTGCTTCTAGACTTCTATATTGTAAAAGTTGCAGTCCAGGTTTATTCTTTTCATATACTTGTACAAAGTTTAATTATGCAGATTGGGTTTGAATCTGCACTGATTACAGTAACTGGGTTTGGTTGCTGGGTGGTTAATTCAAGAGTCTATCTTGTGGTGTTGTAAGATAGTTCTTGGGGTAGATTGCTGTATATCTACTGGTTTGTTTTGTCACTTGGAATTAGTGGAACTTGGCAGATTTGTCAAGAACTGGATGTAGCTCTGGGAAAGAGTGAACCAGTATAAACTCTTGTGTTGAATTTCTGCTTTCATCTCTTTACAATTCTTGCTTATATTCTTGCTTTGTTTAAAACCAAATCTGCCTCATAAAAGATTGGATAAAGATTAACCATTCTTCCAAAAGAAAGAGTGCTTTGCGAAAAAGATTTCATAAGTTCAATTCACCCCCCCCCCCTCTTGAACTCAACCATTAATTCTTACAAAAAGAAGCCCATAAAAGCCAAAGGCCAAAAAGAGAGGGCAAGATACCTAGTAGGAAACCCACCAAAGGGGGCTACGCAAAAGTTAGGGTAAACCCGAACAACAATAAAGGGTAGCCTAGACAAAAATTAGGGTTACAAAATAAAGTCTGCTAGGATCCCCAAAACAAGGAAAGAGGAAACCTAGACAAAAGTTAGGACATAGCACAACATCCTAGGCTAAAAACCCAAAGGAAAGACTAGGGAAGTCAATCAGTCATAGCAAACGCCATAGACGTCACCTCATAAACAAAACGTTTGTCTAAACTAGCCTAAACACTCTAACCAACCTTGGCTAGTCGTGCTTACAAAAACCATTTTTTTTTGTCAAAATAAAACAATTCTAAATCACAAGCCTTTGAATAAATAACTTTCCTTCTTTTCTCTTGACCCTTACCACTACGATATTCTAGTAATTAGTAGGGAAATATGGAGATAGTAATCAATAGGAGGATTGACATCCCCAAGGAAAGGGAGGGGCGCACTGACATGGCAAATCGCTCTACAACCAACACAATCATTCTTCGGTCATGGAAAAATCGAGACGGCAAAATCGGTACAGCCTATCGTTTCGACGAAAGCACATAACGTCAGAAGCTCATCAGAAGTAAAAGCACATTTAATAATCCTTTTGAAATATTAATTAAAATAGCATTGTAGGATGCATATCGCAAACATTGCATGCATATGATAGGGTCCTATCTCTCAAAAAAGAAGAGAAAGAAAAAATGAAAAGAATAATGTCTGCTAGGAGATTCTTAGGTGTAGACCCCTAATTTTGCTCAGCCTCTCAATAAAGGCTAAGAAGACTTCCTATCTGAAGATAAAGCTTCGGTGGACGTCTATCGGCATCAATCGACTTCCGATTAAAGAAATGAAAGCTTCCCGGGAGTCCCAGAACACAAAATGTGGCCAAAACAGTCGAGATGGCCGTCCCAGAAGTCGGGATGGCCGCCCCAGTCATCCCAGACGGCCGTCCCACATGCCAGACGGCCGTCTCGGCCATTTTTTTCACTAGGAACGGCCGTCCCAAATCCCAGACGGCCGTCCCGGCCTCCCCAGATCGCCATCCCTGTTTTCTGCACCCCAGACGGCCGTCCCGAGCTGCCAGGCTGCGAAAACTATAAATAGGAAGCTCATTTGAGCATTTTTCACACTCCAGACACTTGTCTTCTCTCCCTCTTTCGAATGAACTCTCCGATTGCCTAAAAAGATAACAATCGGTTAAGGAATATTCTTCCAGCATTTGATTCTTCTTAAAAATTTTAGTAGAGTCGATCTTGTATTCGGGGAGGAGAGTCTTTGTAGAGCGGGGGATTGCCAAAACACATCCTCACAGTTAAAGATTTGCAATACAAAGCTTGCTACGGAGGTTCTTTTCACTTCTCTTCTCTTTTATTGTTTTATTTATTGCTTTATGTATGCAATAGAAAATAAAATCATGTAGATAGCCATTTTTAAAATATTGTATAAATAAAATAGGGAACCCGAAATGAATTAATCCGTCATAGGGAACCCGAAATGGGCGTTGTGGGGTGCTAACACCTTCCCCACACGTAACTAACTCCCTTATCCAACTCTGGTTATAATGGCCAAGTTTGGTCTTTCTTAAAATCAATGCCTTTTTATCCTTTTCCAATGTTTATGGTCAAAATATTGGTGGCGACTCCATAAGAACCCTTTTGCGAAAACCTTGCTTTTATTAGAGGATAGTTCAGTTGTTGAACACCTCGGAAGCAATGAACACATTTTAAAATAAAATGCGAGTCTAAACCATCTTTTCGCAACCGCTCGCATAAACGTTCGAGATGTCCCTAGATGTTGGACCAGACGGCGGCGACAGATGGCGACTCCACTGGGGAAGCTAGAGAGTTGATCCCATTTAGTGACGGATAAATTCAAACTAAGTAAGATTTGAAATTACGCCTTTACCCTCTTCCGTATGTTTTATTGTATGGCTTTAATAACTGCTATATGATTATTTTCTGCAAATTGTCTGAAATATAAACTGCACACAAAAACCCTTGCACACTACAATCACTCTATACCCGGGGGCAAGAGTGAATACCTATAGGGAGTGGGTGGCAAATACAACCGGCTTGTTGGCACACGGGGCTACAACCGTTGTCGGAAAACCACCAACTCAAGGTGATAACTCTCTTCTTTTGGTCCAAGGATGTCGACACAGAGTTTCGTGCATGACCCGAGGACTGAAAGATTGAGAGGTCCCTATAATGGGGGCACCTTGGGGACCTTTGGCCTTGGTGAGAACAGTTTAGAACCACCTAAACAAGCACGTTTCTACAGGAAAACCCCACCTCGAAAATAGCGTGGCTCTGCTCGTGGATGAGTGAATTGTGTGTGCATTCGTTTGCTGCATTTGAATTGATGCATTAGCATAGGGTTATCATACAACAGACAAAAATAGTAAAAATCCAAAAAACCATAAAAGTGATAAGAATAAACCAACTTTATCTCCGACAGTCTTTAGTTAAGCTAGCCTGGTTTCAGGTTCTTTGTAAGCTAAGTAGCCATGTTGACCGACAGAAGAGATAAAGGGTAATAAAAATGTAAAAAACAATTAAAACAATAAAATACCTCTTACAATAAAAAGATTTTTGACAAAAGTCTTATGATTCATACAATATTTTTTTCATAAAAATAAAAATAGAAGAAAATAGGACTCTCTTCATCAAAATTCATAAACATTCATATAGATAGTTTCCTTTTTAAGAAAAAACCAAGCACTATCATGTATCATACTAGGAATAAAACATGATAATACTTAGAAAAAACAAACACTTGCATGCATGCATTTACAAAGACTCATCCTCATATCATGAATTTTCATTTCTTTTAGATAATGGAGGGATCCAGTAATAGACAGTTAAAGAAAGTGGAAATCCTTCTATGTCGTGTAGAGAAGTTAAGGCAGTTGTGTACATATATGTCGCCAGAGGTCAGTGATAATTTTGAGAAATCTTATGGAAGGATTCTTGACCTCCTGAAAGTCAGCATCGATCCTATCTTTGTTAGAGCATTGGTCCACTTCTGGAATCCCAACCTACACTGCTTTGAGTTTTCGCAGTTCGATTTAGTACCAACCTTAGAAGAATATGAACTCATGGTTAGATGGCCTCAGTCAGTCAGGGTCTATATCTGCTCAGGAGTATATGTTGTTGTGAATAAGGTTGCTACTATTATACGATTGCCTCCTCATCAATCCATCCTAGAGGGAAAAGGGAACATCCGAGGTTGGAAAATGTCAATAATAGAAGACCACTTAATCTCTTTGGCTAAAAAGAAAGATTGGTCAACCTTTAACAAAACTCTAGCATTGGCAATATTCATAATCATATTATTCCCATTTCATGTGAATGTTGTGGATCATGCTGCAATAGATGCATTCTTTGCCTAGGATGTATACTCTAAGAGTCTTATACCTGCAATTCTCGTCGATACCCTGATTTCAGTAGATTTTTGTCGACAGAAACAAGGGAAAACACTTAGATGTTGTACTTCATTACTATATATATGGGGCATTACTCATTTCTATGCTTCAAGCTACATGGGCATATTCCCTGATCCTTTAAGAAGTTTTGCAAAAATCCCTCTTCAACATCACCAAGCTTTAAAATGGAAAACCGAGTTGGAAAATTGGAAAATAGAGCATGTATCATGGGTTTGCCCTTGGTTCCGAACTGGTTATATTCTTATACGATGTGGAGATTACCTGAGCATACCATTACTAGGCCTCAGGGGTTGCATAGCTTACTCTCCCAAGATAGCTATGAGACAACTCATGAGAACCCAAATGGTGCCAACTCAAGAAGAGCTCAGAGGGCTGAGTCTATGCTATTACTCCCATAGCTTTGAAGAAGTATCTGCTGTCCGGAAAGCATGGGAAGGACCAGTCTATTTAGGAGATAAAGAACTCGGAAAGGTTCAGGTATCTACATCCCATGAATATGAGGAATGGAGGAAAAGTAGAAGGATACCTCAACCATCTGCTACATTCACTACAACATTAGTCAATGAAGAGCTACAATTGCAGGTCAATGCCTTAAACAAAAAGGTAGAAGTAATGGAAGCTCAGTTAAGGGCTTTCGAAGAAAAAGAGCAAGAATCAACCCTTATAATAGATGGTTTAAAAAGGCAGTGTAAAAAGAAGGACCATGAAATAGAGCGCCGTAAGAATGATTGTGCTGATTACCAAGAAGAGACTAAACAAGCATTGAAAATTCTGAAGCTTGAACAAGATAGTTTATTCCGGGACATGAATAACGAAATAGCACATCTTGAGAGTGTGCTTGTAGAATAGGCAAAAACGATCAAGTTAATACAAGATGACCTAGCAGAAACTCGGTCAGAAGCACAAAAGTGGTGGGAAACCGCTAAAACAATATGGTCAATTACTTTGTGAAAGACACCAAGTAATAGAGAGGTCTGACCAACAACAAGCCTTGATCGTTCATCAGGAAGAAAAGATAAAAGAGGCTCGTCGATATAGTGAAGATATGAGCCAGGCGGTACATGAGCAAGTTAAGGCGCTCAGAAATCATGTGAGAATAGCTGAAGATGAATTATGAAGAAAGCCTAATTTACCTATAGGATTTTCAAGCTTCTCTGTTTTTGTCAACACTTGCTCCAAAGCATTGTATAAAAGGATAAACACTTTCTAGATAAAATAAAAAAGGATTATCCTTAAACTTTCTATTGCATTCATAAGTTGCATGCATTCATACATCCCTCCTCATTTTAATAATAAAGATAATAAAAAGAAAGGATTAATTGATGTGCTTTCCACAAATCAGAATAAATGGAAAAGAAGCCTTTCGTCATCAAAATCTCTACAACGATCGATAGACCCAAAGAGGATAACAAACAAGCACCGTTGGTCATTCCAATCGATAAAAGGGAAGAGGCAATAACGCCTTTACGTTTATTCAGGCCTCATCCTTTCCCTTATTCATCAAATAAAGTTGTACCTTGGAGATACTCAGAAGAATCACCAATTAATCAAGATATCTCCAACATAGCCGGTATTGGGGGCATGACTAGAAGCGGAAGAATATACTCGCCCAAAGAATTACAAGATAATATTCCTAAAGATAAGACAAAAAATAAGGCCGAAGAGGAAAAAGAATCCAAGGAGGAGACATATGAGTTACTCCAGTACATAAGACAAAGTGAGTACTCCATCATTGATCAATTCAATCGCACTCCTGCAAAGATAACTTTGTTATCACTTATAATGAGTTCGGAGCCGCATCAAAACGCACTGTTAAAGGTTTTGAATGAATCATTCGTTCCGCATGCAATATCCCAAGACAAGTTTGAAGGAATCATTGGTAACATTACAGCCAATGATCATCTTACCTTCACAAATGAAGAACTCCCTTTAGAAGGGTCAAATCACAACAAGCCCTTGCATATTTCTGTTAAATGCAAGGAATATCTCATTTCCAAAGTTCTTGTGGATAATGGATCATCCTTAAACGTTATGCCTAAATGCACACTTGAAAAGATAATAGTGCAAGGAACCCACATGCGCCCGAGTAATACAATTGTTCGAGCCTTTGATGGATCAAGATGTGAAGTAGTAGGAGAGATTAGTCTACCAGTCCAAATTGGCCCTACTATTTTTAACATAGACTTCCACGTGATGGATATCACGCCAGCATATAGTTGTCTCCTTGGTAGACCTTGGATTCATAGCGCTAAAGCAGTACCTTCAACGCTCCACCAAAAAGTCATGATAAATGATAAACTCGTCATGGTTCAAGCTGAAGAAGACTTTTTAATTAACAAACCGTCTGTCCAACCATATGTGGATGCGGCTGAAGAGACTCTTGAAACATCTTTTCAAGCGCTCGAAATTGCCAACATAGAAAGACTTCCTAGTAATACAAAGGTGGCCCATATGATGAAAAGATATGGATATCGCCCAGGACAGGGGCTCGGAAAGAATGCTCAAGGAATAAAAGAGTCACCAGATTTCAAAGATAATCCTTTAAAGTATGGTTTAGGGTACGACCCTACAAAAGATCAAACCATACGGAAAACAAGGAAGTCTTACCCCTCAAAGACGATATTCCGAAAAGGAGGGGTATTAGCGCAAAGGGTAGCGTTAGTCATTAGGTGTCCTTCTTCCAATTCTAAGGGATGTAAACCTAGTGACTATTAGAGATCACTCCTCGGGGTATGCCCGACCCCCGAGCATCTCTAGGGCACACATTTCCTCGAAATTACAAAAGAATGCTATTCTTATTATCTGCTTCTTCTCTTGCTAAATATATCTATACCCCATTTTAAATAAACAAGGTTTAGATAGACGTTTTGTTTCAAATGCGTCAGAACAATCAAAGCGTCACAAAGCAAAGTCAAATATGATTGATTAACTAGAAACATGAATAAAATCTATCTCAATAGAACCAAGTTTCGACAATGTTGTGCAAAAAAAATATATATATAAAAAAAAGGAAGAGCCCGTCAAGGCCAAAGGCCAAGACAAGAAAATAAAAGGGCAAAATACCCTGCAGGAAACCCGCAAAGGGGGTTGCACAAAAGTTAGGGTAAACCCAGCAGGAGGCCCGAACAATAATAAAGGGTAGCCTGGGCAAAAGTTAGGGTTATGAAAAGTCCGCTAGGTATTCCTAAAAATAATACAAAAAGGAAACCTAGACAAAAGTTAGGACATAGCACAACATCCTAGACTGAAAACCTGAAAAGGCGGGCTAGGAAAGTTAATCAATCACAAAAAGGCACCATAAAGTACTAAACAAAGACGCCACGTTGTAAGAACAAAACGTTTGTCTAAAATAGCCCAAACACCGACCAACCTTGAATAGCCATTCTTACAGAAACCTCTATTACAAAAATATATCCCTCTAAAACACAAGCCTTTGTTATAAATCTTTTTCTTTCTTTTCTCTTGACCATTTCACTATAAAGCATTCAAGTGATAAAGGGGAATGTGGAAACATAGTGATCAATAGGAAGGTTGAAATCCCTAAGGAAAGGAAGGGGGGCATTGATATGGCAGTTGCCCCACGAACAAAAGATTGCTCTTCGGCTATAGCAAGAAAAGTCCAAGACGACAAATCGGTACAGCTAAGATTGTTGATCAAGAAACATGATGACAGAAAGGTACTGCACCAAGAATGCACCCGAAGTCAAAGCACATCAGTTAAAACTTTCGCAATATTAACTGAAATAGATCATAGGATGCATATCATGAAACATTACATGCATTAAAATATTAATGAATGGAGTCATATCTTCCTTCTCATCAAAAAACATGAAAACCAACTTGAAAAGCTCGAGACAGACGTCCCAAGGGTCGAGACGGCCGTCCCAAAAAGCCAATTTCAAGTGGGACACCCGTCCCACATTTGAGACGCCCGTCTCAGGGACAAATTTTGAGTGAGACGGTCGTCCCAACCCAGACGGCCGTCCCGACCCTCCTGCCTCCTCCTATAAATGTTAGGCATGGATCCTTGCATTTGTACCCCATTCCAAGCATTTTATCTTTCTTCTACTCCCTTTCTACACACTTTTAGCACCCTTAAGTGAGTAAGGCACAAAATGGAGCGTGGAGAGGCTTCGTCTAGGAGAAAACGCACCAGGACCTCCGCTAGAGGAACTCTTGTCACCAACACCTTGCTGGCAGAACCACATCAACAGAGATTGGAAAATATCCAACAATATTCCTGGCATCCCATGCTACGTTTGTATTTTGAAATCCTAACTACATTCGGATGGGATCAAGATGTTAGACGGTTCATCCAAAACATAGGATGGGATTTTCTGCTTCGTGAGCCACCCGCTCGAATCCACCGTACTACCACACTGGAATTCCTTGCCTCCATCAATCTGGTGGAGATGTCGTCCATGACTCTCGGAGTGCCACCTACTCAAGTTGTTTCCTATTGGATGGATGGGGCATACCAGACCACTTTTCTAGATGACTTTAATGTCATAATGGGTTTCTGCCAGCGAGCAGATACAAGAACGCCAGAATATAAGTCGTCATACTGTGAGAAACCTACTGCTCTCACTACTGAAGGGTGCAGCTCTTTCTCCTCCGCTCTGCATATGCCACAAATTGCTAGTCGGGACCATACATAGCCGGAAAGAGAGCCAAGGAAAGGTCACGCTGGCTGATCTTTTCATTGTCTATTGTATGCATCAGGGGCATCGATGCAACCCAGGGTATGCCTTCCTGAAAGCCTTAAAGGATTATGGCACTCGTGGCTCAACAGGAGCTATCATGGTCGCTTCCTTTCTCACCCCTTTAGCTGAATATTGGGGATGTACTGACGGAGAGGACATTCCAGCTAGCCTCCAACTAGAACCGATTAATGGGGGAACACTAGTCCACATGAACATCCTTAGTCGAAAAAGATCAGGGTTTATTTTAAACCCCATAATCTCAATTTCACTAGATATGCGTGATTTTGACACACCACAGGATATCCCTGCGACTTCAGAGTCCCAGCAGCAATCATACGATCTAGACTTCGCCGGCTTATACCGACGTATGGATCATGAGCATGCCTACATGGAAGGGCAGTTTCAATTCATGTGATAGCAGTTCAGTCAATTGACCATGAGGCTGGAAAGGACGGACCGCTAAATAGAAAATATGGTCCAGACTCAGGCAAGGTTCCAGCGCCGCATGCTCCGCTGCATCCCTTTGCCAGCACCATCCTCCCACTCCAGCCCAGAAGCAGAGGATTAGGATGTTTTAGATATTTTCTATTAGCCTAAGAATGCTTAAATGTATCACCCAAAAGAAAATAAAAAAGGGGAAGTAATAAATAAAAAGTTGTTATTTCTGTTTACATTCCAAAAGCCCATGTGTACAAAAAATTATAATAAAATAAAAAGGCACACGTGATATATCAAAAAGTTAGATTTCAAATAACTCGCGAGAAAAATCAAAATCACGAAAGAAAAGGCGAAATCAAAACCACCCCAGCAGAATAAAGAGCTTCAAGGAAACTAGCTCTAACCTTCTACCCTAATAAACGAAGGTACACCAAAAAAAGGCCAACAGAAAGGCTCGATCATCCCCAAGCGGATCCTTGCCTACTCCAAAGGCAAAACAAAAATTACTTCATGACTCAACATCACCACATGAGTCGTCAAAAAGAGTCATTTGAAGCTTCAATCAACATCCTTCCATCCAAGAAAAAGGAAGTCATCAACATGAAAAAGCCAACGGAAAGGCTTGATCATCCCCAAGCGGATCCTTGCCTACTCTAGAGGCAAAACCAAAAAGATTACCTCGCGACTCAGCTTCATCACCACATGAGTCATCGAGCACACTCATCCAAAATATCTGTCACATTCCCCAAAGGAGAATAAGGACTACACAAAGATCAACCAAAGAAGATATGAAGTCAAAAATCTCCATATCCCCAGGGGTTCAACAAAAAAAAAAAGAAAAAAAAACCTTTCATTCCCCAATAGAGGCCACGAAAAATGCCAAATAAATATCTCCAAGTAGAGCATTTCAGAAAAATCTACAAAACAGGGAAAATGAGAAAATTCCCATCCTTCAGTTCAATAAGGAGCTTCACAAAGCCAGGAGCCAAGACTCCGTCATAAAAACCAAATCAAAGTTGGATCCCCAGGAAGCCAATGAACTCCTTGGTGGATCGCCAAAAAAGAGAAAAAAGAAGAAAATCTCTTCATCCCCAGCAGATAATAAAAGCCAGCGTGCATAAAAGAAATTAAAAAGGCGCACGCATTTAAGAAAACCCATTTCCCAGCAGAATAAGAGCATAGGCAAAGCCAGCTCAGAATAGCAGCATCCAACAAGGAGTCAAAAACTTCATTCCTCCCTAGGGGGCAAGTCAAAATAGATCCCCGGGAAGGCAATCAAATCCTCGATGGATCATCAAAAAGAAAAAACTATCCCCAGCGAGCCTACCAGCAAAGGCAAAACAACAAATTTATATCCTCAGGGAGTTAATTGCCTATAACGCCCAATATGGATATACCCAGTGGAATGCAAAGCCTTCACTACTAATGAAACCTCTGCCTACTTAGAGGCAAGCAAAGAGCCAATATCCCCAAGAAACGGGAAATCAACCTATGCAAGAGGCAATGCAAGCCCAAAGCATAAAGTCTTCACCACTATTGAAGCATCTGCCTAATCAAGAGGCACAATCAACAGAAATCAACAAATCCCTAAGGGATTCATGCCTAAAAGGCAACCAACAAACAATCACCGGTAAAACCGGATGGCTAAACAAAAAGCCAAAAACAAGAAATCACCGGTAAAACCGGATGGCTAAACAGAAAAGTCAAAAACAAAGAATCCCCTGCAAGACCGGATGGCTAAAAAGAAAAGCCAAAAATAAAGAATCCCCAGCAAGACCGGATGGCTAAACAGAAAAGCCAAAAACAAAGAATCCCCGGCAAGACCGGATGGCTAAAAGGAAAAGCCAAAAACAAAGAATCCCCGGCAAGACTGGATGGCTAAACAAGAAAAGCCAAAAACAAAAATCCCCGGAAAAGCCGGATGACTAAAACAGAAAAGTCAAAAAGGAAAAATCAAATCACTCCCCATGGAATGGGCGCATGATCAAAGACAGTAAGCCGCCAACACATCTCCAAAAACCGGATGAGGGTTTGTACTCATCAACCATAAGATTGAATGCCAAAAAGAGAGCATCCCAAGAGCCTTATAGAATAGGGTTCGTACCAGATCAGGGTAGGTACTCATCAGAATCTAGCAAAATGCAGATTCATACCAGGTGGGGGTAGGTACCCACAAGAGCCTTATAGAATAGGGTTCGTACCAGGTGGGGGTAGGTACCCACAAGAGCCTTATAGAATAGGGTTCGTACCAGGTGGGGGTAGGTACCCACAAGAGCCTTATAGAATAGGGTTCGTACCAAGTGAGGGCAGGTACTCATCAGAATCTAGCAAAATGCATATTCATACCAGGTGGGGGTAGGTACCCACCAGAGCCTTATAAAATAAGGTTCATACCGGATGAGGGTAGGTACTTATCAGAATCTAGCAAAATGCAGATTCGTACTAGGTGGGGGTAGGTACCCACAAGAGCCTTATAGAATAGGATTCGTACCAGGTGGGGGTAGGTACCCATAAGAGCCTTATAGAATAGGGTTCGTACCGGATGAGGGTAGGTACTCATCAGAATCTAGCAAAATGCAGATTCGTACTAGGTGGGGGTAGGTACCCACCAGAGCCTTATAAAATAAGGGTTATACTGGATGAGGGTAGGTACTCATCAGAATCTAGCAAAGTGCAGATTCGTACCAGGTGGGGGTAGGTACTCACCAGAGCCTTACAGAATGGGTTGCAAAAAAAACTTGCTTTTATTAGAGGATAATTCAGTTGTTGAGCACCTCGGAAGTAAGTACCCACAAGAACCTTGCAGAACGGGGTTCGTACTAGGTGGGGGTAGGTACCCACAAGAGTTTAGCAAAATGCAGACTCGTACCAGGTGAGGGTAGGTACTCACCAGAGCCTTATAGAATAGGGTTCATACTAGATGAAGGTAGGTACTCATCAGAATCTAGCGAAAAACATATTCATACCTGGTGGGGGTAAGTACCCACAAGAGTTTAGTGAAATGTGGACTCGTACCTAGTGAGGGTAAGTACTCACCAGAGCCTTATAAAAGAAGGCTCAAACCAGATAGGGGTTGGTACCTATCAAAAGTATTTATCATCCGGAGGAGCAGCAAACTTCAGAAAAGGAGCATCCGAAGGATGACCGGGCAAAAAGGGTTTAGTCAGGCAGGTGAAGGGGGGAGGGGGGCAGTTGTAGACCCCTAATTTTGCCCGGCCTCTCAATAAAGGCTAAGAAGACTTCCTATCTGAAGATAAAGCTTCGGTGGACGTCTATCGGCATCAATCGACTTCCGAATAAAGAAAGGAAAGCTTCCCGGGAGTCCGAGAACACAAAATCTGGCCAAAACAGTCGAGATGGTCGTCCCAGAAGTCGGGATTGTCGTCCCAGTCAGCCTAGACGGCCGTCCCACATGCCTAGATAGCCATCCCTGTTTTCTGCACCCCAGACGGTCATCCCGAGCTGCCAGGCTGCGAAAACTATAAATAGGAAGCTCATTTGAGCATTTTTCACACTCCAGACACTTGTCTTCTCTCCCTCTTTCGAATGAACTCTCCGATTGCCTAAAAAGGTAACAATCGGTTAAGAAATATTCTTCCAGCATTCGATTCTTCTTAAAAAATTTAGTAGAGTCGATCTTGTATTCGAGGAGGAGAGTCTTTGTAGAGCTGGGGATTGCCAAAACGCATCCTCACAGTTAAAGATTTGCAATACAAAGCTTGCTACGGAGGTTCTTTTCACTTCTCTTCTCTTTTATTGCTTTATGTATGCAATAGAAAATAAAAATCATGTAGATAGCCATTTTTAAAATATTGTATAAATAAAATAGGGTAATAGCGTAATTTCTCGTAATCTTTGCTTAATGAATTAATCCATCA
The DNA here is from genome assembly GCA_963425845.1 of Sphenostylis stenocarpa. Taxonomy (NCBI): domain Eukaryota; kingdom Viridiplantae; phylum Streptophyta; class Magnoliopsida; order Fabales; family Fabaceae; genus Sphenostylis; species Sphenostylis stenocarpa. The sequence continues at coordinate 22,473,461 of OY731404.1, read as the reverse complement.
TAGGGAACCCGAAAGGGGCATTATGGGGTGCTAACACCTTCCCCACACGTAACTAACTCCCTTACCCAACTCTGGTTATAATGGCCAAGTTTGGTCTTTCTTAAAATCAACGCCTTTTTATCCTTTTCCAATGTTTATGGTCAAAACATTGGTGGCGACTCCATAAGAACCCTTTTGCAAAAACCTTGCTTTTATTAGAGGATAGTTCAGTTGTTGAGCACCTCGGAAGCAATGAACACATTTTAAAATAAAACGCGAGTCTAAACCATCTTTTCGCGACCGCTCGCATAAACGTTCGAGACTTCCCTAGACGTCGGAACAGACGACGGCAACATTAGGAAAAAGTTAGGGTAGTCCGCTAGATCGAAAACCCACAAAGGGTGGTCTAGGAAAAAGTTAGGGCATTCATAAAAAAGGGAAGAGCCCGCTAAGATATCCTAGGCAAAAATTAAGGCAGTCCGCTAGATCGAAAACCCCAAAAGGGCGGTTTAGGCAAAAGTTAGGGCTAAACCAAAAAATAAATAAAAGAGAGGGGTCCATCAGCATATTCATGAAAATACAGTAGGAGAATGCCAGTCACTTTTCTAGATGCATCGATAAAAAAGAATAGATTACATTTAGGACATCCACACACCAGTAGTCGCACAATACGACTCCATCAAAATCAAAAAGAAAAAAAATAAAAAATCTCTGTAAGTAAATAAACAAAAAATAATACTCATGCATATAAGGAGACTAGCTCCATGTTTGTAATTGAAAACAGGAAACGCCAAAAATAAGTCTTCAAACATTGCTCTCCCTCAAGAAAGAAGAGTGAGTTGTCGTCATCAAATAACTCAGAAGAAATAAGAGCTTCCAGAAGCCAAAGCTCCAACATTTTCCCCTCCACCCAATAAAAGGAAAGCACAACCATCAAAGAAAGAAAAAGCCGACAGAAAGGCTTAGTCATCCCCAAGAGGATCACCGCCTACTCCTAAGGCAAAACAAAAATACTCCTCACGGCTCATCATTACCACCACATGAGTCACTGAATACACTCAACCAAATCTCCGCCATATTTCCCAATGGGAGAATAAAGGCTTCAAAAGCCCATCATCATCAACAGTCAAAAGAGTCTAATCTCCATACCATTAAGGGATCAACAAAAAGAAAGAAGAGAAAAGAAAACCCTCCATCTCCAGTAGATGACAAAAAAGGGCCGCAACAGAGAAGGCTGAATAAAAATCCCCAAGTGGATCTCCCCAGAAAAATCTACAAAAAGGAAGAATAGGAAATCTCCATCCCCTAATAGAATAAGAGCTTCAGCTCAAGGAGCCAGGACTCCATCCTAGAAAAGAAAAATCGGATCCCCAGGAAGTCGACAATCCCTTGGTGGATCACCAAAAGAAAACTTTATCCCCTGAAAAGATGGAAAAAGCACGCGTGCATAAAAGAAACTAAAAAGTAAAAAAGCACACGCATTATCCCCATAAAAAAGCCAGATTTCAAAATCGCGATAAAAAAGAGATAAATCACGGAAAAAGGCAAAATTAAAATCCTAACTTTTAAGCAAGCAGAATGCTCATTCCCCAATGAAATAAGAGCATCGCAAAACCAGCTCACACCAGTACCTAACAAGGAGTCAAAACTCCAGGGGGCAAACCAAAATCAAATCCCCGGGAAGTCAACCAATCCCTGGTGGATCATCAAAAAGAGAAAACGTCATCCTTAGTGAGCCTACTGCAAAGGCAAAACTTTAGATTCATCCTTAGAAAGTCACTTGCCTACGCATAGGCAAGACCTGGCGGGCAAAGAATCAGCAGCCCCAAGTGGAATATCAGCCTATTCAGAGGCAAAATAGTGCAAACACTAAAGTCTTCACTTCAAATGAAGCATCCGCCTACTCAAGAGACATCGTCAAAATTAACAAATCCCTAGTGGATTCCTGCGTACCTAAGAGGCATTCATCAAAGAAACTCCGGCAATCAATAAGCTCGATAGCTATTGTAAAAGCCAAAAATCAAAGAATCCCTGGCGCACCGGATGACCACAAAAAAAAATCAACACAACAATCTTCAAACAAAATTACTCCCCATGGAGTCGGCGCATGAGCTAGAGCAATAAGCCGCCACCACCACCAGTCCTACGAAGTGGACTGCACCAGCCAGATGGGGGGTTCATACCCATCAACCTGCGCATGACCTGCACATGAGCCAGAGCAGTAAGTCGCAGCCGATCCTACGCTGTGGACCATACCAGCCTGATGAGGGGTTTATACTCATCCAGTCCTACAAATGATGGATTGTAAACACTACCAACCGGATGGGGGTTTATACTCATCAACCGAAGGGTCGGCTACCGCAAGAAGGAGCATCCTGAAGCCACAACCAACCGAATGGGGGTTCATACTCATCAACCGAAGGGTCGGCTACCGCAAGAAGGATCATCCTGAGGTTTTACCACGTGTCAACCAAAGGGGTCGGCTACCGCATGAAGGAGCATCCTGGAGGCACACACACACATTTTTCATCCAGAGGGTCAGTCACCGCAAGACGGAGCATCCAAAGGACAGCCGGGCAAGAGGGTTAACTCCTTCACCCTCCAGCCGACCTTTTGGCATAACAAGCCAACAATCGGCTAGTCAGGTGAAGGGGGGGTAGATATAGACCACAAATCTTGTCCGACCTCAAAATGAAGAACAGAAGACCTCCAATTTGAAGATGGACAAGGCCAAAAAGGTCCCTAGGATAGACTAATAGGCCCCATATTAGAGTAGGAAGGTTTTTTGTACTCAAAAAATAAGGAATTCCACCTGAAAGGTCGAGACCGCCATCTCGCTTAGCAAGACTGCCGTCTCGCCATCGGCAAAGGGCGAGACCGCCGTCTCGCCACTTGCCAATGGCAAGACCGCCTTCCCGTTTGGTGAGACGACATTCTCGCCATTTGACAAATCGATACCACCTTCTCGATTGGCGAGACGACCGTCTCGCCATTTGTCAAAGGCGAGACCGCCGTCCCATTTGGCGAGATGGCGGTCTCAACCTTGCCAGGCGAGACGACCGTCCCCACCTGACAGGCGTGAATCCCTATAAAAGGAGGGCGCTCTCCCCTTCATTTCACACAGTTCTTCAACCTTTCCTTCTACAATTTCTTAAAATTCTTCTCCTAAATCCCTCTGAAGCATTTTCGAAGTTTTCTTAGTGTTCTTAGAGAGTATTTTGTAACGTTGCGAGAAAGAGCGATCGACGTTGTAGAGTGAAGGACTGCCAAAAAGCGTCCTATTCCAAGAATATAAATCACGAAAGTTTGCTTCGAAGGTTCCCAATACTTTCTCTCCTTCTTTTACCGCTATTTCCTTACATTTATCTGTGCATTAGCTGCTAGGGCCATGTAGTCACTATTTTTTTAATTCCGCAAATAAAAGGGTAAAAGCATCATTTTAAAGTTTATTTATGAAATAAACGGTCCATCATAGGGAACCCGAAAGGGGCGTCATAGGGGTGCTAATACCTTCCCCACACGTAACTAACTCCCTTACCCGACTCTGGTTATAATGGCCAAGGTTGGTTCTTTAAACCAATGCCTTCTTTTTTTCCTTTTCCGATGTTTTCGATAAAAACATCGGTGGCGACTCCATAAGAATCTTTTTTGAAAACCTTATCCTTAGGTCCAGCCCGATTATCGGACAACCTAAAGGCGTTGTAACACAACTTTTAAAAACACGAAGCGCAAGTCGAAAACCATCGCGTCGCTCCAACCTCCTTTTTTTATGGCGGCGACAGTTATAGTTTCTTCATTCTTTCATTTCTATTTCAATACTATTTTGTCTTGGTGTCTAGAAGATTGGGCACTGGTTCTGCAACTGGAACTTGGTTGCAGGTTGGGTTCAAGAATTAGAATTTGGTTCCTGATGCAGGTTGGGTGTTTTATAATTCTGTTCTGTAATCAAAACAATTTAAGTCTAGTGGAACTCAACTGGAATTTGGTTGAGAACTGGACGTAGCCCAGTGATTTGGGTGAACCAGTATAATTCTTGGTGTTTCTTTTCCTCTTCCATCACTTTCTTTAATTCAGCTTGAACCTTATTCAATTCTGTTTGATTTTCTTGGTTTAATACTTGATCATATTTCTTAATCTTTGAAATTGGTAATTTGTATTTGTAAATTGCGAAAATTTTGGAAAGATCAATTCAACCACCCCCCCCCCCCCCCACCTCTTGATCTCAGCCTATAAATCTAACAAAAATGAGTCTCTAAAATTTAAGAAAAAAAATGCTAAGAAAAATCAAAGTGGAGGGTGAGGACGAGGTCTCCCTTTTAGTCATGCTCCTAGTGATCCTCCAAGGGATGACCTCTCCGATCTCTAGGGCAACTAGGGACTCATCACTTACCCTCTATCCTTCGTAATGTTCTTTATCAAAAATAATATTCTTCAAGTAGTGAACTATTGATATACAGCACCCTAACAACATCTAAGCTGCATCTAAATAGTTAACAAGCCCCATAATCCTAAATGGTCTGACATCATACGAGTAAAGGAAACCATCACCTGATCTCATCCCCTCTGCTATCATGTTAAGATGCCACATGGAATCAACATGGGATTGTTAATAAACACATGATACTAGGTTAGTGGACCTTCCATTCCATGGAGAACATACGACATTGGATGAGGAGGTGGGGATTTCACCCACAACATATAAAGGATCCCAATAGTTGATTCGACGAGCAAAACTTGACAAAATTTTAATATCTTCTTTGTCCTCGAGAGATAGTAAATACTCGGTCTGAGACTAGAATGTATTAATAATTTATCAATACAAAGGAAAACAAGGTGTATGGTCAATATTGAGAAAAAGTCTTCATGATGTATAATCCCAAGCACATTTTATCTTGAAAAAATGACTCTAGAATTTTTTTAAGGATGAAGAGTAAATGGTAAAAAAGTTTTCGTGTTAAGACCCATTAAGGAACACCCAACCAACCTCTTGACTAATACATGAATAATAGGAGTCAAACAAAGGATATCACACAAAATTTGGAAACCTGTTGAACAAGTTCAACTATTAAAGTGAAGCTGACTAGGGGAAACACATAGAATAGACAACATATCACATTCAAAATCCGTGAAGGGTAAAAGTACATCCAATTCTTTAAAAAGACATCATATACAAAGGTAAAATCCTCATATTTTAAATTAGGTTTCATATAAACACGATCGATGGGGGAACAAACCTCAAAACAAGTTCAACACTGGAATCAGAACAAATACTATAAGCCTTACAAATATCCTTTAAAGAAGATGTGGAAGTAAAGGCATAAGAACAATGGACTACCTTTCCGAGTATCCAACTATACTCGAGATCCAATATCAGAGGAAAAACCTAATTTTCCAACTCTCCCTAATGGAACTTGGACCAATCTTAGTCACTAACGTCTAAAAGAGCTATTACAACAATAACAACCACCATAAAAGGGGAAAGAGATACTATTTTCTTTATAATGGAAGAGTTTGATAAACTCTTTTCTCTTATATTCTTTTGTTCATATTTTTTTATATTCTCTATTTGCTAATACTCTCATTTTTATACTGATTTAAGTATCAAAATATTTTTGTCAATAGACCTCTCACTTTATTCAACCTTCATTCAACATTCAGTATAATTTGACCTAATAAATTTCAAGATATTCATTGTCAAGACTGACGTGTCCAAGTTCTTTGACCAGTCTCATTAAAGAATGTTCAATTCTATAACTTCTTGCACGCACACACACACACACACACACACACACACACACACACACACACACACATATATATATATATATATATATATATATATATATATATATATAATTTGAATTCAAAATTTAATAATCATTAAATATATATTTATAATTTTATTCTTTTAACTATTTATATTTATTTATTATTTATGAATAATCGTGATCAAAATCTAGCTTAAGGACACAGCAAAACTGAGAAATCAAAATCGAAATTATTCACAAATCCCAAAGCGGAACCGAGAAGTTACCAGTTGCTAGGGATGGCAAAACGAGCCGGCCACGCTTTAGCTCGCCCGCTTGGCCCGCCAAAGCGGGCGAGGCAGCTGGCCGATATAGTCATGACGAGCTGTAGACCTTGGCCGTCCCGCCAAGAGCGGGCTGGCGGCTGGCCCGCCATAATTTAGAAAAAATATTTTTTTTAAAATAATTTTTTTTAATAAATTTAATAATAAGATTATTATTTGTTTGTCAATAATTCAATATATATATATTATTTCAATTTAATAATATAAATCAATACATTATTTTAAGAAATTATAATTTAGAACAATAATAAAATTTACATAATAATAAATAATAACAAATATATATATATATATATATATATATATATATATATATATATATAAATAACGTTAAACTTATAAAATTTATATTTTTTATATTGAAAAATTCTATATCTTTTTTATTTGATAAAACTTCATATTATTTTTGGTTGAGTAATTCTTATACCTTTAATTCAAGTAATAAGGATAAATATAATCGGTGCTTAGGATAAATAAAGAGAATATTAGATAAGGTTATATTTTAGGAAGGAGAATATTTTATGTGAGAATGAAACTTTTTTAATTCTCTTTTTAAAATTTTTAACTTCATATATTATCTTTATAATTAATTTTATTACAATAAAAAATTATTTTTTTATTAATTAGGCAGGCCGTGGGCTCGGCCCGCCCAGTCCGCGAGGTTGGCCCGACGGGTTGGCGAGCTTGGCAGAGCGGGCCAAAACGGGCTGGTGAGCTGAAAACACCAACCCTCCCCGCCATATTATGGCGGGCTGGCGGGCCAGCCCGCCGGGCCTAGCCCGTTTTGCCATCCCTACCAGTTGCAACCCTTTACAAATTCCATCGGACATTACAAAACTTGATCTTGTCAATAGAATTTAAAGCAAGACCAACATTTGAAGCAGAATTTAACATGTAAATGAGACTTACAAAATTGTAAAATCTATTCATAAACATCCATAATTATTTAGCAACTCCAGGCCTGGCCAACTAGCATGTCCAGCATTGCTTACATGTCTGCTTTAAAAGAGCAAAAGTATAATTGTCAAAGAAAGTTGAGAAGATACTGGGTGGATTCATATCGTCTCTAATGATACGAGTGTACACAATGTTTTATACTATATACTGTATGAAAGTTTATTTGTGCCTAAAAATAAAGGAAGAACTAAAAACACTTTCTGTTTATCTGCTTACCATTTTCATCTTGTTCCAATTTTCCGTAGCTCATGCAATCGATGAGCTATGTCTTGGATAAATTTTTTTCCATCATGGCTATTATGAAGAGAATTTGTTAGGTGCTCAAGAAGATCATGATTAAGTTCAATTGCTTCTAACCGGTCATTAAGGTCTGATATTTCATTCTCTATAGCAACCAGTTCAAGTTCTCTTCTGGGTGTGGAGATTGTGGGTCCAAGAGACGTAGAATGATTGTTTCCTACACTAAGAGAACAATCATCTGTAGCAGCTGATCCATCCTCATCAATATGATTTCCATTCAACATACTAATGTTTTTCTGTATGGACAAGTCAGTCTCGTCATGACCATCTACTTGAGGGCCTTCACCATTACAAGCTCCTTGTTGATTTGATTTACTACTGACTTCAAGTTTCTCATGTCTGTCTTTAGGCGCATGCAAATAAATTTGATGAACTTTCTGTTCCAAATTTTTCAAACATTGAGTAATGTATTCCTTTTCCTCTTCAAATTCTAAAACCGAGGTTCCACCAATCATAGCTTCATCGCAACCTCCGGATAATTCATTCTTTAAACTGGAAAAATTGCTCAGGATGTTAGGCACACCAGTATTTTGTGCTATGTCATTTTCTCGTTTCAAATCCCAACTTTCCTTTTGCATATTGTGGACCATTGGCTCAACATCCGGCATGTTTGATCTATAAAATTCCAGCTCAGCTTCCAAATCTTGTACCTCCTTTTCCTTTTCAGTGAGTAGATCATTGACTTTCTGCAATTCATCATTATCATATTGTGCTTGCTCTTCCATCATTCTTAAATATTGAAGAGTCTCCATCTGCAGTGCTGCCTTCTCCTCCTGTAACCTTGTAATCATAGACATTGCTTCGTTTGTAGCAACAGCAGAAGCGTTTCTTTCTTCATCCAGTTCCTTGTGTAAAGATTCCAAGCATTTCCTGTAATAGTCAATATGTCGCCTCAATCTATCAGCATAACACTCTCCTTCAATTTCAGCAATATTGCTATCATCCAGAGATTCAAGATCAGATTCCACCGAGGATGACTTTTGAAGTACCTGAACTCCATTTATACTAGAAGCCTCAGCATGTGTCTCAGGTGAGTCAACATGATTTATAGGAAAAGATGATGGTATGTTAGACCCATTAGAAGCAGAATTATCGGATGGTCTTTGCTCCGCTTCTTCCTTGATGGTATCAACTTCCTCAGTGGTTGGTTGTTTTATGACAAAACCAGTTTCTTCTCTTTCCTTAGTGACGACAGAGAACGTATTCATGTTACTTGAGTTCTCTTGACTAGGATTTGTAGGAGCAGCATCACATACCACCGGATCAGTCTCAGTAGTTGCTTCTTCCTCTGTACCAATCTTCTCTAAAACTTCCTCATTCTTTTCAGATACCATTCCAGTATCACTTGCTTGAGCAACATCTACAGCTGGAAATATTTCAGAAAGCAGATACTAAACAAGTATTTTGAATAATAAAATTAGAAATACAAAGAAGAGAAGTGTTACTTTTTTCTGATGATGCTCCAGCGTGTGCATGCGCTCCGTTCAAAGACAGAAGCTCAGATAAGGAAGCAGGAAGAGAATCCTGAGAGGAAGTAATCTTACTGTCTTCTGGTTTCGATTCTCTATTAGGAACATTCATAACAATAGGTGATGGTGAAACCTCATCTAGTGAAATGAGCTCAGCCAGGTCAGAACTGAATGACTCTTCATTTGCTTGCTGCAAATTAATTTCTACTGCACAATTGGAATTTAGGTCTTGATGTTTGCTGACATTAGCCTCCACGCATTGATCTGAAGACATGGGTTTGGCAGAACTACCACTTGACTTTTCCGGATTCGAATCACTCGGAATACGTTTTGTAGGAGGTGGTGATGCAATTTGAGCCATAGGGTCATTAATGGCTTCAATGTTCTCATGAAACACACTACTGATGCTGACATCATCGTCATCTGAAAATGGAAATTCAGACTCAGAATCTGAAGCCAGTCTCAGCTCAGAGTACCCACCATGAGATAACGGCTGAAAATTGCTTTTTCCCTCTAATCCACAAAATTTATCCTTCATTTTCCACATGTTATCCCGGTGATTTAAACGGCTTTGCCTTGGTGCACATGGCAAAGGAATATATGGCTTAAGTACAGCTCTCCCAGGTGATTTTAGTTGGATAGATCTTGGGGAGTTCTGATCTGACTTCCAAACCTTACCACAACAAGCACACTGTCTTGTGCATGATCTTGCACCCTTAGAGCCAGCAAACAAATCTCTGCTTAGTGATGGACTTTTGAAACCAGAATCACCAAGAACCAGCCCAAATTTACCCACCAACAATCTGTGAGATTTTCCATTTCTTTTGGTCTTTGCAGTGACTGACAGAAGACAATCATCACACATCTTATGCCCATTTTCTAGCTTACCATGAATATGACACAAAACGAGAGATGATATTTCTGATTTGTGATTGCTGCAAAACTGGTTCTCGTAGAACTCTGGCCTTTCACGGCTTAAGATGTGATCGAGCCTAGAACACAACAAGCAAGGCAATTCCAGTCGGCAATAACTTGCAAACATGGTGAGCATATATGACAGCAAGGCATCTAGTAGCAGCAGAAATATCAAAACCCACTCACAAGCTGCAGATGTAAGAAGGGAAATGAATTCCTTCATCCTCTTTGCTTTGACAAATGAAGTTCCCTTACCACTGGATGCCATCTCCACCACAGTTGCTCTACAAATCCACAAGACTCATGATAGGACAGGGAAACTCATCAATCAAATCACAGCCACCCAACTCAAAGCCCAAAATTGCCTCACCAATATAGATGATGAGCTAAGGCTAGAAGGCTACAAAAATGGCAACAAAACAACTACCATTAGACTCAAATTCAAATTAAAACTCAAATTAAATGCATTGCATTTAATACTTTTACTTTAAGAACACATGCATCTTCAACCATAAACAATCCTACTCGAACTGAAGAATATCATGGTAGATATGAAAAAAAAAAAAAAAAAAAAAATAAATCTAATATTTAACATGGTCACACATATTCAGGATTCAAACTCAAACCTAATGGTTAAATCAGAATAACAATGCATGCTGGATTGCATTTAGTTGACGCGCCATTTTAACAATGAAAAATTCCAGACATCATCCATAATTATAGACAGCACAACCACAACCACAACCAACATCAAATAAATTGAGCATAGCCATAAATAAATCCTCAACTCCTTAGACAACGAAAAGAAATAAATAAATAAATAAAAGGAACATATTTTCATTTTATTGGGTAATTGATTGATGAAAACGAAATATACACTTCCCTCGTCGAAACCACCTATACTAATAAATTATGAAGTAACCGTAAAAATGATCAGAAAGTGAATTGAAACCAACCCAACCGTAACGCATTAGGCCTTAGATTACCAACTACCAACTGCAATTTTAGTTACCAGAATTAAATCAAATGAATTCAAAGGACACAAATTTAAAAAATAAATTAACTAAAAAAGTGGTGGACAATTCACAAAATTGCGTGATTTATTAAATTTTGTTCTCATTTTTTGATGCTGGAAAATGCCGGTACCTGTTCTGCTCTGCAGCTTGCGAAAGAGAAAGAGAAAGACAGAGATGAGGTACAGAGGCAATTTCTGATCAAACATGACATAGAATTTGTCTTTCTTTCTTTTCTTCCAAAAAAGGAATAAAGAAAAATATAAATGAAATAATAAATCAAAACAAAATAGTAAAGAAAGTGAAGATTGAAGAAAAATAAGGCGCGGAATTGGATTTACGAGTCGGTCCCTCTCCGCTTGATCCAGTGACCGTTGCAAATCCAGCTGAAAATTAATTTTAATTTGTTAAAATATTTTTCTTTGAATGAGTTTAACTTGATAATTCATGTGCTGTTATATTGCTAAATGATGGAAAAAAATTTATCAAAAAATAATTAAATTTTAATAATTAATAAAAGTATTTATTAAAAGTATGATAAATACTATTTATTATAAATAATATATAAGTTCATGGTTTTTGCAACTGCTCAACACGTTGCTATTTCACAGCTGCAATAATGGATGACTTTGCTATCAATCATTTAAAAAAAAGAAAAAAAAAAAAAAAAAAATATATATATATATATATATATATATATATATATATATTCCATTAATGTGTTTCTATATATTTTAATATTCTGAAACAATGGATAATATCTTTTCTTATATATTCTTCTTTATTTCTTTTCTAAGTAAACAAAATAAGAATCCTTGGAAGAGAATAAGTTCATCCTTGGAAAGTAACTAATTGTAAACATGAAGGGACATATATCTTCATTGCTAGATTGAATTTAGTGTTGATTATTTTCTGGTTGGTGGACTTTGATAATCAAATCAACCAACTCAACTTGAAGTTCCATAATTAGTTTGAATCATTTTGGGTAAAACTCAATTAATCTTACCAATTATTATTTTGGGTTTCGTTTCGTGCCACTTGTAATAATTAATAATTAATACTTACTTTTGGCTCTTAATTTGTGATTTCAATCCCAAGGATAAAACAAATAGGATATTTTTTTAAGTGATTAAAAAATTCAACTGATAATATTGGTTCTACTGGAATAGGAATGATAATAAAGTGGATTCGCCATGTTTTAGATTGTCCTACCATGATTAGGTAAAATTGAACTGGGGTGACTCAAAAAAATGAATAACATATTTATTCAGTTTGTCATGTATTTTTGTAGGCTTGGGATCTCATTGTCTTCAAAAGAAACTGTTAAGTTCAATAGAATACATAAAATACTCAAATAATGAAACATAACTTACAAACTCTCACAACAAAATATTTAAATTCTCAAATAAAATCTAATTACATTTACGTCCACAAACTTTAAATGAAATTTCAATCTAATTCAACATACGTTTCTCAAGGATTTTGTCAAATACAAAAAATACATTATCACGTATATCTAATTAAATTGTTTATTACATAGTTTACTAATTAATAATGGATGTAAATTTTCTAGAGTCTTAATAATAATTTTATCTAATAGTATTAAAAAAAAATAGTACTACATCGTTAATATCTCAAGATAAATTGTGACAACGTGATTAATTAACAATATGGTTAATATATCAATATTATACAATATAATTAAACTATAATTAAATTAATTAGTTAAACATGTTGATCATGTTGTTCTTTCCTTTGTAAATTAATTAGTTAAGCAATTTGAAAAAAAATAAACATGGATTTACAATTTAAAGATTTAATTGGGTCTTAAGAAATAGCATTATAACACTACAAGAAAAATTTAAATTTTCGACGGACAAAATTCGTCGGTAAATAAGAAAATCCGTTGGTAAATAGATATTACTGACAGATTATCGACGGTCTTAAATTCGTCGGTAATAGTGTTGTCGGTAAAAATTACCGACAGATTTTGCTAGTCCGTTGGTAAATGTTATGGATAATTACCGACAGATATTTTCGCAGGTAATTTAGTGACGGATATATCTGTCGGTAATTACCCATGACATTTACCGACGGATTTTGCTAGTCCATCGGTAAATGTCATGAGTAATTACCGACAGATATTTCCGTTGGTAATTACCAGTTATATGCACAACTTATCGACGGATTATCCGTCGGTAAATCCGTCGATAAAATCACTTCTATTTTCAAAGTAATTATATTTTTTTTTTTCATCTCATATAACCTGTAAAATAACATTCAATCCAGTCCAATTCAATAATTTATTCAACAATTCAATTAAACATAAACCTAACTCAACTTAATCATAAGTAAATTCAAATGTACTGTAATTTATGCATAATAAAACATAATGTATAATCCTAAAACAAGAATCAACATACAAGTAGAATTGCAATATTATTCTATAGATGTTTGTATAACATTTAATAATGAGAATAATAAGGAGAATGATGTTCTGGTATGTTGTCTTCCTGTGGTGGGTTATCTTGTTACTCTTCAGCACCTGCTTCACTATGTTGACGCTGTTGAACAAGAGGTTGTGTAGTGGGGGTAGAAGATGACCAACAAGGGATTAAAACTCTCTGAATTGGTGCTCTAGTCGTTTATTCTGTTAGAAAAGTAGTTTTAGATCAAGAGGGGGGGTGAATTGATTTTTGAAAGTTTTTCGCAAAATAACAGATTATGTAATTCAAAAATTAAGATTTCAGATCTGTTCTTGAATCACAAAGCAATCAATCAAATATAAACGCAGTGACAGAATTAAAGGAGAGAAAGGTTAAGAAAGATATCACCAGGTGTTTTATACTTGGTTCACCCAATACTAGGGCTACGTCCGAGTCTCCGACTAAATTCCAGTTGGGTTCCACTAGATTAAATGTTTCATGATTTACAATCTTACACTTAATCTACCACAAGAACCAAATTCTAGTTCCCGCACTCAACTTCTCACCAAGAACCAAATTCCAGTTCTTGATAACCTCTACAACCAAATTCCAGTACGAGAGAAACCGAGTGCCCAAATTCCGGGCACCAAACAATACAAAAAGAATGTAAAGAAATGAAAAAGAAGAAACTAGAATGCTCAAACCAGTTTATGCAATTCGCATGACGTGTTTCTTCTTCAAAAGAAGT